>PVIA01000012.1:0-321317 GCA_004024845.1 Tonatia bakeri
GCGTTTTCCTTCATTTCTCTTATCGTAGCCTGCATTTGTTCATCTAATTTATGTCCAAAGTCAACCAATTCTGTGAGCTTCCTGATCAACAGTGCTTTGAACTGTGCATCTGGTAATTCGGCAATTTCTTGGTCACTTAAAAAAATTGGTTCTGGGGCTTTCAAATCTGTTTGAGCCATCTTTTTAATTTTCCTTTGGTCTGGTTGAGGCTGTTTTGTAAGGGTGGCGGAGCCTTAGGTGTTCACGGGGCAGGGCACCCCAGTCGCTGGGTTGTGACGTTGTATGTGGGGGTGGCGTCTGAGAGGGAACAATGGCGCCTGCTCCGCTCTCTCTAGGACTTCCATTCCCTCCACTGCCTCCCACAAGCAAACTGGGCCCTTGCTGTGCTGGCCCCCGGGCGGTGGGCTGGTGTAATTTCTCGGACTCTGTGGGCTTCCCCGAGAAGTCTCCTGTGAGGCTGGGAGAGTCTCCCGGCCTCAGTTCCCAGACGGGGCTCTTAAGCTTTGAAACGTGGCGGCGCTGCCCGTTTTTCACTTAGTTCATGCGCAAACGTGTGGCTGCGGACAGACAGCTGCCCTGCACCCCTCACTGGGTCTTCTAGTCACCTCCGCGCCTCCGCACCCAGCGTCTGCCACCGGTCCGTCCACACCGCTGCCGTCTGCACCTTGCACGCCCGCCAGCCAGCGCCTCTTCCTGCCGGGAACCCTCAACCCCACTTCGCAGGCCTCCCGACTCCGAGGCTCCTTACCGGTCTGGATGTATTGGAGCCCGACTTCTGTTCAATTAATTTCCCTCTGTTCTGGTTGTTAATTGTTTCTCAATCTTTGTTGTTTTCAGTCTTTGTTGCGCGAGGAAGCACAGTGCGACTGCCTATGCCTCCATCTTGGCCGGAAATCTAAATTCACAATTTTCAACTAGTGGGCCACAAGAATTTTTAAAACATGCAATATATGATTATTTAGTCAGGAGCACTGACCTTTTTTCCCTTAGATTGTCAAATAAAAAAATGACAGCAGCCAACATGATAATAGCTGTCTGATCGGCAAAAAATATATCTTTTGGTATGCCACAGAATTTAGTAATTAGTTTAGATGTGCCATAAGGTGAAAAAGATGGAAAATTGATGACATAAATAGAGCTAGAGTCATTTCATTTTCAAGAACATATCCTGCACAAAGAAGCCTCAGAGAGGAAAAAGTTCTGAAAATACCCCATTTTTAAAGCCAGTTTTAGTTCACCCTCATTGAGACACCTTTAATTTCTTCAACACAATCACTTTTTCTTTGTGACTTAGAACTTTTCCTTCTTCTGATTCTCAGTGACAATAACCTTGTTCAGAATCTTTGGGCTATGTACAGGTAGGTAATAATGGAGGCACACAGGAATGACTGAATCTTTAAGAGAGGGGGAACGTTGGTGAGAAAAAGATTTATAGAGGACATAATTTTTTAACTGACTCTTGGAATATAAAACAATATTAGTCTGAGGTTCTTGGGAAGGATGATCTAGCTGGAGAGGATGTGAGAACCTATAGGGAATGGTAAGAGATGAAACTGTTGAAATAGGCAGTGACCCCATATCTCCCTTACATGTTAAACTTAGAAGTTTGGATTTTTTCTTAGGAGCAATGGGAAACCACTGATGGACCAATCTAGTAAAACCCACATTTCTGGCTTGGGCACCTATGTGAATGATATTGTTATTCACAGACAGAAAAGCATGAATGGGGAGCACATTTGGGGGAAGGATAGCTCTGTTTGATAGCTGTTGAGTTTGAAGGGCCTATGGGACTTCAAAAGGTGTTCAGTAGGTAATTAGAAGTTCAAGAGAAAGAGGTGGGCCAGGGGTTTAAATCTGAGAATAAACAGTCTACAGGTAGTTGAGAAAGCTGCAGGATGACTGGGATTTCCTATGAACTGATCAACAGAATGAGAAAAGAAGATGACAACAAACAGAAAGTCAACAAAGGGGACTAGGAAGGAGTGGTCAGCATAGTGAGGGCAAACCAGAAGGAGCCACTGTGATAGAAGCCAATGGAGAAGAGCTCTTCAACCATTCCAGATGCTACCAAGGAATGATGAAGTCATATGGGCATTGAGCTCTGTTATTAGTGACCTTGGCAAAAGCCATTTCAGGGGATGGGATTTCAGAAGGATGGAGAGGGAGAGCAGATTAGAAGACTAGCAAGATAAGACACTGAGAAGCTGGTGCTCCTCTGAGCCTTCCATAGTGAAAGTGACTAGAAAATATGAGGCATTGGATATGAAAGCACTGAGTTCTGGCAAAAAAAAAAAAAAAAAAAAGGAGTAAACCAGAGCAAAATCTTTGTTTTGGGAATCAGAGAAAAGAGAATTATGTATCATTGCTTATGCCATGTTTTGACCTCCCTTTGCAGGCAAGAAGGAGCCAGTTAAGCTGGACACCCGGTTGTGGGCCAGTGCCTTAGCAGGAGCTGGACTGAAGGGATATGTGGAAGGCTGGCCCTTGTTCTTTGCTCACGGACCTAAGAAAGATCCAAGAAACTGTTGGCAAAAATAGAGTTGCACTGGGTTTTCTCTCAGGCCTCTTTCAGCTCTAAAATGTTATGTATGATTCTGTGATTAATTTGCTAAATAAATTAATAGTGCAAACAGTATTTCAAGAGGAATGTTTAAATTACTTATGAGAACAAACTTTTTAAGTACCCTCAAGCATCATCAAAAACATCCCATAGAAATCACTGATACACCAATTATAATCTTTCTTAGCTAGTCATTCAAGCAGATTTCCTAAGAGCTATCCTTAGCCACATTCTGTTTACCTAGTTCAAGTTCTTGTTTATATTTCAAAATCACAAATGGCATTTCTTTAAACAACATGTTTCAGCCTGGCCAGGTCCCCAGTCGGTCTGAATTATTAAAGTTTTATATTATGTGCAAGATGGGCTCTTGATGAATTAGTTCATCTCTGGAGAAATGCCCATCTTTTTCTTAATTTAGGGCACAGCTGTTAGAACTGCAGACTTCATAAAAAATGGCCACATATAACTCAGAAAACTCACAGACACATTTCCTCTCAATTGGCATGGTCTTTGAGGACAAACCACAGTCTAAAATGTTTGTGTAACAGGAAAATGTGGTGTCGAGATGATCAAAACAAGATACAAAATAATACATTTTTTACAAAATTTGCATGTATTATTAAAAAAACCCACATAATATACCTACAAAATAAGGACACAGCATTTAAGAGAGACAGTCTGACAAAAATGCAGTCAGATTAAATGTGCATATGACAAACAGACCAAGCATTAACAACAATGAAGCTGATTCTTTTTCTTCAAGTTTGGGAAGACATCAGTAATACTTTCTGTCACTGTAAAGCAGGTGAAACCTCTACTATCCGTTTTCTTTCTTTTTTTTGTGGGGGGGGGGTGAAATGTGTGAGCTACTTTGAGCCTTAGTACCCTTACCTATGAGACACTATAGGGCAAGACCCTGACAGAAACCAGATGGCACACACGAACTGGGTAATTTAAGGAACATTTCATTGAAAGCTATTTACAGAAATGTGAGCAGAATTCAGGAAAGGCAGCAAATAGTAATGCAGTTTCTAGAGGTAGCAGGGGCAAAGGCCCTACAAGCAAGCTCTGTATAGAAGCTATCTGACATGATCTGTGATCTTAGGAGAGGAATACAGTCCACCCACTATAACCTGGTAGGGAGAGAGCTGTAGACTTCACTGCCAACTCACTCTTCAGATCTCTTACTGCTGCCTCCAACTGGCCAAACTCAAACAGAAGTCAAGGAAGCTTTTTAAGGCACTTTGTATGGACCCACCTTCCAGGGCAGAGAAGATTGACTTGAGGGTCATAGATGATAGTCACCATGATGGATAGTAGAAAAACAAACCTTGTACAGCTGTTGTGAAAATTAGGGAAGTATGGAGAATTAGTGTTTAGCACAGAATCCGACTCATGTTAATTAAGTACTTGGCTTAATAAATATTAGCAGCTACTATCATTTTTATGAACAAAGGCATTCAATTGTATAACTTTCAAAGAGGTAGTATATTAGTTCCCCACAAAGTGAGAGCCCAAGACAAGCGTTTTTGTGCAGGTAGTTTATTTTGGAAGTGGTCCCTAAGAGCATGAGTGATGGATTGAGGAAGAAGGGAAGGAGGGAAAGCCAATTCAAGGATGCATTATAGACTTGACCATCACTGCAGGCAGCTGGGGCTAGATCCAGCCAGGACTTTCTGTGGAAGGCTTAGGATATATTCCAGACTAGTCCACTCAAGACAGTAAGGCTGGTGGAAGAACATTGCCTTCATCAACCATTATTAAGAGTTTCTGAGGGTGTTAAATCTCTTGTACTTCTAAGCTGCACATGTGTGACTCCAGGCAGTTTTCCCCAGGTGTCCCATGATACATCAGTCCCAGGGCTGAAAGCTAAAGATATGTGGATAGCTAAGGTAAGGTTATACCAACTGCTTCCTGCCACAATAGCCTCAGTAAAGAGTGCTTCCAAAGAACACAAGATGAGGCATGAAGGATGGCTAATAAAATCACTACAATAATATTAGAGGCAGATGACTCTGTACTGGGACCGATAAATGTGGCTTATTATGCAATGTTACAGTGAGATGCCTGGATTATTTGCTAATTTTTCCCAAGTCCACCATTTTCTTAGAGAAAACATTAGGGGCATGACATATGGTTAAAAAGAAAAGATAAAAAGTTTTTGAAATAGCCCCAAATACAAGATTCTTTTTGAACACCTACTCATGGTTTGCTGTATAGTCTGGTAGAGAGAGCCAACATTAACATTAAACAAGATATAATACATAAATAATTAAATATTCTTGAGTGTTCTGATCCTATATACCTAGTCTGGGAGTCCAGGAAGGTTTTCTTGAGAAATTACAATTAAGTTGGGACTTGAATAAGTGGGAGTGAGGCAAATAAATAAATGGAACAGCATTCCAGATAGAGGAAAGAGCCTGTGAGACAGACCAGAGCATAGTCTGCTCAAAACTAGGAGAATCCAGTGTGGCTGGAGTGAGGGGAAGGAGTGACACAAGATGAAACTGAAAACCTGGGAAGTGGTGAGGCAGAGAGAGATTATGCAAACTCTTGCAGACAGTCAAACTTTTGAACTTCCCCTTGGGAAGTCATTGAATTTTTTTGCATGTGTCTGTTTAAACAGGAGATAAACAAGATTAAATTAAATGTTTAAAAAGCCACTTGGTAGAGGATAGGGCACAGGAATGGGTGCAGGGAGATGAGTGAGTCTCAGTGAGAGGTAATAATTTTTTTAAACGATTTATTTATTTATTTATTTATTTATTCATTCATTCATTTATTTTTAGAGAGGGAAGGGAGGGAGAAAGAGAGAGAGAGAGAGAAACATCAATATGCAGTTGCTGGGGGCCATGGCCTGCAACCCAGGCATGTGCCCTGACTGGGAATCGAACCTGCGATGCTTTGGTTCGCAGCCCACACTCAATCCACTGAGCTACGCCAGCCAGGGTGAAAGATAATAATTGATATACCAAGGACACAAATCACTGTGGTAGGAGCTGAGTCCATCATTATTGGATTCTAAGCTATACCATGGTGGAAGTGACCCAGATTCATGAAAGATTTTTGTGACTTCTGCAAAAGCTGAGGAATCTCACTTTAGATTATGGACAACAGGTGAATTTGCAAAGATGACCACAAAGGAGGATGAGGAGAAGGGGAAAAAAGAAAGGAAGGAAAGAAGAAAGAAAAAGAGAAGAAAGAAAGACAAAGGAGAGACTTTATGGCATGTCCTGGAACGAACAGAATTAAAGGGAGTTGGTGGATTAGCATTACTCCAGACCAGGGTTTCTCCACCTTATCAACATTCTGGTTTGGATAACTCTTTGTTGTGAGAGCTGCCTGGTATATTGTAGGATATTTAACAACATCCCTGGCCTCTCCATGATAGATACCAGTATCAACCTCCCCTTTCTGGCTGTGACAATCAAAAATGTCTCCAGATATTGCCAAATGTCCCCTTTGGGGGTGGGGAGACCATTAACAGTTTAGAACTACTGTTCTAGACCTTGTAAGAGTTTTTAGTACCATTAGAAGGAACATGGATAATTTGTAGAGCCTAAATAATTATTTTTAACCACATTTTATGGGTAACTGAACCAACAGTTGGACTACCATATTTTTTACCTTTGAAAATATTTAATTTACTTCCCGATAATTTTGATTAATTGTATTTTAGGTCAAACATTGAGATGTTTCATTACAACCTGTCTGCTCTGAGTCAAAATGTTTCATGTGTGGAAAATAAGTCAAGTTGAAAAACAAGTCGAGTCAGTAGGTCGCCAGAAGTGGGTGTGACTAAACTTTTAAGCAAATTCATCTGCATTTTGCATTGTGGAAAGAGAAACATTGAGAAGATAAAAGGTTAGCACTAATAAAATACAAATATTCATTTTTTCTTCATTTCCCATAGACCAGAAAGAGTTTAAATGACTTTTCCATGATGCAGAAAAGCAATTTTACTTGCAAATCATCAAACTACTCATTCTCCCTCTCTCAAAAGAATGATCTAGCCACTACTGGAAATTTCTCTCATTGAAATGTTGTAAGTCCCTCAACTCTATTTTCAACACCTTAGCTGAAGGGATATATATATATTTTTTCATTTAAAGATTTAAAGCTTTTATTTTTCTACAGAAAACTTAGGTACAATTCACAGGGATATATATATTTTTAATAGACAAATTCAATCATGCTTTAAAGCTGATTATTGGCTTGCCATTGTTTTAGGTCTAAAGACCATAATTCTTACCAAGGTTTCCTAGTCAGGTCTTAACCCATGAGTTGTATGTGCTTCAGCCGCATGAGTTTTATTTCAATTCAATGGATATTTCCTCCCATCAGAGGGCTTTGCACATTAGGTCCTTTGTCTGGGAAACCCTTCTAAAACTTCAATCTTGTTAACTTATTCTTGTCCTCCAGATCTCAGCCCAAGCAACATTTCCTTAGAGAAAGTTCTCCAACCATCCCCTCAAACATATAAGTAGACAAACAAATGCCTCTTTGTCAAATAGTGTAATAGCATCATATATCTTTTTTTAATAGCTTTAATTACAATTATAACTTTATATGTGTGTTTATTATATCAATGCCCATCTCTTCCACTTAGCTGTTATTTCTGTGGATCAAAAACCATATCCCTTTGTCTTCCCATTGTGTGCCCAGCACCCAGCACAATAGGCTCTCAATGACTTTGTCAAATTAATAAACTCATTGATTCATTAGTCAATATTGTATCACAAACAACCATGTACATCAGAGGTCAACAAACTATGGCCCACTGGCCTGTTGTCTGTTTCTGTAACTAATGTTTTAATCAAACACAGCCATACCCATTTGTTTTCTATTCCCCATGACTGATCTTATTTTACAAAGGGAGCATTGAGTGGTTGTAAGATCGCACGTGGTCTGCAAAGCTTAAAGGGCTACCTGGCCCTTTACAGAAAAAGTTTGTTGACCTCCCATCTAAGTCATTTACTTCTTGCTTGGCTTATTAGCTAATTGCCATACAACAATCCCAGGAAAATATAAAATTTAAGTACTGTGAATATATATTTTTAGTATCAAAATATTTAATAATAGTGATCCCTCAGTGAGTATCTGCCATGGGTTAGCCATTGGGCTAAGCACGTTACTTACATTATCTCAAGAAACCAGAACAGGGCCCCATTTTACTTGAAAAAAGAAAATATTCTACTTAACTCTGTTTCCCAGAAGCATGACGCTGATGCAGAGAAAATGATGTCATCATCTGCTTTCTGTCTGTCTGACTCAGTTATTGACTGGATATTGGGGGGACAACTGACACGGGTGACAGTTCATGTTTATGATGTTTCAGGTGCTACATGTTTCAGGTGCTACTTTCTTCAGACTGTTCAAAGAGCAGAGATGAACGGGTCAGTTTCAGCAGTGAGAAAACAACAGGCAAGGAACTTGGGAAGTCAAGCTGGCGGAGTAAAAATTCAGAACGGGAAACTTGAAAATGAAAGTAAGAAGGCAGAGTCCCTATGACATTGCCTTCGACATTGTATCAAATCAAGAGAACCCTAAATAAAGAATTAGGGCAACCAAATAATGTAACCAAAACACAAGCTGTAAGAGAAGAGAATGCAACTTGCTGGGAAGTTGGTTTTCTAAGGATATCTCTGCCTAGAGCCAGAGCTAGAGTCTTAAGGTGAAAGCACCTAATTCTGATGGTAGAGGCAATTAGTAGCCTACCTGGCTACTTCGATGGGGGAGAGTAGACAACTGTTGGCAGGTATAAGAAAACTAAGATACCAGTTCAATGCCACTTTGGGCCAACTGGCTTTGCCTTTCCCTTTATGCCTATTCCTTCTTCTTTTTTCCATATTTCTGACATATGTCTCAATTCCCTAGGCTTTTTAAAAAATTGATATAATCTCTAACTCCTTCAGCAACACCCAAGCCCCCTCCCTACCTTGCCACCACCATTTGCTAACACAACCAGAATGTTGTGTGTCCAGTCCCATGTTCCCCTAACATAGTCAAATTCCATTTCACCCCTTTCCATTTATGAGGCCATTGACATTCTCTGGAACGACTTTACCCAATTTTATCACTGAAAAAATACATACTTATCTGTAAAGGCCTGGTCCCAAAGTTACTTCTTCTTAGTAGCTTTTTCAGACTTCCCCACACCTCAGGAAGAATTAATTACATCTCTGTACTCATAGCTCTTCTTACATAGAACATTTATAAAGCATTTATGCCTCCTCATTACCTTTGGGATAAAGACAAAACTCTTCTGTGTGGCTTACCAATTCCTGCATAGGTTCCTTTCCACCTCACCAATTTTGTACTCAGCTCTCTCCATCACTCTCTGACCCTGACAGAGCTATTTCTTCTGCCTAGAAAGCTCTTTTCTCCTCTCTTTGCCTAGTCAATCTCTACTTTTCTTTTGGATCTCAGGTGGAGAGAGCCTTCCCTGAGTTCTCTGACTAGGTCAAATGTCCCATTTTAGCTCATATAGCTTCCTGGGCCTCACCTTCATAGCCCTCTAACAGAGGAAATTCTATAATTATTTGTGTTATTACCTGATTGGCTGCCTCCCCCACATACCACATATGCCAAGAGTTGCAGAAATGTTCCTGCTATTGCTGGCCTGTATTTGTTGCCCAGCTCAGTGCCTAGCTTAGGGTAAGGATTAAACACACAGTGGTCAATGAATGATTCAGTGTTATGTTTGTTTGTGTAGGGGTTTTTCTACCTCTTCAGATAGAGAGCTCCTAGGAGGCAGAGGTGTAACTCTTAGTCAGTGTGTGTCATGGTACCTGCCACGTGGTAGGTGCTCAGTTAATGTATTTTGAATTACATCATAATCCATTTTAGTGTTATGGATTGGTCTCCAGTTTGACCAGCAATTGTGGTTCTTTGATTACAAAGATGGCAAGACAAGGGACTATTCATAAACTGAAGGTGTTCCTATGGAAATGACTTTATTATAAAAATTTCTTACAGTCATTCCATGGCATCTATGACTTTTCTTTCATGAACAGCACTCTACCATCTCGATGCCCTGGTAATCCATGTAGCATCTTCAGTGAATGACTTTTTGTTCACTTCTCTTGACCTTCAACTTTTAGGCTTTCTTTCCTGGTAATGTTATCATAATCACATTTCTGTACCTCCTACCCTTCCACCCTGAGTCTGGTGTTATACCACAGGGACCATTATTTGCTTTCTTAATTCTGCCAACTTAATTCTACTCTTATCCTCCCACGCATTTCTTTCAAGAAGCAAAATGACAGTAAAAAGGGAGTACCAAAAAAGAATAAAAAGAGACTATGTTCCTTCACTTGAAGCAAAAGAATTCTGAAGGCAAATGTAAGAGGAATAATTACCTTCTTAAAGGGGAAGGTGGGCAACTTGCGATGCTCTTTTTGATCTAAAGCAAGAGGAAAGTCATATATGCCATTTAACTTTTTGATATTTAAGTAAAGTGTTACTAGAATAGCTTTCCTTTGACCTCAGAGCTCTCATTCTGAATGAGGGCATGAGCCTGGATCAGGGATCTACAAACTGAGGGCTGAGCCTCTGGGAAACCCAAGGCTGATGGGAAAGGTGACAGGCTCAGCATAGAAGTGGAGAGGGGCTCCTGGGAGCCCCCAGGCTGCCCTGATGAAATTTGATTGCTGATGTTTCAGTCCTGACCCAGTGTCTGAAACATAGATAATTATTGAATGAGTGACACTGTCTTACAGATTGGAATTTCTTGTGATATTTTATTTGGGGAACAAAAAAGCATTTCAATGATTAAAAAAAAAACTAGAGACCACTGAATTAAATGTTCTATAAAGTCCCCTGTCCTTTAAAGACCACTACCTCTGTGAAGTTTAGAATGTCAGTTATTTAAAAATAAGCATATAATAGTCTCAAGACAAAAATATCCTAAACCACTATGCAAGATACTTTCTTCATTTGAAAATCATAATCTACAAAATAACACCCATTAAAAAAACCCAAACAATGTAAAGTAACTGGGCATTTAGAAATGACCTACTCAATGCATAACCTATTGTCTTACTTGGTCCTCCAATTCCTTTTAGCTTCAAGACTAATCTCTCCAGGAGTTTCAGGAAACTCATGAAAGCAAGTCTCAAGACTTCAGAGTTATTCTTGTCATTAGTCCCAAACCACTTGTCCCGATCCATCTCTAATCACCTCTTAACTCCTTCCAGAATCTGGCATTCAGTGCTGTCTGCCCTTCTACAACCTTTAAGTGCTGTTTGCTGTAACGAAATCTATCCCTCTGACTACACTGTTTCCAGTGTGATATCCCACTTAATCCAATCCTGCCTATAGAAACTCTAATCTGGTACAGGCTCCTTAACTCTGTCCCCCTCATACACAACTAGAACATCAGGCATTGAGCATCAGAGTTCCAGGAGCACTCCAAGAGTGTAGTCCCTGTGTTTAGTCATCATGTAGTCCCTGTGCTTAGACCAAGATGACATGAAAAGAGAAGGCCACCTCTGAGAAGTGTTAGACACCAGTAGAGGAGTATGTCCAGACACTCCCAGGTCCTCCCAGGTGGCCTGAGGCATCACTCTCTCTGCAGGCTTCATGTGTAATATCTGCATCAGACATATTTATGAGTAATGCAGCCATTTTTTTCTTTTGGTGGATTAAAAAAAATAATCAATATACTTTGTGAATCCTAAAGTCTTAGGTTTTCCATCAAGTCAATGTGTGGGAGTTTAGGAATCTCAGCCCCAGGAGGTGGGTAAGTCATTGTAGTAAAATCCATGTTATTTTTGTCTGCCCTGTATGTCCTTGTTGCTTAATCTAACAACAATATCTACTCTGTTTTCAGAGACCATGTGGTGGTAGTGGGTTGCCAGACAAAGCACCCCATCCTTTTACCAAATCCCTAGGCATGTGGAGGGTCACTTTATGGTAAGCCACTCACCTGGAGACAGGGAGGAGTTTATAAGTTGGGTATATCATCAGTCAGGGTCAATCAGAGACCTTTCATTGGACAGATGACTGGATACTGTGAGAAAGATGATTCTCATTCTGTTGGGATATCTGCTCCAGAACACTGTGGGTCTGGGGTTGTGAAGGATCTTGTCCTCACCACACAGGAGGAGACCATCTGCCAGGAGAGAATGAGACCAACTCTTAGAGAGAAGAAAGCTGAGAGGCAGAGACCTGAGAACCTCTCTGTTCCTCAGCTCTGATTGTGGCGGAAGCTTCCTCAGGCCTATGTTATGTAAATGAGTTAATTCTCCTTTTTATTTAAGCTAGTTTCCATTAGATTTCTGTCATTTGCAAGCAACAGGGGTTTGGCCAACACAAAAATTGATATCTAGAAGTAGGGTATTGCCAGTGGTTGGCCCCGAAACATGGAATTATATACACGAGTTGTGGTGAAGTAGAGGACTGTAGTGAGCCTTCCATCCCAGGCTGGGAAGATCAACTCTGCTATGCACTAGCAGAGCAGCTGGCTCATTATTGTCTTTGGGATTTTAGGACTCAAGCTAAGAACCTACCAAACCTAGAGTCTCAGGAGATTTGCTAGAGAAATGTCAAAATGATGGAGGCTGTTAGCTACTTTTTTGGTGCTCACTATTGCCCTGAGAGAAAGGGACAGGTTGAAAACAGTGAGAGGATAATATATACCTGTTGATAGTCAGAAAACCAAGACCACTAAGAGTCAGACAATCATGTAAAATGCCGAACAAGTGTCAGATAGTTATATAAAATGCCAAATATCCATCCCATTTTCAGTTTAGTATACAAAAAGACAGGAGACTTTATTGGAACCAAGAAAAGGCCAGAAAATATGGGAACCTCTCCTAAGTACTATCTACTCTGTGTCATTTCTGCTAAATGAAAATAATAATTACCCCTCTACCCTTATATTCCAGTGGGGGCCAAGGATAGATAAGCTCTGCCTCACTACCTCAATTTATTGTCTCATATAGTCCTACAGCAGAGACCAAGGCGGACATATATAAAAGAGAGCTAGAGTCATGGGCAGAGAACCAAGGTTTGTTGCTAAGAGGCAGAAACTCAAAGTAAGGATTCAAATTTACAAATTGTTACTGGCCAAGATTTCTGGCACTGGTTCTGACCTAATGGAGTTTCTCCAGAATTGATTCCATTAACAGCTTACTAGAATTTTAAGGAGTTACCCTATCTGAGAAACTCCAGATAAAGAAAGAGACCTGTGATGCTCAACCCCTAAGGTTTAACACCCAGGCCCTCATAACCACACCTTGGGCATTGGGCTGCTAACAAGACCCCATGTCAGGGAGAACCATAGAGTTCAATGGCTGAGAGAGAGTGTTCTTGGAAGCAGGGTTAGGCATGGCATTGACTTCCCATAAAATTCTTCTAGCCCTAGCGACATACAATCTTATGATTTCTGTCCAGCCAGACATGGCATATGGTATTTGTATTTTTCTCTCTTTTCCATTTACCAAATGGGAGTTTCCACTGCTGTTGTTCAGTCTCTATTATTTTATCTTGGATATGATTAGGTTATTAACTTTATCATTTAGCCCTAGCTTTCACTGTTGTGAGGCATTATATCTGGATCTAGTCAAGGCAATGTATATGATCTCAGATACTAGATGTGGATTTGGGAAGGTAATCAAATTCTCAGGTGTGGACACCTTTGGGATTACATGTACTCAATAAAGATTAATCATGCATCCTGGGAAATCAAGGGGCGGATATAGTAAATATCTGTTGTTCATGTCATTCAGAATGTCTTCACCCTTTTTCTAGCAACAGCTCCCTTAATTCATGAGGTAAGTTATCCTGCTGATTCCAAGGGGTGCTAATGGACCTGTTGGTCTCAGTAGTCTCTGGACACAAAGATGAGCAGTTATGTTCCTCCTCCTAGAAATACTGATTAGTACAAAAAATAGGCACATGACCAAACAAGCCAGTCAGGGTCCTTTCCTAAGATTATTATATGGACTCCGGGATATCCTGACTTGTTCTTTCTGCTGGGGTTTTTGTACTAGAACCTGAAACATTCTAGGACTGGCTACAATGGCTGATTTTATCACCAAATTAAGATAAAATCTACAAAAAGAGAGAATGAGACTTACTTAGAAACAGAATCAGGGGCGAGAGAGAGAGGGAGGAAAAGAGAGAAAGAGAAATAACAAGACACACACAAACCTAGACTACATTTAAGTCCTAGTCATTCCTGAAACAAGTTCTACTCCTCACTTCTTAGTCACTTAAGCCAGTAAATTCCCCTTTTCCTTTGAGCTAGTTTGAGCTGAGTTTCTGTTGCTTTCAGCTGAGAGAATTCTGTCCAGTAGAATTGGCTGTCCTGCATATGAAGCCAGAGAGCTCTTTCTGAAGGTTTCATGAAGAATCTCAACAGCACTTTCTTCATGCTGAGAGCATCATTTTGTGCCTCACTTAAGACATCAACTCAGACAGCTGTTCAACACACTGAAGGCATATTTGCAAGTGACTTGTGCTAAATCAATAGCGTCTTGCTTATGCAACTCCAGGTAGGGTTCTTTAGGACCTTTCATGATAAACAAATTTGGACTGCTGAGGTAAGCAATCTAAACTACCAGATGAGTCACTGATATGGTCAGAAGACTGGTTAACCTTATAGGCTCCTCCTGAGATTAATGGTGAGCTTTGTCAAGTAGGGAAAGGAAGTTCTTCAGTGCCTCATCTAAGTAAATTCACTAACATCACTGAAAGCTCTTTCAGTGCCATAGGATAGCCAGCAACTTGTTACCTGAAACCAGGGAACCCAGGTCCACATACAGAAGACTAGGAATGGGCAAGATTGTCAGGCATGACTCTGCTTTCCTTCTCTATCATGAGTTATTGTGATGGTATATGCTGGGTGTCAGGTCCTCCTACAGAACCACATAATGCTAGATTCTACAAGATTGTGGTATTTTGTTAACCCACAAGACCAGTTATCAACCTGCTCCAAGTTGGAACAGACATGTTTGACCAGCTGCTGTGATAGTCCCAGGCTCTATAGGACTAGAAAGCTTCTTTATGAGCAGGTACTCTGGGATACTCTAACTATTTATCTTCATAAAGAATCTGCATCCTATAGCTCCTTCAGTTATCTGTTTCTTACAGTGGTGTGGTGTCAAGTTGTGGAGTAAGGGGGATGTTCTATAATCTTCTAATTAAATCTTAGTCTGTTAGGGGGCCTGTGTCATGGAACTGTGACCTTCACAAATGTTCCTCCAGAGGTATAGCTTTTATTTCCCAGCATCCTACTCCTTTCCTGTGTTTCCTTGAAGCTCTTCACCTTGTTAAATTTGCATTTTCCCCTTTACATGAGACAGGAAGACTAGAGGGGGCTGGAATAGAACAATGTCTTTCCCTGAGCTGGGAGAGGCCCTGGCTAAGTCTTTTCCCTTTGAAAGTAGGCTTTTGTCATAGAGGAGGGTCTTCCCCTCCCCAGAACCTAGAGGGCATCTTTCTTAGATATTCATCATGAGAACTTTGTGGGGTTCCTGGAAGAAAAACCTATGAAGGTGTAAGGGCCAATTTTAAGAGTAAGACCCCCAGGAATTTTTCCTCTCATTTTACTTCATACTTAGCCTCTAGCAATTCATCAAAATTACCATTTAAGTGTTTCTACCAATTTATGGTTCCAGCAGCTTCTGTTCTGATCTGATTCAGCAATCTTGGCTGTGTTCCTCTGGATGTCCCCATCTCTCCAGATTTCAGGGTGGCAGTTTGCCCTGAAGCCCATTTCCTGAAGGGTCCAAGAAAAACCATTGCTTTTCAATTTGCACAATTTTTTTCTTGCCATAAAAACAGTAGTGATGACTTCCAAACTCTGTACATGTTATCCCTGAGGTGAGAAGTCACAAGTGGATTCCTGTTTGGTTGTTCCTTCTTTGTCCTTCAACCCTTAACCCCTTTCTTGGTTTCCATGCAGCAGGAAGCAGAGGAACATGGCACAGCCTTCACACCTTGTGCTAGTGACTCATTGGGTCCCTAGAGCCAGACACTTTGATGGAGGAAGTTACATGTCGCTTCTCAGCTCAACACTTTTGCTCTTACTGGGCATAAACCAAGGCATCATCAATCTCTTAAATTTCTTCAGCATTTACCAAGTTACACCACTCACTGATGAGTCAAAACATCTTTTACTGTAGCACCAAATTTGTTCAATAGTGATTTATCCACAACTCATTCTTCTCACTCCCCTTTCACTGCAGTCTTTAGTTTGGTAAATTTTTCTGCCATTTTTGTTATCTCACAGGTCTAGGCTTATTAAGGGATGCAGAAGCATAGATCACAAAGGGGCAAACAATCTGAATATTTAACCTTCATGATTGGTCACCAAGGTATATATGACCTGAGAGCACTCAGAGTAAGTTATGATGTCTGGGAAGCCTTGAAATAATATGAACTGCCAATCACACTCAAGGGTGTATTTATCCCTTAGACCGGCAGGCGCCCCAACTCATGATTTATTCAAACACCTTGCAGAATGCATGGTTTCTGGAGGAGGAATCTGCTGTTGACATATTGGTGAAAAAGAAGGTGAGATCAAATTGATATTTTCTACTGATGAAATGCAGTCTTAACCATTGTAATCTTGTCATTTAACTACAGTGGTTGAAGTAAACTCTTTCAGTATATGTGATGGGAACACAATCCTACTGATAGGTCAAAAGCTTATATGCTCTGGAATAGGGAGTAAGATAATGCAGGGACTTAATTTTTTCCCCAGTCTTTGAGGTCACATGGGTTGATAGCTAACACATTTTCTAACTTCTCTAAATGCTGGAAATACGTGAAAAGAAGTGGTAAAGAATCATTATTTTATATTGTTAAGCCCCAGTTCTCCACACTGCCCCTTTTTAATTTAAAGGGTTAGTTTTATTCATTTTTCCAAGGATTTTTTTTGTGTCTGGGTAAAAATGAAGTTTGAAATGTTAAACTGTCAGGAGCAGGGGGTCAGTTTTAAATTACTATGGCTATATTTCACACTAGTACATTTCACACAGAAGAAAAATAGTGGAAATACTACTCATGTTTCTTTACTTGCCACAATGTGAAAAATTGAATTATACTCATGATGATAATAATGTGAACTAATTTGCAGCCTTCATGGTATGTGATTAGAAGCCCAGTTCTGGCTCACTAACTATATGGGGAACAGTTTTATCCTGAGCTAGATTATAAGGGTTATCTGCTGTCACTCTTTCATCTGAAGCTGGAAAGTAAATGAGACTAGAACTTTGTTTCCCACTGCAAGCCACAACGCAGAACTGTGAGTTATAGTGTGACTTATGAATCCATTATATTATCTTGGCAATGCTCTCTAATTATACCCATATCTAACCATTGAATCTCCTGCCTACCTAGCTAGTACTATGCCTTTCCATTACACCAGACCATGGAATATGGTTTGGGTTCAAGGATGAATAAAAGTAGTGACTTAGATTAAACTCTAGTTTTCTTTTTTCATAAGTGTTTTTACCAAAACAAGGAAAAGACAGAGGTAATTGGCTAGAATTTTTCATTCCACTATTGTTTATCATGGGAACACACCTGAGATTGAAAGTCTTGGCTGTGTGGGTAGTTAAAGATGCCCACCAAGGCGGAGAAGACTCTGCCTTGTTTCCACCCCAAAACCACCTAAGTAACCATGCAGAGTAATAATTCTGTCACTCAGGCTTAATAGAGACTTTAGGTCTTGAAATTCTTGTTGTGCCTAAATTGGAATAATTGTTCCTTAACTGCAGCTACACTGGAGAAGCCAGGAGTTTCACCACGTAAGTCCACTTGGAAACTCCATGGGTGGCCCCAGGCAGGAACTGTCATAGCCATTCACAGCAGACATGTAGTAGCCTCTAGGAGGAGCTTGGTTTGGCTCTTCTTAACTAATTAATCTCCACCCAGGCCCATTCTGTGCTTGACAGTGTCTGACTTCCAGTTTCTACCAACTGTGGCAATTCTTCCAGAGATCATTTCTTATGAAGGACATGTTTCCTCAATTGTTTTAGGTTATGAATCTCTTCATTAATATCCTGGCAGCTCATCTCCATGCAAAAGTAGGCTGGTATATTGGGCATGGGAAACCTTGATCTCCACTTCAAAATCCTGTTGGCTTTTACCAGTGCTGTGGAGGCTTTGATCATCTTCAGGGAATTGCAACTGGACAGTATAGGAGAGCACTACACTTCAGGTGTGTGCCATTTTTCTTTTTTCCTGGAAGACTCTCTGATGTTGTAGCATGGAAATCTCAGGAAATGGCCCTTCCCTCCCATACGTTTAGCTTAAAAATGCAGGCCATGCATGAGGACACCAGGGGACAAGGGTCATTGATAAATGCTTCCCTCTTTAAACTCTTGAGTAGATGGTCTGAGTCACATTCATGGGGTAGGATCAAACGCTAATTGCCTATAATCATAGCACTTTCTCACATGGCTTCCCCTCATTCCCTGTTTCTTTTGCCCTGCCTTGCACTCCTAATTCCTGGGGTCACATTAAAAAAATAAACTACCTGCAGCAAGTGTTTGTCTCAGACTCCACTTTCAGGGAAAACTAAGCTAAGATACAGGATCTAAATTAGGCTCTTTAAGTCTCATGTTAAGATGCCAGCCTTGCCACTCATGTATCATATATTTTCAGGAGAATAAGGAACTTCTTTCAATCTCATTGCATTTTCTACCATAGAACACTTGTGAAAAATCTTCTGAAAGAAATAACATATGAGAGGTGGTTGAGAGAAAATGACCTTGACAGGGAAAAACCAAGGGGTGTTATGACTGTATCAGGATCCTGAGGGAAAACAGATGGCACACTCACATCAGAATAATTCAAGGATGGCTTATAGACAAAGGGACTCATTCCAAAGGCGTGAGTAGGATGCAGGGAAACCAGCAGAAGCCCAGGGTTAGAGCTGACAGTACCCTTAGGATAGGCTTGTGAGATAAATCTCAGGATGCTCTGTTAAATTAGAATTTCAGGTAAGCAATGAATAATCTCTTAGTATAACTATGACCCTGAATATTGCATGGGACATACTTATATTTAAAAGTTCATTGTTTATCTGAAATTCTAATATAACTGACTATCTTATATTTGTCTTTGATAAATGTGGCATCCTTTTTCTTAGACTCAGGGAAGAGAGAATGGTAGAGAACCCATAAGGAGACAGTTGTATAGAACAGGCTGTTCTGGGAGTAGTAAACTTGGGTCTAGGGATACAGGCAATTTAAGGCAACCTCACAGGAAGGGAACAGGAGAATAAATACTGTGAGCTCAGGCTCCCCTCTTCCTCTAATCTTCTGCCAAGGCTCACCACTGACTGAGCCCCACCAGAAACCAGAGGACAGGGGAGCCTCTGGACATGGACCATCAGGTCAGCCTTTGTGGGCATGGGGCAGGGCAGAGAGGGTGACAAGGGCATCTGAAGGAGCAAATGGGGGTACAGTGGCCATTCATCCTTCTTTTCTAAGGACCTTCTCTAAGTTCTACTTTTGATCCAGGTGAAATCACAGTAGGTGACATCGTCAGATGCAAACCAGGCTGTCAGACTGTAACTATCTTCCCTCTCCTTTTCATTATTCTTCCCCCTTTGTCTCAGTGGTTCTGTAACTTTTTAAATTCCGTGCTAGTTATTGTAAACATGTCTTAAGTCTTTTGGGGGGGAAATGTGAGTATGAATAAAATAAAAAATAGTTTCTTAACTCTTGGAGCTCTTCTGTAGCAAAGGACCTTCCTGGTGTCATAACTGCAGGTTCTATTCCCCTTTAATTCTTTAATTTTAATCCTCTTACTACCTGTGGATTTTGTTTGTGGATCATGCGCAGAAACAGGTCTTAACATTTGTAAATGATAGGTTGAGAGACATTTGAAAAGCATTCTGTTGGAAATAACCTCTACAATCCATAGCTTCCTCTGTATGGGGCATAAGGTAGGTATATTTATGTGAAAAATGTCAATTTTCTATCTAGGACACTTTATTTCATCCAATTATTAAGTTTCTTAATATTTTCTTTACTCTATCACTAGCATTGGCATTTTTTTTCAGAGTTGTTTTCACAAAGAAACAATGTCTTAATCATACCATGAGTGAGTTACTGAATGAGCAGGGGATGGCAAAACAGTACTGAAAGGCAGATGCCAGAGTCCCCAACCACCTAAATGACTCATTCCTTCTCAGAGGGCATGATTCAAATCCACATTTCAGAACATTAAAAAATAATATGCTGAGGAACTTCCCAAGTCACTTTTTAATTGTAGAAACTAACTGTTAGACACTCAAATGTGAGGCATTCTTAATAAGAGCAATAGTTGGTCTATGTGGAGTGCTTACTCTGTATCAGCCCCTAGTCTAAGTACTTTGCATGTATCATTTCATTTAACACCCACAACAACTCTATGAGTTAGGTGTTATTATCCCCATTTTTATATGTGTGGAAACCAAAGTTTTGAGAGCATAAATAAATTTCTGAAGGTCTATAGTGAGTATGTTAAATGATATAGCTCTTTATTTTATTTTCACATAAAAGAAGCCGAGCAGGAGGCAGATGAGAACTGATATGGTAGATCCTCAGTGATTTTAGGAACTCCATTTCTAAATTTATGCACATGATTCTAGCCTCATGGTCACCTCATGGTCTAAAATAGCTGCTGGAACTCCAGCCATCACACACATACACTGCCATCAAGAAGCAGGATAAAAGGCAGAATGGCAAAAAAATAAGCCATTTTCTTTACTTATATCTTGGCTTAAATTTAGTTCCAGGTAACAATCTAGTCCCATGGCCTCACCTAGCCACTAAGGTGGATCTAGGAAATAGTCTTTTATTCTAGATGGCAACAAGCTCAGAAAAAAAAAAAAACTGTGGTATTCTATACAAAAAGAAATAGAAGAATGAATATAGGGGTGGGCGACCACCATTCTTTGTTATAGTGGTTGGCTGGGCTTGAACTCAGTTGGTCTGAATCAGGAGGAGACCCCACTCTTTAGCGACTAGACCGTAGTCACTCTTGGTGCTATTTCATGTGCCAAAGCCCTTGCCCCAGCATTTTCTCCAGTACAGTCTCTTCCTTGCTTTCAGCGTTTCACATACAGGAGAGAGTAAAGATGTTGATAAAGGCTAATGTCTCCTCAGGGTATGAGTTCTGACACATGACCAGTGAGGGGTGGGGTAGCAGCTGGGATGATGAGGTGAGAGCCTAATCATGGGGTTCGACCATGGGTCTAAAAGAGCTGTCTGGCTATGTCTCTGCAGAATACAAGCTTAAATCTCAAGCCCATTGGACCTTAAAGAAACCAAACACAAAATGCTTATCATTCCATCCTCATTTATATTAATCATTTCCTTAAGTAAACTAATTCTCAAAAGAAAATATAACATGCAGAAATTTCACAGAACCCATGCTGGTAATGGTAATAAAAATTCTATCAGCAAAAAAAAGCATGTTTGATTAATCATATACATGCATGATTTTTCTCTTATACCATCTGTTTAGAGGATGAAAAATGTATTCTGCTAGTAGTTTGGCATAAAATATATTTATAGAAAGATTTTATTTATAGTCTGCCAGTGGATTCTGAGCTTGCCATGACATAGCTTTCAGAACTAGGTATGCTGAAATGTTCAAATATTAATGCCAACAACATTCTTATCATTAAAACATGAAAGTTAAAATGTTTTCATATTCGGTTCATATTTTGGAGTCTGTGGCTGCAAACTGAGCAATCAATTTGGAACTCAGCTTTAAAAGTGTTAAAGTAGAATTCTCTAGCCTTGGTCAGTCTCTGTGATTGATGCTATCTAAATGATTCTAGTTAGCCAATTTTATTTTCTGGTTATTTAGCATTAAGAAACACCAGGCTTATCTTGATAAACATTTCTACAGAATGTAACACATGTAATCACTGATTTTTAGTGATGAAGAGACCACATTATAGGAACTCCAAAGTAATTGAGACAACAGGGAAAACTCCACAGGGTAGAATTAAGACATCGGATCTTTGGCTTTAACATATTAAAAGCAGAGAGATGATTAAAGAATAACACTAGATCATCTTAAAAAAAACTTATGCCCTAACCCATTGTCACATCCTTATTCGTGCACATATTGCATAAATTAAAATTTCAATTGCACTTGATTGTATTTTAAATCCCATGGATGTCTGTATAAGCTAATGAGCCACTTGAGGCAAAAGAAAACCTTGTTGCTTTGGTGGGTTATATGAGAAGCATATGGGGTGCTTAGACTCTGGGCATGACTCTGGAAGGTGATCGTCCTGCTCTTCTTGGCTACCAGCCTCAGGCATCACTGGTACATAGCAAAACTTTCCCCATGTAGCCTTTTTATGGTCTCTAGTGTTTTTGAAATAGTTACACTAACTCATAGGATGAGTCAGATTTGCAGGAGACTAATCCATACTGAAATGGGAGAAGTTAAGTGTAGAAAATTGGATGGTTCTTTTTACGAACAAAATAGTTTTTTTTCTAACCTTCCAAGTGATAAGTTCAGTGGACAAAGATACATTCACAATTAACAATCTGAGAGACAAGCTTTATGCTATATCCAAACACAACCATTCTCAACTTCTACAATATTTAAGGCATATCGATGTGGGCTTCTGGAAAATATTTTGCTTTATTTAAAAGGAAAAAATATCTTACTTATGGAAAGTCTTTTCTTTAAGGACCCTGAACAACATTAATCAGTATCTTGTACCATTTGCACATGACAACTAACACAATTCTTAGGTGTTAGCAGAGTCTGGTGGGAAAGGACATTCGGAAACATTTGAAGAGGCGTTCCTTCTGGCCTGTGAGGAAAAGAACCTAATGTTAGATAGAATAGAGACAAGCACAGAGCACATGGTCATAGAAATGTCAAAGACTCACCAAAGAATTCTCAGCAGCAGAACTCCAGAGCTCATGTTGAGACAGATGTCAGTAGGAGGAGAAACGTGACATGGGGAAAACTGCGGGAAACATTTCAGCCCTCTTGTCTGACCTTGCCTGACATAAAGGGACAAAAGTCTTGTCCTTGCAGGCCTCTGCAGAGCCCTTCCCAGTACAAAAACCTTCCCGTGTGTGAGTACTGTGTCCAGGAGGTCAGCTCAGGCTAAGCTTAGTCCTTTGTTTCACTTACTGAGACATTAGCAAAAGCATCGAAAATGAAATGATTACTAGTGACAGTGACAGGTATCTGTTGAGTACAGCCACATCCCAGACCCTGGACCGAGCACTTTACAACTGTTATCTTTTTTAATCCTCATAATCGCTCTCCAAGGGATGTTTTAGGGGAATTTTTGGTCAAAAATAAGGGCAGATATCTTTCAGGTTCCCAAGCTGATAAGGAAGTTCTTTATATGTGAAAATGATCAGGGGTTAGAATTCTGAGACAGATAACAGAAGGGGTTTTTTCCCCCCAGCAAACTGCCTTTACTTTAACTCAAGATCATCTTACATAATAATCAGAAACTACACAGCCTGGTTTTTTATCATTCTGATGCTGAGATTTCTCTTCTTTACCGATGAAGTTTTTCAAAGTTCTGAATAGCGATAAAGGTCCGTCCCTGCATCTTCTACCATCTAACACCCATTCTCTCTGGGGTAGATCAGGCAAAAACTATGCTTGCCCATGAAGAAGCAGCATGGATACAACACAGTCACATTTTTCTCTTGAGATGACCTCTTCCCTCTGGTGCCTAAGAAGACTGACATCGAGGGAGCACTGAGATAGGTTGATACAGAGCAGCAAGAATGCAGAACATGGCAATTGTCTCATGACAATTCACAACAAAGCTAAAAATGTGCAATGTCACTGCATGCTCCGTTTTATTTCCCTAATTTTAACGTAATATATTGGACCAAAATGGTTTAAGCTCTACTTTTTTCAAGACAGTTTTGTATATTTGATATGTTTGAAGGTCTATGAACAATTGTCATTTAGCAAACGACCAAAAAGTAGCCCTGGTCAGCAGTCATAGGACTGACCCAAGCCAGGCCTGGCCAGGAAAGACATTCCCATTGTCCCTGTTTTATACATGAGACAACATGGCCCAGAGAGTGTAAGTAACTTGACTGACTTTACATAATTAGAAAGTGGCAGAGGAAGGAATCAGAATTCAGATTATATAGTTTCCAAACTGGTTCTTTGATCTCTAGCATATGCTGTCTCTTGGAGGCCAACATGTTCACATGTTTTTCTTGACTAGTTGTAAGATAATAATAAATTAGAGATGAGAAATGTAAACAGGTGGCTTCTCAGTCTACAATTGGGCTAATGGTCCAGGTAGAGGCAAACCTCATTCTGCAATATTAGATCAGAACTCCAGAGAATTTGTTGCTGACACTGTCATTGGAATGAATCTGGCAAAATGCTCCAAAAGTCTCTTCAAGTTTCTGGGTTTGTTCATTAGTCAATTAATTTTCTTTCAAGGAAACTCTTAAAAGGATTTTTTAATTTAGGGGTTGAGGGTGGAGATGCTAACTAAACATATTTCTTGCCCTATATAAAAATATTTTTAGAGCCCATGCTCCTGGAATCAGAATTAGCAGAAAACTGGACTGAGTTCAAAGAATTCTAAGACAAACAATTAGGAGCTTGGCAGAAATGAATAGCAAGGAAGAGTAAAACTACCAAATGTGCAGAGTTAGATTAAGCCAGAAGTGGGGAAGGAAGGCAGGGCAGATGAAGCTTTTTGAGATTTGTGATCCTCAAATACTGCTAGACAGGACGGCATGACAAATATTCTGTCAGAGTGACAGTGTGGATTTAATAATCAAAAATCATTTTTGACTATGAGCTATATAAAAGCAAGGGAGGCAGCCTTCATCTAAATGGCATTACCTTGGGAAACACTGTAAATAAAAAGGAGCAAAGCAGGCTATACTTATAAACATCAAGATATGTGAGTTCGTGCTGGAAAAGAAAGCAAAAAGTTTGTTGGGCACATCCTAGGCAGACCTGAGTTATCCTTTGAGATAAACTGGACTTGTTTGAAGCACAGAGCTACTTAAACATTTTTCTTCCTGGTTTCTGACTCTTTCCTTTAACTTTCTGTTTCCTCCGCCTGTTCTTTCTTCCTCAAGAGGGCACCAACACCCCATCCCTTGAAAGGGTGCTGCTCTGTGTGGCTTTCACACCGAATGTTGACAACATCTCTACAGGAAAGAACCTGGTTATAGACCAATAAACCAATACCGAGACTTCCTATTTTAGTTTCAAATATCTCTAAAAACAAATTGCATTTTGTTTAAACCCAGACTGATCATTAAACAAACAAAAAAAAATCTGGCATATTTGAGAGAGAAAAACTGTGAGACTGTGTTCCTGGTCTCAAAATGGAAGAGACAAAGTTCAGCTGAATTCCAACAATTATACAGGATTGTGCATTCATACTTGCAGGATATTTTTCTTAAGTCTTGGTGGGACCTTGAAAAGAGACCTTATTTTGTATGTGGGACTGGTATACAAACCAGCAAGCACACATTAATGACAAACAGTCTTTGTTAAAATGCAGGCAGCAGACATGTCAGAGGTATGCCACAGAAAGACTAATAGCCTTCTGTTGAACGCATAACACTTACTTTTATTTGGTCAAAGAATATTATACACGAAAGGATATATCACCACTGAAGACTTGCTGTGTTCTTTCAACATTTGCTTTCATATGTGATAATATGCTTCAGTTTCTCCTAATCTTTATTATGAAATCTATGCCTGGGTGGTAAAACCATAAATGACATGATACAGTACTATGTTTTCTAGACTTATTTGAATAATATGGAGCACTGTTGCCTATACTTTTTGTTTTTCAGGTTGTGAGCTAATGACCACATGGTAGGAATTACTGTTTATAAAGGCTATTAACAGAGTTTACTGCTTCAAACAAATAAAATTAACAGTAATTTAAACATAACATTTAGTGACACATATAATTGTTATTGTGCTAAAAGATTATTAGGCATAAATGGTAAGCAGTTAACATAATTAATATTATTTTATCCAACAGAGCCAGATTTTGGTGTTTTACTTCTCATTCTACTTTGATTCTGGTTATTGACATAAAGTGACTAACAATGTTGTCATTTTTTCTCAAAAATTATAGTTTTCTCTATATGCCCTCCTTTTGACTTTTTCCTCTTCTGTTCCTTCAGTTTTTCTTTGTTTGTTAGAGTAACCACTGTAGTAATCATTGTCACCATGATCATCTTCCCCTGCACACTGACATATTCCGATATCCACATATATTAGAAGAGCAAGGCTTTGCATCTAACTCCCAATATTGGGGAATCTTTGCTCCCAGTCCTCTATCTCCCTGTGCCCAGGGATGAGGTTCTCGGGGCTTTGCTTTGTCCACTAGTATTAATCCCTGGGATAAGCTGTATTAATGCCCTCGGGCTACTGTAATAAATCATCATGAACTCGGTGACTTAAAATAATATACATTTATTCTCTGAGATCAAAGTGTCAGATCCTTCGTTGTCTCTTTCAGCTTCTTACGGTTGCTGGGAATTCTTGGCTTGCATCACTTCTTTGTTGTCACATGGTGTTCTCCCTCTGTGTCTATGTGTCAGATGTTCCTCTTTTTATGACACCAGTCATTAGATTTAAAGCTCATTCTAATCCAGTATAACCTCATCTTAGCTTGATTACATCAGCAAAGGGCCCATTTCCAAATAAGCTCACATTTGTAGATACTGGGTAGACATGAACTTTTGGGGGACACTATTTAACCCAGAACATAACTTATTCCACAGCCTTCTTGAGGGGTCTTTAATCTATTTTCTGCTCCTACTTACCATTTCATTTGCTAGCATGTTCTTATACCTACTCAATATTTTACTTAATGGTTATTAATTTAATAACTATTTGTTAAAAATGAAAATGAAAGACAGACTTCTGTCCAAGATGGAGGTGTAGGTAGATACACTGTGCCTCCTCATACAACCAAAAGAAGGACAACTACAAATTTAAAAACAGAAAACAACTAGAACTACCAGAAAATCAAACAGTAAGTCCAAGGACCAGGAAGTCCAAAAACCAAGGAGTTAAAGTAGAAACATTCATCCAGACCAGTAGGAGGAGCACAGACAGGCAACTGGGGCCAAGATGACTCATGGCAAAGCAGTGGCTGAAGGACCAAGGTGGGTGAGGCAGTGGCTGGCAGAGTGGGAGGTCTCACATTCATGTGTAGATAAACTGGGAGTAACAACTGGGGAGTGAGACAGACCTGGGGTCCTGAGTGGGGAAATAAAGCCTCAAAACTTGTGACTGAAAAAACCTCTGGGGGTTGCAGCAGCAGGAGAAACTCCCAGCCTCACAGAAGAATTCACTGGAGAGACCCACAGGGTCCTAGAATGTAACAAACCCACCTACCCAGGAATCAGCACCAAAAGGGCTCAATTTGCTTGTGGATAGAGGGTGAAGTGACTGAAAACTGGCAGAGAGCTGAGCAAGCAGCACTGTTCTTTCGCAGACCCCTCCTCCGCATATAGCACCACAACACAGTAATGTGGGTTGCCCTGCCCTGGCGAATATCTAAGGATCCACCACTTACTACATAAGAGGTGTGCAGAGCAAAAAAAAAAAAGGCACAAATGAAAGAATGATCAATGCTCCAGAAAAATACAAAGGACAAAGAGATAGCCAGTTTATCAGGTACACAGTTCAAAACACTGGTAATCAGGGTACTCACAGAAATGGTTGAGTATGGTTGCAAAATACAGGAAAAAGTGAAAGCTATGAAAAGTGAAATAAAGGAAAATGTATAGGGAACCAACAGTGAGGGGAAGGAGACTGGGACTTAAATCAATGCATTGGACCAGAATGAAGAAATAAGCATGCAACCAGAACAGAATGAAGAAACAAGAATTCAACAAAAAAAAAAAATGAGGAGAGGCTTAAGAATCTCCAGGACAATTTTAAAGATTCCAACATCTGAATCATAGGAGTGCCAGAAGGAGAACAGGAAGAGCAAGAAATGGAAAACTTATTTGAAAACATCATTATGAAGGAAAAATTCCCCAATCTGGTGAAGGAAATAGACTTCCAGGAAGTCTAGGAAGCTCAGAGAGTCCCAAAGAAGTTGGACCCAAGGAAGCACACACCAAGGAACATCATAATTACATTAAAGACCCAAGATTAAAGACAAGGAGAGAATCTGAAAAGCAGCAAGAGAAAAGGAGACAGTTACCTATAAAGGAGTTCCCATAAGACCATCAGCTGATTACTCAAAAGAAACCTTACAGGCAAGAAGGGTCTGGAAAGAAGCATTTGAAGTCATGAAAGACAAGGACCTACATCCAAGATTACTCTATCCAGGAAAGCTTTCATTTTGAATGGAAGGGCAGATAAAGTGCTTCCTAGATGAGGTCAAGTTGAAGGAGTCCATCATCACTAAGTCTTTATCATATGAAATGTTGAAGGGACTTATCTAAGAAAAAGTAGGTGATCAAAAATATGAACAGTAAAATGACAACAAACTCACAACTATTAACAACTGAACTAAACAAAAACAAAAATGAATCAAACAACTAGAACAGGAACAGAATCCCAGAAATGAAGATCACATGGAGGGTTATCAGCAGGGATGTGGAGGGGATAGAATAGGGGAAAAGGTACAGGGATAAGAAACATAAATAGTAGGTACAAAATAGATAGGGGGAGGTTAAGAATAGTATAGGAAATGTAGAAGCCAAAGATCTTATATGTATGACCCATGGATATGAACTAAGGGGTGCAGGTATGTGGTTGTGAGGTTGTGTGTAGGGAGGAAGGAAATAAAGGGGGGGAAATGGGACAACCATAATAGCATAATCAATAAAATATATTAAAAAATAACTATTTGTTAAAAGAATAATGTTCTATTTTTTTAAGATTTTATTTATATATTTTTAGACAGGGGGGAAGAGAGGGAGGGAAAGAAGGAAACATCACTGTGTGGTTGCCTCCTACACATCCTCTACTGGGGAAATGCAACACAGGCATGTGCCCTGACTGGGAATCAAACCAGAGACTCTTTGGTTTGCAGGCTGTCACTCAATCTACTGAGCTACACCAGCCAGGGCTAAAAGAAGAATGTTTTAGATGCAAACTTTCTAGGGGGCTTGAAGTGCAATGACTCTAAGATCTGAGACTGCTGATTCCCTGAAAAGGAGAGTTAATAGTACCACTGTATGGAAAGGGGGAAGCTTTTACCTATGCCAATGGTAAAGCTACAAAAGGATAGGGGAAGCACTGGGGGGCTGATGGGGAACTGAACAGCTGGGAGTGTTAGAGCAGAAAGTTGAAAGGGAAACAGTTGACTTCAAGGAGTGGGAAACAGGGAAGTAGTGTTGATGGGACATAATTTGCAGTTCCAGAGCTGCATGCAGAGTTGATGGGAAGCATGCTTGAGAAGATAGCATGAGGTAGAGATCCAAAACCAACCATTATGTTCTGATCACTCATCACTTTCCCTCCAAGAAAAATCTCTACTAACTTGTTGTTGCTTTTAATTGAAAAAAAACATATTAAAACCCAAATATCATCAGGACAATCAAATTTGGATAGAATTTGGTAGAAGTATGCATGATAATGGTGGTTTCTTTGCTCTTTTTCCTGGGACAAAGATGAAAAGTGGGATCTCTAGGAGAGATAGCAGACACCTGATGGAAGAAAGAGAGAATGAAGAGGAAGCCGTCAGCTTCATTTGAGGTTTGGCTGAGAAGCTGGCCTGCTTATCTCTGTCTCTACAGCGACAGGCATAGAAGTGTTTCATATTTAGAGTAGCTGGTTAGACCTACATTGCAGCAGGTGTTTCCTGTGAGAGAGTCATGCAGATAATTATTACCAAATCATATGCTTGGTGTGGTAAAATTCATGGGTGATACAAGGATGTCACAGAATAATTCTCATATTTATTTAAGGGCCTTTTAAGGGCTTGGAGCCACATTCATTCTGGTTGTCACAGAAGACCCTTCAAATGACTTATATAAGGTGATGAAAAGAAAATCCTACTAAGTCATATTTTAAGGCCAGAGCAGAAATTTTAGCCAACTGGTTGCTCTGGCCAGGTCTCAAGGTAATCTTAAGGCTAGCTTCAGCTAGCATGCATAGACTCAGAAGGTGTTAGGCCAGAATAAGCTTTTGACTCCTTCTGATCCAGCCGGCTTTTCTACTAGCAACAACACATAGGCATGGAGAGGGTTTTCTCTAGAAGTCATACCGATGATTCAAGGCGAAGCCAGGACACAAACCCAGGTCTCCTGAACCAAAAGCTTCTTCTATTCCACTGTGCTGTAAAATCTTCATAGTGACCTTAAGTTTATCATTCTTCAGAGTGCCACAGCGATAGAAGTTTTTGGATGTTTTCAAAGGCAATATAAAAATAAAACAAAAAGAAATAAAAATAATAAAGTATGTTTATTCATTAATCACATATTTATTGTGTATGATTTTGTACCAGAATACTGCACCAGTGCTGAGTCATTATTTAAACATCAGATCCAAAGACACATACTGCAAAATTGAGGATCACGATCTCAATTTTGGTGAGCATTCTTTTCCTAGGTCACTTAAGTATTTTCTATAAGTCCTATTGACCTCAAATAAAATACTTTCATATTTAATAGTAGTGCATGGGAAGAAGGCAGGGGTGGTGGTGAGACTATGAAGGCAAAGGCTGATGTGAGAACATCAACATAAGTTTTAGTCCCATTGTGGGACTAAAATAATTGCACTAACATTTGATCACTTAGCGGTATGAGCATGTAGGAGTCACTCTCTGCAATACCCTTCATCCCTACTCTTATAGTCTCTTAGGGAAAGACACATATTTGGACTAAAAGATAAATGTTACTAGTCATTCCCTCCACTGTCTATTCCTTCCTGCTGTTGTTCTGAATTATGGGTATGTGTGTTGAGTGGAGGAACAAGATGACGAGTTAAACATTGCAACTGACCTAGTAAAGTAAAAGCTGTATTTTATGTGCTTTCATTGTAAATTATGCCTATATTACTAGTGTCTATTTCTCTGTCTAGCATCTTCATACTCTTCTCTCTGCCATCCCATACTTATCACAAAGTTCTAAAGATTCTCCCTTTAAAGTTTTCATTTTCTCTCTGTCTACTGGAGCAACCATAGTTCAAATCATTGTCCCTATAATGAAAGAGAATAGAGCGGTCTCCTGTTTAAGTTTTTTTCTGTTTCTGGGCCCAAGTGATGTCTTCATAGGACATCAATACCATCACAGCATTTTCTATATGGATGTGACCTGAATGCCACCAAAAGTTGAACTGCCTCTGTGACTGGGAATTTGCCCATAATCTGACTTAATATTTGAATTATCATGTCATTTATTTTTGAGGATCTATAATTGCCTCCCCTTGTCTTTTTGATCAGCCAGAATCTAAACATTTATAACTTCTATTCTGTATAATTTTATTCTCCTAGACTCTCCATAATGCATCCCATCTTCCTGTCAGACTGGCCACCATATTGATTCACCTCTGCTGCACCCACTATACTTATTTATGGATTTTTGGTTTTGATTATTTGGTTCTTGCCTCCGATGTCCAGCCTCTTCCCATATAGACATTGTTTCACCCACAAACTTACCTCTATCTCTGCTTTAAAATACATTCAAAGCACCAGCTCCTCCATGATGCCATAGGTAGTCACTCTAGTTAATAATTATTTCATCCCTTCTTGACTTTCCATACTGAGAATTATAAACTGTAGAACTTAATGATGTTCATATAAGACTTAATATATGCTATATTGTATCATTTTTCACTTTCATGCACATCATTTATAAAACAGAGATCCTAATATCTCTTTTGAAAGGTTGCCACATTAAATGTGAATTGCAGAATTGTGTTTGGTATGTCCTGTAGTTGACTCTTGATGAGTTCCCATCTCCTTCCCTTTCCCTTTATCAGAGGGTTCAAGTTACATCTGATAATATTGTGTCCTTCATAGCAGGTATTAGACTCAAGCATATAGTAGTTCTTAATACTTACTGATTAGGACATGGTTGACCTAGAGACCCACACCCATGAATTCTAACATCAAATATGTATATTTATGTAATCTTGGTTTATAATATTTCCAATTTCTTAAATCAATATTCTAAAATTATGATATCTAGTAATTCATTGCTACAGACTTTCATTTAACCCCGCTCATTGGAACTTAAATATTATTCTGAAACAGGTACAATCCCAAAATCTTTCTCTTGAAAACATAGCATTGCCAGTACTAATTATGTCTTTTCTTTGAGACTTGTGAATACAGCAAGCTGCAAGCCTTGCTGTACAGTGCACATTTCCTTTCTTTTCCCTTTTTTTTTTTTTGTATGCCTTGCTTTTCTGTTGGCAGAAGAGGAAACCAGACCTCCAGAAATTAGGAAGCTTGGCTCAAGTGAGTTCAACTTTCCAATTCTCAAAGCCCTTGTCTGGATAGCTGCCCCTGTATGGGAGTGGTTAGCTTTTCCTCTTGATTTCAAGAGCAGTCTTGTTCTACTCAGATGTTCTTTCACAAACTTTTTTACTCACTAAAATTAAAACATTGGTTTCTGACTTCCCAAATACAGTTTATAGTTTTCAACTGCTGGCCAGGCTGCACAATTACTCCCTGAAATAAAAGTATCTTAAATCATATTTAGTTCACTTTCAGCTGCTATCCAGAAAAGCTTGTTTGACTCTTCTGTGCAGCAATAAAATTCATACTATATACAATTATGCTCAGCCATGTACATTCTGCAAATAATCCCCAGTTTGGCAATAGTTGTCTCCTAAGGCAATATTCCTTTGCTAGATGATATTATGCAATAAAGTAGATCTTTGCAAAGTATTCTAATCATCCAAATCTAAGACAACATATTATTTCCAATGGTCAGCAATGTTCCAAATACCGCCTCAAATTAGATTAGAGATTATATAGTTGGTATGTAAACATCCACTAATTTACCTAGTGTCTGGTTCTTGTATTTGATATTCAGGAATTTAAATAATTTATGGTTGTTTAGCTCTCAGTTCAACCTTTGCTTTCTGGATATTTACTTGGAACTTCCCAGTATTTATTTAAGGATATTAGAAGTGCTTGGAGAGGATTTTTTTTTATTGCCCAGGAGGTTGGTACAGCTATGTTGTAGCATTTGTAAAGATAAGATGGCAGTAGGTTTACAACTTGCCTGCTTGGTTGGAAAGTCATTCTGTAAATTTTTTCTGTCAGGAACCCACCCAAGTTGCTTATTGCTGCTGAGAGATTACCACCAGGGCCATTAGAATGGCAGCTGAGAACAAAACAGAAAAGACAACTGAATTCCTTTACAGTGTCCCCTGTCTCCCACTTACTTTATTTTATTTATTTATTTTACTATGTGATTTGCAGCTTTAGAGTAAGACAAATCTAGACTCTTTCACTTTCTGGCTGTTAGGTCTTCAAAAAAATTAATGTATCTGAGCCTCAGTTTCCTATCACAAAGTAGAGATAAGAAATGCCTTTCTTAAAATGCTTTTGCAAGAATTAAATGGTATAATATGTGAAACTACCTGGCAAGATTTTAGGTTATTTTTCTCTCAAAACAATCCTTTCCTGTATATTTACTAGGAACTTTGAGCTATTAATTTAAAACTCACAAAGCATTCCTTCCTTTCTCTTCTTGTATGCCCTCTGCAACTTCTTCCTTGAGCTCCCATTCCCAGTCAGAGCCTGCTCCCAAGGACCTGAAACTCATCAGACTAAATTATACATTACTGATAACACCTTAAATTCTTAATGCATAAATGGGTTTATTTTACTTCAGTGTTTCTTCCTGAGCTTTAAGCCAAAGAAGTCTCTGAAGAGCCAAAGGAGTACAGACATTAAATTGTAGATTCTTTCAATCAATAATTATTTGAGTGCCTACTATGTGCTAGGGTAGTCCTTTTGCTAACCTCCCTGAGGTAATAACTATGATGGTTAATTTGACCGATGAAGAAAGAGCAACACAATAGAATGAGACAAAAATTAAGCAAGCAGTTCAGAAGCCCAGCATGTCTGAGTCGGAGAGAGGTTTCCTTCTCTCGCGGACAGTCTCCCCCGCTCCCCTCCCTGCCCCACACTCCTTACAAATAGCTCTTCTGCAGCCAGATGGGGTTAAGGACCACATTTACAGTTTAAAAATGCTCAGACTATAGCTGGTGGTGATGGGGGATTTGGTTTATTAGTTCATTTTTATGTATGAGAGAAACTATAGTAGAAAAAAATTCAGTGTTCATCTTTTTTCAATTTGGGTCTAAGGGATTTTTGGCATTAAAGCTCTTTCAGTTTCACATGTTCCAGCTTTAGCTGTATTTATGTGATGCCAAGCCAACTAGTTGAAAAATTACAAGTATGGGAAATTAGCCAACTCTTTTGTCTATAAACTGCCAACCAACCAGGTTGCCTGATTTTTTTTTCTTCACTAAATTGTCCCATCATTCAAACTGAATTGACTGACAATGGCCTGCAACACCCAAACAAAGCACAAATTCTGCTTTGTATAATTCAGAGTATTGATTCATTGTTCTCTGGTAGAACATACTCATTGTAGAAAATACCAATAGTGCAGAAAATATAAGAAAACAAAAATTACCTGAAATCCCATCATACACAAATATTGATAAATGCATTTGCAGGGTTTTATATATACGGTAGAATACTGCTCTAAACATAACTTTCATCCAGATTTTTCTTTTTTTTATTTAATAGTAGGATAGACATTATTTCTTCTTTGAATGTTTGCTAAAATTCTCCTGTGAAACCATGCATTCCAAGACTTTTGTTTACTGAGAGGTTTTTGATTACTGCTTCAACTTTGCTAGTTGTAATTTGTCTATTCAGATTCTCTGATTTTTCCTAATTCAGTTTTGGAAGATTGTATGTTTCTAGCAATTTCTCATTTCATCCCAGTTGCCCAGTTTGTTGGCATATAGTTGTTCATAATAAAACATGTTACTAAATATTCTTAAAAATCATGATTGTTTGCATATTGTTCACATATATATGGATGTACCATCATTTATATAACCAATCTCCTGTGGGTGGGCATTGGGTTATTTTTAATTTTTAGCTACTATGAAAAATTCTACAATAAACTTTAAAAATATATAAATCATTGTGTGTAATCTAATTATTCCTTTAGTCCAAAACTTTTGAAGTAGAATATTTAAAAACTCTTAATCCACATTGCCAAAACTTTCTACCAGCAAAGTTATAACAAAAGGTTATAACAAATCGATATTTTTATATACAAGCTCTTCATAAGAATTCTCCCTTCACTTTCTTCCTAATTTTTAAACTTTGCCAGTTTGATAGGTAAGAAAAATGACATTCCCTTGCTTTGATTTATGTTTTCAAATTACTAATGACAATGAACATTTTTTCATTTTTCTTGACCATATATATTTTTGTCTTCATTCTAATTTCTAAATGCCTTCTCTTCAAAATGAGGAAAAGCAAACAGCAGCAGAAGGCTAAAATAATGTCTTTAAGCTGCTATCTCCAGAAAATAAAAAAGAACTTTCATAAGTATCTTTTTTCTTCAAACAGAAACAAACAAACAAACAAAGCTTTTTGACTCATTTGCTCTTATAGCAATTAATCTTGGATTTACTGGCTTAGTCCTTGCTAAGAAACTTTAATGAAGTGCTAGAGTTGAGCTGAAGAAGTTTAAAAAGACAAATTTTCTGCCAAGTGGGTGCTGATTTTGAGGTTGTCTTGGATGAGATGTGATTCAAACGGTATTCATGTCTGCTGGTCAAGTGAGGCTTATCTTCTGAATGCTACTTCCTATCACCTTTCCAGAAAAGGCTTGTGGGAAAGCTATTGAAGCTTGAAAATATTTATTGGCTGCTTCCCTGAAGTCATTAGCTGAAGCTCCATGTCCTGAAAGTGGTTGTTCTAGAAATTATTTAAGACAAAATTAACAATTACCCTTAATTACTTTCACTCCTGTGTTCATTAAAATCAAGTGTTGTCAGCCCATTTATTATTATGGAGTCATATGCCTGATAATGGTCATTTCCTTTGATTCTGTCTAAATTTCCTTTCCTTTGTGCCAAAATAAGCAGATCGCACGCTCATCTATAAAAAGCAAAATCCTGTGGTAGTTCTAAAAGAACAAACTGATTTGCTTTCATAGAGCCTTTCTTGAGATTTCATTTTATTTTTAAAATAATGTATTTTTTCTATGTTGCTATAAATTTTAAACAAGAAAAAGTATCAAAATCAGCACATGGCTAGTATGTCTGGACCCAGGCCCTATAAATAACCATGCCAGCTAGACTTAATGTGGAAAATGGAAAACCAGATCCTGTTAACAAAAGGAAAATTCCATTTTTCATACATGGTACTGCTCTCATTCCTGGCCAGTGAAAAACAAGCACTTTCTTTTTCTCAGTATTTATTACATTAATGTGTTGGCAATACATGTGTTTCAATCTTTAGAGTAAAGGCACAAATCTATCACCATGCTCATTTCACTGAAAGCTTCCTCTCTGCAGAAGCAAATTGATGCTACCCTCCATCTCATTCTCTCTCTTAAAGCAGTTGTTGATATTGAGATGCAGGTCTTGCCTAACAGCTACCAAGTCAGAACACAAATGGGCAGAACCCTCCTCTTCAGATAGGATTTAGTCAACGGATACCACCAGACTAGAAGAAAAATGCATGGAAATGCAAAAGAGAGATGGTGGGGAAACGGCACCCAATTTTAACTAGTTCTGTCTTTTGGGGACATGGGGACATGTCTGACTATTTCCCTTATTTCCAGCTATTGCACATCTGGTATGTCCTTTTATATATATATATATATATATATCTATATATATATATATATATATTGTATGGAATAACTTCCTTGAATAGAGTAAAACTTTTATGACAAAAGGAAGTTAAAGGATCCCTCCTCTAGACAGGAAAATATTTTGCCACCACTATATTTTTTCCAACATTTCAGATATTCAAGACATTTAAATATTCAAAAATAATCAAATATACATTAAAGTTGAAAGAATTTTACTGTGAACACCTGCACATCAAACACATAGTTTTACTATTCACACTTACTCTATTTTATCACTGTATATCCATCTATCTAGCCCTCTATCTATCTGTTAATCCATCTTATTTTTTGAGGCATTTCAAAATAAATTGCAGGTATCAGTATATTTCACCTAAATACTTCAGCCTGCATATAATTAAGTAGTTTGCTATTTGTTTAGTTTCTTTCATTTGATATAAATATACATATGATGAAATGTGCAAATCTTAGATGTACACTTGTGGAGTATTTCAAATGTACACACTTGTGCAACCCTAACTTTGATCAAGATAAGAGAAAATTATCATCATTTTACAACATTTCCTCTTCTGCCCCTGTCCCTGAAGCAACTACTGTGCTGAGCTTTTTCCTAGTACGGATTTGCTTTTCTTTATAAAATGTCATGTAAAAGGGTTCGCACGGCACGCTCTCCTTGTGTGGGGCTTCTTTCACTCGATGTTTTTTTGAGATTCATCCAACATCTGGTAGTTTGTTCCTTTTTCTTGTTGTAGTAGTTCATTATCTGCCGCAGTTTATCCATTCCTCTATTGACGGATCTATGGGATGTTTCTAGTTTTTTACTATTATGAATCATATTGCTATGACCACTTTTGTAGTGTATTTGTCAACACATATTTTTGTTTCCTTTGGGTAAATGCCTAGGAACGGCCTTGCTGGGTCACAGGGAAGGTATACATTTAATTTTATAAGAAATTGCCAGACTGTGTTCCAAAGCAATTGTACCATTTCACTTTCTCACCAGTGAAAAAGGTAAGTTTCATATGGTTCACAACCTCACCAACATTTGGTGTTGTCATTCATTTAAATTGGGCTATTTCCTTGGGTACAGACATTACTGCATTTTAATATATGTCTTCCTCAGGCTAATATCAATACTATTGATGCTCAAAGTTTCTAGCTATCCTCTATCACCTTGGGGAAAAAGTAGCCCTAGTTTTGGGGAAACTTTATCTCCTTCTTGCTTTTTGGTACTGAGGTGGTAAGTACATAGTGTAAAACAAAGTACATAAACAAACAATAAAGCATGGTAATACTAACAAATTGTCTGACAGCAGACTGATAACACCATCTGCTACCATCACACAGAGAGTGTAAAATGCACTGTGCACTCTGCTAAAACTCTTATAGAGGTTTCTGTCATTTATTTTTTTTCCAGTGATCTTGTGAAGTAAGTAACCCACCCCCTATTTTAAATCAAGAAACTGAAGATCAAAAAGCTGAAAGTGGTTTTGCCCATGGTCTGTCTCACTGCTACCAAGGGTCTCGCCTAGCACACAAAGGAAGAAGGGACTTAAAAGGCCAACTAAAAATATTATTTAACTTAACGTAGTAAATAGAAAGTGTATATTTTCCACCAACTGGTAAAGACATTCATAATTTCAGTGACCCTCAAAAGGGCAAGCAGAGGAAACAAAGTGTTTTTCTCAGTGTTATCTGCGGCATTCACACAACACTGAGTTAATTCATTATCAGACCTCAGCATAACCCCTTAATGGGTAATTTGGGTTCACACAGTTCATTATCTTTTACTTTCTTTTGTTTGCTTCACAGAAGGAGAGCTTTACAGTGTCTATGAAAAATTTTGCATCTGGATTAGATCAACTTCAGATGGAAGTCAAAGAGAGAGGTACATGCTCCTGTGCATCCACTGGGATATCAGGATAGGAAGACTTATCCAAAAACAACACAAGTTCAGTTTCATAAATTGGACAAGAGGGAGAACTAGTGCAATGACTAATAATCACTTATGTGCTTTGCCTTTGGTAGCTTCAGAGTAGGTCCTCCTCGGCTATTACTAGACCTTTGTAAGGTGGCTGGGGTGACAGCCAATGGGCTGTCAGTTGGATAATTCCTTTAAAGTATTTCTTTCCTTCATCTGCTCACATTCCATATTTATCTTGTTGTCATTGTCCTCTAAGCGATTACTGGTGATACATTGCCTTTTAATGACACTTTTACCTACCTTCATTCACTTTACTCTCACAATGGCTCTTTAGTGGGAATAAGAAAGGAGATTGATATGCAGAAATTTCATTCATTTGTTCATTCATTTATTCAACATTTAAAGATCCCTGTTATCTCAGGCAGTCACAGAGCTGAAAATGATGGACTTTTTCTTTAAGAAATCTTCTGGTTGTGGACAGAGAAGGTGTATTAACAGATAATTACTTTCAGATGTGAAAAGTAGTAAAGAAGATTTAAGTAACAAGTGATGGGGAGGCAGAGAAGAATGGATGACCAAGGTTAGGTTACTTTCTGTTGGTTGCAAAGTCTGACCAGAGATACCAGGAGGTCTGATTATTTTACTGAGGCTTCTTTCATGAACAAAATTAAAATTTCTCTTTATAAATTAATTGTTACATATATGAACTGCTCTCAAAAATATTTATAGGGGTTTACAAAAATATATACATAATACAAATTATTTGTACATGGATTTTTCACCTTTTCAGAGAAGATTTCTGACTTTAAGCCTTCCAACAAACATGAAAGGTATTTTTCTTCTTTCCTTTTTCTTATATTTTTCCCTCATTAGCCTGAACGCAAGGATGGCTAGGTCCATCCTTTGATGTCGAGCTGCTTAGGAAAGTTTTTGAGGGAAAGAGTGTGTGGTTGTCCCATTACCAATTCTTACCTTCCCCCAATAGCTAACATGTAAAAAAAAAAGGCAAAAGTCCCCTACAGACCAACAGATGTATGTCCCACTGCCCCTCAGCTTTGTCTGATCCCCATCCACATACCCCTGCCCCCAATCCCAACATTCTTCATTTTTCAAATATTGTCATCACTCTTTACTGTTTACCCCATTTCTAATGTATTCCCAGGACAGGCCTGGAGGGCCAACAGGGTGGGAAGAGAGGTGATGAAGAGCCATTCTTTATACCACGAGGGCCCCAGGGACCGTCAATATGTAAGCATTTTCATAATCTTAAGAGAAATGACTTCAGTTACTTGACATTTTCTTTTAAAAGTTAGTAGCAACCTAGTTTCCACTGCTTGGAATATGGTGTTCAGAAAAGGAGGAGAGGGAAAGAGAGGAGGACAAGCCGGCAGGGGGAGAAGGACCAGCACATGCTGTGAAAGAGAAAAAAAAAAAGAATAGAAATTCAGCGTAGTAAAATCTTGTGACAGTTTTGGATGGGAGTTGGACATGGTACTTAATCTGTTGGACTAAATTAAGCCAAATGAGAACAAGCTGTTACTGAATTTTTAACTAAAATGTTCAATTCTTGTTATCCTTTATCTCTTTCCTTAGATGAATGCATTGAAAATAGCTCCCCTTTCTTTAAAGGAGGTGACTATTTTATTTTCTGGTTTAATCTTTTATCCGTCTTCACTTCCTCTCTGTCTTAGAGCTTTGAGAAATGTCTTGCTGCTTATAAAACCCCCTTCCCTGAACTTGCCATCAGCTTCCCATCCCATTCATTTAGGCTTCAGCCACTTGAGTTATGGGAAGCTATTGTAGCCTTTTAACTATCATATTGGACAAACTTTGATTCCAGTAATAAACTATGTGCTGGATTCACTCCTTACATTCATGGAAAATAATTTTTTAAAAGGGTGTTTGGAACACTTTTCTGGCACTCCAAGCAACATTTCTGGTATATTTCAACAAAATACTATTTGTGAATTTTTTTTTCCTCTTCTTACACCTCCCTTTTCTCTTCCCTTAAAAAAATTGGAGATCCTGTAAGTTAAATTGATGCTTGATGTAATTTCCTGTAATAGAAGACATAGGCTCCAGCACTAACTACCTTTCATGGAAAAACACTCATTGCCCCTGAATGTGGAGTTACACCCTTGAATTATGAGTCTGGATCATTGCTGAGTGGATCACTGTGGAGCCAGAAATCAGGGTGGGTAGCAGGAGAGAGGAGCTGGCAGCTAGAGGGAGGGAGTAGGTTTTCTGGGAATGAGTATCAGAATAGTGTCTAAGAAAAGCAGAAATGCAATGAGGCCAAGGGCCTCAGTTCTCTCACAATAAGCTATGTGGAGCAAACTGAAAAACCAGGAGAGATTTGGACTGCTCTGGGCTAGACTTGAACCTGCCATACAGCAGTTTAATTTCCAATATTATTGATAAATGAAAAATCCCAGGATTATGATGCTTTTCAATAGATGATGCGAACCAGAGTCTTTGAAATATCAGGCAGACAACCTGACGGGTAAAGACATTCCATCTGAGGGAAGAGTTAAAAGCAATCTGTATACATTTGTAGGTCTGTGCTTATATGTCATTCTAAACTCATCTCTAATCTCTTAGGTCTGGAAATGAAGTCTACATGTCAGCCTTTCCTGTATTGATTTACCTGTTTATCCTGATTTATGTCAGGTCAGATTGCTGTGCAAATAAGATTTATCTGGTGGTGGGTTATTATAGTTTGTATTACTTCCTGGCCCAGTCTAAATACACATCCAGAAACATTCAGTCAATTTGCTGTGGTTAAGTCTTCTTAACTTCTAGGAACTTTGGGTTCAAGTAGATCCAATATTTAAATAAAAGGTCATATTAGTGGGCTATCTTTTTTTTTTTTAAATAATCTCAAACTCTATTTCTCTGCTCAAGGCAAGATCTAGTCATACGGGATGCCCACTGTGTCATTGTCACCTGAGCAGTGGAGAGTAGTAAGTCAGACCACACAGTGAGTAGGAGCATGGCTGGGAGACAGGGATAAGAGGGGCACAGGGCATCTTTGGGATTGCAGTGAATCTTTAATTCATACCATTTGATGTAATCTTGAGATTATTTGTTTTAGAAAGACAAAGGTGTAACCAAAAAAAGGACAAGAAGATTGTGGTGGTCGAACAAATAATGACTTTACTTTTAAGGGAATAAGAAATTTGAGTTTCTAAAACACTAAAGAAGGGAGAAAAATGGGGGAAATAATGGATTCCTGTGCAGTCAGCCCAAGAACTGGTCTATGGTATTTTAAGGATAGAGAAGCCCCATCCATCTATATGCCAGAGCAGCATTTCTCAGCCTCAGCTCTACTGACACTTTGGGCTGGATACTTCTTTGTTGTGGAGACTGTTCTGTGTTTTATAGAATGATTAGCAGCATCCTTGACCTCATTAGATGCCAGTAATACCGCCTAACCTAGTTGCAGCAACCAAAAGTGTCTCCAGGCATTGCCAAATGTCCTCTGGGGTGCAAAAATCACCTCTGTTTAAGAACAAGTGAACTAGAGCAATTACTAAGACTAGTCTACAAATGAAAGAATTAGACTTTTATTTGATACTATCTCAAGGAAAATGTAATGACAGACAAAATTATGTAGTGGAAAGGCACAGGTTTTGGAATTAGGCAAATAAGGATTCTAAACTAAGATTATTTTAGGTAAACCACAGAGTCTGTCAAATGAGAGGCTCTGGATATTGTGGAATATGAGTGAACTGAGGAGGAGAGAAAGAGAAATACTCAGTGTCAAGGGATGTGTATTCTTAAAAAGAGTATCTATTCTTGTGTTTCCAAAAGAATACTTGTGTGTGTATGTGTATATGTGTGCATGAGGTTTATCTGAGCTTCTAGAATATGATGTCATTCATCGGGTAAATCACTTAAGTCTCACAGTTTATTTGGGTTATGAATTGATTACCTACCACATACTATGCACTGTGATATGCACTAGGGATCCAATGGTTGAAACAGATTTTATCCTTGCCTTTTGGATAATCCTAGTGGACTATCAATGTTGACCCTGGTGGGACATTGATATTGTTTAGAACAAAATTATAATTGAGTAGATCTGGGCAGTGCATAGACTGGGTGCAGCACAAATGGATGTTGGGTAAAACAATCTGCATGGGCTCTGAGTGTCCCTGCACATTCTTTCTGACTTTGCCAAAAACATAAGGCCCTGACTGATCTTTATGACCATTTCTTATTGTTAAGTCTGCAGCAAACAACCTTCAGAGATGAGGCAACGTCTCCCTCTGAGACAAAGAGCAGGCTTGCTTATTGTTTGTTACAAAACAGTAACTGCTCAAACTATGTGTTCCTTTCCTATAAAGCAACTCATTATGTTTTCAGCATCAGCATTTGCCTGCATCCCTCCACGTTGTTTCCACAGGGATTGGGAGCTGAGCAACTGGCACAAACATGATGCTGGTGCTGTTTGCTCTGCCATGATTAATACAGTCCTTTGTTCCTGACCCGGAACCTCTTGTCTTCTTTTAATAACTATTAAACAGCAATGAACTTACTTCTTATTGTATTGTATTCATAGAGTAAAATCAAATTGCATATCCTGAAAATGGGATTCACAGCACAGGGACTTTAAAACATCAGCAAGAAAAAAAAGATTTCCAGACTATGTTCCAGAATATAGAGATGTTTCAGTACTTTTTCTGTGCACGAGGCCTAGAGACTGACCAGTCCCAAATGAAATAGGAGAACATGGCTCCAGGAGTAACAGGAATGATCTCTTTGAATAAAAGAGTTCTTTGGTGTGCTTAAACATAAAGAGGTGATTTGCACTTCTGATGGACAGTTTGAAGATGAAGTATTTAGATTTTAAAAAGACTTCAAGAATTTTCAGTTAATTAAAATGATACAGCCTTACGGCAAAGACTATTAAAGGTGTTGCATTCCCATTTACGCCCTGGTTTCACGTGACTCCCAGGTAACTGCCATGACTTGAGGGAGGGAGAGCAACAAAGATAAGGATATGGAGAAGACAGCATTGAGAACTATATCAAGGAAAGATCTTTGGGTGAACACGGAAATGACTGTAAACAAATAGACTTAAAACGCAGTAATTTTTTGGAAATCGTACTATCATGGATACCATAAACCTAGCCTCAAAAGGCCTATGACAATTAGCTATGTCTTGAAGCAACCCCCAGGCAGAAAGATGCTTTAAAACCTACCAGTCTCAAAGGAAGACACACACATCAACACGCACTTCAGATGTGTTAATGGAAAACATGGGGCAAGAAAGAATTTCCAAGAAAGTTGATTTAAAAGGCGTGAAAAACAATGAATAAGGGGATTATTTCCAGAGAACAGAATCACAGTCTAAGCAAAACTCTTTTGGTAATTTGCTAGTTGGAATGTTTGTTAGCACCCAGGAACTGAAATCCCACCCATAGGATTCCATAATTGCTATGTGCCAATGACTGTACAAAACCTTTATTCAATTTACCTGCTCTTTCATTGCCTAGTGAGTGTGTGTGTTGGAGGAATGAGGGAGGTAAATTACTTGTCTTTTAGTGCATAGATTCTTAGACCTTGAAAGGTCATATCCAGACCTGATAGAGGACTGTGCATCACCTGAGGATCTTGATCTTTGATGGGCAAGCAGTGTCTGCCAGGGCTTTGCAGTATTTTATTTAGTGGAATGACTGATTGTGTTCTATCTGTGGGAGGGAGAGTTAAATACATACATGCTGATTGGAATAACAAAGACAGCAATAGGTTTACCAAATCCCAATTCATTTTTTTCTTCTTATAAATATAGTTAGATTCCATTTCTAACCTACTTTGCACATAGTTTAGGGTGTATATTTTGAATCCTGACCAACAGACTATGAATGGAAGTTAGGCATACCACTTTCAATATGTCACATAGAAATATTCACGTCAATTGCCCAATATTCACGTCAATTGCCCACCCTGGCTTGCCTGAAGAATATAAAGAATTAAACAGAGAATTCTAAGGCCCTAGGGGATAGAAGAGAGCTCGGGTCCCTGATTTACCCCAGAAAAGGCCTCCCAGCAACTATTAGAAACATGTGCATTGAATTTCTTATGTGTAAGAAATTAACTGCTATTTTGTTAAGTCACTGAGATTTGAAATTTTCTTTGTTATAGCAGCTAGTAAATTTAATAAACACAGAGGGAGAAAGTGTGGCAATTATGAATACCAGGGAAAACAAAAAGTTGTACAAAAGGGATTGTAATCTTAAGTATATGAGTAATAATACTTGTATAATTATACTAAAGTAAATACAGGTTATTGATTTAACCAAAATATATGCTATACTTTCTTAGAAAGATGAAGGGAAAGAGATAAAGAAGATAGAAGACAAAGAGATGGAGAAAGAGTATGTTTTTCAGGAAAAGAAGGTATAAACAAACAATGGGAATACTCATCTTTCTAGGTTGGAAATCTAAAATAGAAAATTCAGAAATAGTGTATAATTTAGATATATGAAGACACGAATGAGAGTGGTGAGAGGAAATCAAGGGTAGAGCTATTTGTGAATACCATGCATGACATAACTGATAAAAACCAACATGAAATAAAGGAAAAAACTTTAGAACCTGAAAAATGACTGCAAATTAAAAATCGTCAAAGTTGGAGAAAAGCTGTGGGCTGTGGTACTCTAGAAACCAAGAAGAGAACAGATGGTTAAAAATATAAAATGCTATTGAGATATTTAAGCAAGAGAAAGAGTGAGAAGTGTCTTCTGCATTTAGAGTTATGTTTTTACAGAAATAAAAGGCATTTTTTAATTGTTGTTCAAATATAGTGGTCTCCATTTTCCTCCAATCACTCCCCTCGCCCCATCCATTCCCACCTCCCACCCTCAATCCTTCTCCACTCTGACTTTGTCCACATGTCCTTTATACATGTTCCTTGATGACTCTTCCCCATTTTTCTCCTGTTATCCCCTCCCGCATCCCTCTGGTTTCTGTCAGTTTGTTCTTTATTTCAATATCACAGGTTATATTTTGCTTGCTTGTTTGTTTTGTTGATTAGGTTCCACATACAGGTGAGATCATATGGTATTTGCCTTTCACCACTTTGCTTATTTCACTTAGCATAATTTCTCCAGCTCCATCCTTGCTGTCACGAAGGATAGGAGTTCCTCCTTTCTTTCTGCTGTGTAGTATTCCATTGTGTAAATGTACCATAGTTTTTTTTATCCACTCATTTACTGATGGGTACTTAGGTTGTTTCCAACACTTGGCTATTGTAAATTGTGCTGCTATGAACATTGGGGTGCATAGGTTCTTTTGAATTGGTGTTTCAGGATTTACCTCAAAGAAGTTATTGATGACCAGAGAGAAGTTTTAGTGTACCACAGGTGGGAGCAAGAGGGAGGTAAAAAAATGGGCGAGTACATTTGAAACTGCTTTAGGTAGGGTTAAGCACTATGTATTGTATATAACAGGATTTAGCTTATTAATTCTCTAAAATGCATGATTCATTTCTCCATATGAAGCTCACATCAATGTGTAAAAAGTGAAAGGAGATAAATGAGCTTACTTAACATTTACATGAATCTTCTGGCAAATGTCTGGAACATAGGCTCCAAGCAATTCGTGCAGGCCTGAATGCTTAACCAAGAAGTTTGAGGTCAAAACCACCTGGAAATCTGGGTTTTAATGGTCACATGACATCTGGTATGATTCTTCACTAGGTGTTTTCAGCCAGTGACTATTTCTTTTATTTTCTATTTGAATGAAGGCAAGATCAAGTTACTTGGAATGCATCACTCTTCACAGATAAAATATGATTAGATACCAAAACACATCATCCATCTTCACAATAATTAGTCCTTATGTGTATTAGCTCTGATTGCTCTTTATAGTTAAGAAGACTTTCAAATCACTTTCTAAGTTTTACACACACATCAGGAGAACAGCAATTTGGGGAAATCCCTGCTTGCCATGGATAAAAAGAAACTTAAAAATTCAAAGGTGGGAAGAGGTTTTGTAAACTTTCATAGAGGGAAAATATAGACACCTAGTACTCTTACTATTGTTATAAAAAATAATGCATTTTTGTTTGTTTCTAACACAGACTTAAGTGGTATGATTTTTTTCTATAAAATAGGGTTACTTCTCATTCTTAAGAATAGAAAAGTGCAAAGATTTTTTTAAAGAAAAATGAATGCATGTTTCAGTTAAATGAGACTATGAATATAATCTCTCTGAAAAAGAGAGAGCCTTATCAAAATGAATTTGCAGAAGTAAGACAAGTTATTTTGAAAACATAACTGGGATAAATGCCTATCTCTCCAGGTGGCCTATTTCCTTAAAATAAATATTCTTGCTTTGGGTAACTTTATTTAGATACCCTGAGAATCACTTCCTCTTATTTACCTCTGGGAAAAGTCCTACATTAGATATACCCCTGGGATCACTTCCCCATAAATTCTAATGAAGTATTAGGAACAGTGAAAAGGCACTTTACATATGTCTTCCCATTGAATTATCCCCACAACCTAATGAGATTGGTACCACTGAGCTCATTTTTCAGTTAAGGAATGTAAAGCCAAAGAATTTACATTACTTTGTTGAAGTCCAAATGTTGGTAAGTGGTATAACCAGGATTCAAATCCAGCTTCAAAGCCCCAAAGCCCCATGCAGCACAGTGTCCTCACTGCATTTACAAGGATCTTCACCTCTCTCCTGGGTTATCCAACTGGGTGTGTCAACAATTGGCATTTAGGAAAACAGCAGCCACTGGCCACCATGCTTCATCGCTTGTCCTCTTCTCTGTTCAACCACTTGTATCTATATCTTTAAACACTTTTTTTTGTGAAAAGCTTAACATTAGTTTATATTCTCCCTTCAGCCCCTGACTAATGGACTTTGAAGGTCCCATGTTCTTCTTTAAACGTGATCTCTCCCATTTATGTGTGTATAGTGGCCAGCTTTTGTTTGTTGTTTTTGGTTGAATTGTGCTCCCCCCCAAAAAAACCCTCATATGTTGAAACCTTAACCCCCAGTACCTCAAAAGTTGACCTTACATTGTGGTAGAGTCTTTACAGAGGTAATCAAGTTACAATAAAATGATTAGGGTGGGGTCTAATCTGACTCATGCCCTTATAAAAAGGACATATTTGGACACAAACATGTGCACAAGGAGAACACCATCCGAAGATGAAGGCCGAGATTGGGATGATTTGTCTCTTAGCCAAGGAAGGTCAAAGATTGCCAGCAAACTACCTAAAGGTGGGAGAGAAGCATGAACAGATTTTCCTTCACAATCCTCAGAAGGAACCACCACCTTGACACCTTCATCTCAGAATTCTAGGATCCAGAAATCTGAGATAATAAATTTCTGTTGTTAAAGCCATTCAATTTGTGGTAGGTTGTTATGCAGCCTAGCAAGCTAATATACCTGCCCATCATTGCCCCTTCAAGTCCCTGATTTTTTCCTCTAATGAAAGGAGCCTCTAATTCTTTTTCCAAGAGGTCTCTCTGTTGGTCATGCTCTCTGCCCTTCTGCTCGCCGTCTCTTCCTCTGGGCTGTACCTCTAGATACAATGCACTCAAGACCTGGCTTGTCCCCTGCCTTGCCAGTGTCTTAGAGAGAATCTGTTTATGCAACGCTTGCCCTTTCTTCCCCAGAAATTTGGAGGGGTGCTAAGTAGAAAACACCCGAATGTTTTCTGAAGTGCATAGTAATAATTTTTGCTTCATTACATTCTTTAATTTAATCAATGGGACTGAAGCTTTTTTTTTTTTGAGATGTGTCCCTAGTTTTCCTGGGGCTCTGACCACCAACCCCATCTTAATAGGTCTACAGTATTTCCATTTCAGCTTGGACTCAATTCCAGACCCTCAAGCCACCTATTGAGTCCTGCTTTATCTTTGATGAATTCTTCTTAAGTTAGTGTGTTGTCATTCAACAGACTTTGATTTTTCCAATACCTTGAGATTTACCCCTACACCAGTAGATCAACCTCTTGGATATCAAAACAAGTTTGATTAATATTAACATTAATAGTTAATGCTTATTGAGCTTTTGTTCTAAACATTTTACATCATCTATTATCATACTGAATATGCATGCAACCCTATGTGGTAGGTGCTATTATGATCTCATTTATTTCACATTTTCATAGTTATTATCTCAATATTTCATATTCATTCATTCAATCATTCAACAAAAATTTATTGAGCACCTACTGTTCTAGAAATTGGGAAGACAGCAGTGAACAAACAAAATAAAGTCCTTGCTTTCATGCAGATTCCCATTCAGTAAGGGCATATAGACCATTATGAATAATTATATACACATTCAGATAGAGTGCTAGGCAGTACGAGGAGAAAATATGGGGAGTGCTGAGGTAAGGGGTGATGTTTTATACAGAGATCTGGGGAAGTCTCTCTAATAAGGTAACATCTGAGTAGAACTTTGAAGGAAGGGAGAGAGATGGCTTTATAAATATCTAAAGAAAGAAAGTTCAAGGCAGAGTAAATAGCTTACTTAGCTTGTTCTAGAAATTGCAAGTTGGTCAATGTGGCTGGAGTAGAGTGAATAATGGGGAGAATGGTAGGATTTGAGGTTAAAGAAATAGTAGGAATTTACCTGGGAGGATCTTGTAGGTTGTGGTGAAGATTTTAGATTTTACACTGAGATGAAAAGTCATTGGAGCTGTTTGAGCAGAGGTATGGCATATTATGACTTGCACTTAAAAAGAATACTCAAGATGTTCTGAAGAGAAGAGGATGTTAGGGCACATGAGTGGGAATCTAGAGACCACATTAGAGGTTATTTTAATAGGGCAGATGAGAGATGATGATGGACCAGGGTGGAAGAATTAGAGGTGGTGGGAGTAGTCAGTCTGGGAGTGTATGTCTAAGACTGAGCCAAGAGGATTTTGATGACATATTGAATGTGGGATAAGAGAGAAAGAGAAGAAAAGATGACTCCAAACTGCTTTTGGGAGAGGGAAGTTTCCTTTTGTTGAGTTGTGGAAAACTATGGGAAGACCAAATTTGTGGGGATGGAAATGAAGAGTTTGGTTTTGGATGTGTTAACTTTGATATGTAAGTAAAGTTTTTGTGGAGAGAGGCTATATATACTAGTCTGGAACTGAAAAAGCCAAAAGGTTAATAAACTTACCCAATGTCACATAGCTATAAGGGGGGACCCCCCAAAAATGGGAATTATCTTCTGAAGGGTGGGTCCCTTGTAGTACAGGCTTCCCCCACTAGGTGAGTATTTTAGGAACCCATCTGTATCAGTGTACCAGCTGGCATTGTTGTGAGAGGCTGCTTTCAGTTTCAGTGAATTTTTTTTTAAGACTCTTTCAATGCATTTGTCCATTTCATGATAACATACCTGCCCTCACTGTGCTGAGTAGTCAGTAGTTTCGACCAAAAATGGCATGACCTCTATGCCTGAACTATTCACCTGATCTCACCTTGAGCAACTTCTTGTTTGTTTGTTTCCTCCAGATGGAAAAATCTTCAAAGAGAAATGTTTTGCTGATGTGGAAGAGGTGAAACAAAAAACAGCAGAAGCACTAAAAGGCATCAAAACTGATGAGTTCAAAAGCTGTTTTGAACAGTGGAAAAATATCTCAGTAGGTGTACTGCATCATGGAGAGTACTTTGAATGTGACTGAAGTGTAAACATGTAAGTATAAATACACCATTTTTCTATAAATACATTCTGGGTTTTTTGGGTCTCCCCTCATGTTATTGGTGGGGTGCTAGTGATGACATTTCAACTTAGGCAGTCTGGCTCCTGTCTTAATCCTAAATAACAAGCCACACCCTAAATCAGAATCCTGCACCTTCTTTTATGCAATGTTTCTATGCTGATGGGTACATTTCTTATGGGCCAGCCTATCTATCTACCCTATAAGTCTCCTATACATCTAACTCCATTTCTGCAGCTTGGTCTCAGTGTTCTCCTTTCTCACTGAAGAATTATTGTTGAAGTCAGCTGACCTTCTATAAAAGAATATGATAACCAAATAATGGCTGTATTCTATGCTGATGTGGTGGAAAAGAAAATTATTGCAGAAGAATAAAAATACCTCCTTCTCTTGCTCTTGGCCATTGAATCCATTTAGTGTATAAGCACTGAATAGAATGAAGGAACTGAAGCAACAATGAGATGCCACTGTACACCTATTAGAATGGCCCAAATCCAAAACACTGACTAAATTAAGTGATGACAAGGATATGGAGCAACAGAAACTCATTTGTTGTTGGTGGGAATGCAAAAATAGTACAGCTACTTTGGGAAAAGTTTAATGGTTTCTTAAAAAACTAAATATACTTTTATTGAACAATTCAGCAGTCACACTCATTGATATTTACCCAAATTAATTGAAAACTTCCATGCACACAAAGACCTGCACATGGATTTCACAGCACCTTTATTCATAATTGCCAAAAACTTATAAGTAACACGATGCCCTTCAATAGATGAATGGATGAATAAACTGTGGCACTTACAGACAAAAGAATATTACTAAGAACTAAAAACAGTGAAGGAACAGAAGAATTTCACTGACACCTTCCCTCTGGACTGTCCTAAAATTTCTGTATTTTTAGTTATTTAGGCCTATTTCATTTTTGCTTAAAGTGTTACAGAAGACAACATTATTCATAAGACATATTAAGAAGAGTAAAGTGCCTTATTTGGGGAGACATCTTGAATTCTAGTTTTTATACCACATATCCACTGAACAAAGAAGAACACTGGCCAGTACTGTTACTTGCATAAAACTATTCATATAGAAGATATTTAATGAATGAATATTTCTTATTGATTGCTGTAGCTCGATTGCCGAGACTGGATTTCTCTGGAACTATTTACCACAGAACAAAATACCAGAGCTAGCTGGGAATTTAGGGTTCTTCCAGCCCAGTCCACTCATATTATATGAGGTCTGTCCAGAGGGTATCCAACCACATGCAATGAAAAATAGAGACATTTATTGAAGAAGATGCAAGATACAAGAAACATTGTACATAGAACAATGGCACCTTAGTCATCTTCAAAGTAGGCACCTTGGGACCTCAGACAGGTTTTCCAATCATTATCAGCTGCCTCATCATATTTTTTCCTGAATCTCATGGACAGTCTGAAATTTCTTCCTTTTCAAAGGTAATTTTAATTTGGGAAAAGCCAGAAGTCACAGGGCACCAAATCTGGGCTATAGGGGGCTGAGTTACCTGGGTGATTTGATGTTTCACCAAAAAATTCTGAAAGAGATGTGATGCATGAGCAGGCATGTTGTTGTGATGAAGCTGCTAATCACCAGTTGCCTAGAGTTGTGGTCTTCTGAATCAGCTGAATAGTTTCTGCAGAGAAATGTTCAAACTTAATGTAAAATTTGATGCAGATTTGTTGCTCTACTCACTCAGTCATTTTGAATGTAATGGCCACACAGTACATATGTTCACTCAGCAACATCTACTGCTCCCACTGACTAGTACAGTGAGTTGTCATTGAATACACATTCCAGTCCACTCTCCATGGCTGCCAGGCTACATCGATGTCTTGCAAACTGTTCTCGTTATATTAACAATGGCTAGACTTTTCTGGATAGATCTTGTAGATGAATGAACTAAGGACAGATGATGGTAGGGTTGGAGGGAGTGTCCAGATTCTCTATGCCTTACATAGCCGTACTGTGCTATAGAGATTATGGACTGCCTTTTCACTAGAAGCTGGTCTTGCTGCTTACAGGGTCTTCATCCACTACTTCTCCATCTATTCCTTAATGACATTCTAAATTATTATCACCACTTTCACGCTCCTGAAATCTTGTTGGTCTTACAAGTTGTGGCCCATGTTCCCAATAGGTAAGTCATACTGAAAAATACTACCTCCAAGTCACTTTGTACATTGTCTCTTACCCAAACACATGGACATCCCCCTTGAGTGTCTCAGTCGCTGAATTTTCAGATGGCCTGCTCCCCTGACCTATCCCGTTTGTTATGACATAAGTATTCAGAGGCTCAACTTCATTTCAGTCCATCAAGAGTTTATGTTCTATGAGAGTTTGAGATCGACTTCTTCCTTATTACACTTAATGTGAAAAAGTGCCAGTGGAAATAAAAAACCTCATACATCTAAATGATTTAAATTAAGTAAAATAAAATTTTCCACTCTTTTGAATTAGGCCATTAAAACTATAGCTTAGTCTAAGTACAGTATTAATGAGCAATATTGCAAGGAGAGTATTAATTTTGCATTTCCTGACATAAAAATTTAAAACATGCAATTTTAGCTTTGCTTTAGGTAATATTTTGTATTCCCTTGGCTTTAATTTAGGGACATCATATATTAGGGTAAAAAATGGGATAAGTTCAAAATTGGATGCACTAAACCCTCATTTAGAGACATCCTTACCCTTTCATCTAGATGGTATATTGTAGGCTTAAACCAGATTTAGGACTATGTAGCCTTTCATACCACAGAAGCATTAGTGGTAAAAGTATAAATGAAACAGACCTTTTAGATATGTTGGCTTAATATTTTCAACATTTTTATATTGACTGAAGAATGGTTTAACAAAGATAGGCAAGGATACAAAGATTGTAGTGGCATCCCCAAAACAATTGGGACCCCTAGTGGTTGGCTAGTCTATTCATATCCTGGTGTTAATAGAGTGAAAAATCCTGGCGTAGTCTGGTGTTCTTGCACCAGGGTGCTGGAAAGTCATAAGCAAGACTCTGTATCTGGATTCTGCAAAGCTTTGCGGAATGAGACTGTGGGAAGACTGTCCTCACCAGTACAGGTGCTTTGAGAAGTCCCATGGCTTTCCCTTGGCTTTACATACCACTAATCACATCACGTCAGAGGTGTTAGATTACACACCAGGGGCCTTTCCAGCCACCATAAGATCCCAATCCAGCCATTGCTATCTTGGAACAATGGTCATTTCCTTTAATCATACAATCCAATTAGCCACACACAAATTAGGAAGTCGATGTACCTAAAGCAGTTTGCCTGCAAATAATTTAAAACCTCCCATATGAATTTGCAATCAAGGAAAGCCTTTTTTTCTATTTCATTTTGTTGTTGTTGTTAAGCTGAAAGTTGGACACAGGACAGAATAAAGCAAACATTTCCAACTTTGAGTGTTGTCTAACAGATTCCAAAGTATCAGCCAACATTTTGTTTGAATAAGTTTTGAGTGAGAGAGAAACACAGAGGGTAAGATTGGTAGTCTAATTGCATCATGTTCTCTAACAAGAGATGGCAAATTTGTATTTGATAAAAAATAGAGGGACGTCTTATTTCCATTGTTACCCAGTCTTGAAATGAAAAACTGCTTGTCATAGCCTACAGCACTGCCGGTGACAGAAGAGCAAAGTTAACCCTTGTTTTCCTGATCTTTGTAGCACCCAGATTCTCTGAGCAAAAAATTAATTAGGAGCCTGCCTGGTAGAACACCAATGCTCACTTATTTTTCTGTTCAGTCCATGCGTTGTTTTTTACCACGCAAATCACCCTGGCTTTAAATGTCCAAGAATTTTCTCATATCCAACTCATTGTCAGAAAGGAAATCCTACTGCCTTTCTTCCAGGGTTTCCCTATTTGGTTCATATAATTGTAGAGATGGAAGAGTTTTTAAAGTCAAATCCAAATTTCATTTTACAAATAAAGATTCTGTGGCCCAGGTGGTAAATGATGTATTCAAGATTATACAACTAGTTTTGTAAGACTAGGGATTAAGCTTCAGAGTGCCTAAATCCACAGCCTGTGCTTCATATAATACTGCCATGAACCAAATTGAAAAATTGGTCAGAGAGGAGGGCACAGCTTCCAGGGATTGTATTTATATACATCTCTATAAAGTACAAGGAAGGATTTTTCCAGGTCCCATGCAAATGGCATCATAGCCTCAGGGATGAGATCTTCAAACAGCAGAGAGAAAAGGGTTTCCTCATTCAGGTAATCCATGGAGAGCCTGAATGTGTACTCCAACAGGGGAGGGAGCCCCTTCAGGGAGAAGCGTCTGGTATGCGACAAACGGGTAAGAGTATATATGGATCTGAGAATTCTCAAACTCATGTCAAACTTGGGCTGGAAGTGTGAGACTTGGAGTAGCCTCCATTGTCCTACAGGAGGAATAAGTCAGAAACGTGAGCAGTGACTGGCTATCCCACAGCTCTGAGGCAAGCTGTAGGTTGTATGAAATATACATATACTAAATACCAAAAATTAAAAAAAACCCATTTTGCCCTCTGTAGTTACACTGTACTGAATTCTATCAACTTGGCTAAGGCTGAGAATTATGTTTTTTAAAATTCCCTTGCCTATATTTTCAAATTAGTATTGATCAAAGGGGAACTTGCATGATAGGGCAGCAGGAATGAAGCAAGCAAATGCTCCTAAAAGGCCATCATGGTCAGATACTGAGACCATCAGACAAAAGGTTCCTAGTGGGCTCAGCCTCTCCTCTTCAGTTCTGTGTATAGTTTGTGATCTGATTCCTGGCAATACTGACCAACAGTGGCCCCAGGTCTGCCATCAGGAGTTTGACTGCAGATCCACAGAGATGACAGCTACACTGGGGCTACAGCCTCCCAGAAGTGGTAGTTGTCCTGGCCCTCTGCGTGAACTCTTCTATCAAGTCTCATTCTGGTGACAATGCTACAAACAAAGTGGGATTCGGCCTCCTGCCGCCATACACAGACATTAAACAGAGATTGATGGGGAAGGAAAAAAGTCTATTAAAATGTTGCCCAATTTAGGGGAGCTGGGGACTCCACAGCTCCAAGACAATCTCTTCTGCAAAACACAGAAAGAAGCCTGCCACTCCCAGAACCAGAGTTCAGTGTCCAGAAACCCTGCTTCATTCTTATTTGTCTTCCTGGGCCCTGAGGCTGTTATGTGAATGGGTCTCTGGCTTCAAGCTCTCCCTTAAGTGTGCACTCATGGGTCCAGTGTTGCCATCTCAATGCCATAGCTTCTTTCCCATCCTGCAACCCAGGGTCTGCTGTCAAATCATCGCAGCTGGTTGTGCAGGGGCTTGGTTTGTGGGGTCTCCCCGACACCCAAGGCCGCCTGCATGCTCAGGGTGCTCCAGTCCACATGTCCGTGCTCTGAGAAGGGGCACAATTCGGGATAGTCTGTGGGCACAGAGTTGCTGTGTCCTGTGGGCCAATGCCACCAAGGCATGCAGCCCAATGTGGGACTTGGCCTCCATGAACTGGCTCCCAAATGGGCAAGCAAGGACAAGGAAAAAACCCACAGGTCTCTGTGCAGCCCTCCATTTAAAAGTCTGAGCCCCAAGTCCTACATGTGGCAGAAGAGTCCAAATTCCCAGCCAATGCAGGTGAGTGTCCACCAGCTCCTCAGTCTGCACAGCGCCTCTGCCCGGTCACTCTTGCCACTACGATCTAGAAAGTGGGAAGGAGGGTTTCTAGCTGCATGCAGCATCAGGTGTGTGGCATAGGTTTGTTTACCCTTTATCTGGGGCTATGGAAACCTATCACAAGGTTTTGGTCTCACAGCCTCTGGCACTTCCCAACCCCTTCTCAGGGGATCCTCCCTTCTGCCCAGTGATCTGGCCAAATCTCTGTAACAGCCAGACTTACTTCATGTCCTCTGCCTCCATTTCCTCCTCTTTGGTGCAGATGTTAATAGGGGCAACTCTTTTAAAGTTGTAAAGTAAAATAAAAAAGAAAATGAAAGTCAGGCAGAGATAATTTACTGTGAATATCTTAGGGGTATTTCCATCAAGTCTTTTTTTATGTGACACATACACATACACACACTTTTGTTGTTGTTTTCACTTTTTGCAAACTGGAGATAGACTGCACATCCTTTTTTACGTTATTCCTTTTTCATTTAATATGGTGATGATTTTATTACACTTACACATACTTTAAAGCAGTGTTTGATTATATGGCAAGGCATAAATCACTTAAGCAACTCTGTTGTTGGACGTTTTGGTTGCTTCCTTTATCCTTTTGCTGTTATAATGTTTTAATAAGCATCCATTTTCATAAATATGTGTGTGTGTGTTCTTGTCGTATTCTTGGGATAAACCCTGGGAAATGGAATTTCTGAGGAAAGATACAACATTTTAAAGACTTTATTGTTGCCTTCTACAATGGTTGTATCCAGCTATACTTCCATCAACAAGGTATAGATGGGACTGCTCTTCACCAATTTTATTTTCAAAATTGCTGAACTGGAGAAATACATTTACCTTGGATTTTCCTCATGCTGGTAAAAACACAAGAAAAATAAAGCAAATTTTTTTCCCAAACTCTATAAGAAACTAGGGTTAGACATACAATAATAATAGTCACTATTATTGTAACAATATTTTCATAAGGGTTCTTAAGTAGAGAATGCCATTGTAAGAAGATTGTTTATAACTTCAAAGGGTGGAGTTGAGAAGGGTGAGAAGGAAAGGGAGTTGTTGATGAGTGATCAGAAAATCTAGAATATCACAAGCATCTCTGAGTTCACATTTCAGACAGCAGAGGTATCATGCTCAGGAATCGCCATGTATATCTAGACTGTGAAAGAGTGGCTGGAGCAGGGACATGATGCAGTCCTTAGGCCTCTGAAAGGGCTTCCCATGGCTGAGAGATTAGAAGTGATCTTGCCAGATTGCAGATCCAGGACATGTGGAGAAAGAGAAAGGAGGTAGATTGATTCAAACTTTGAAGATCCTTTTTTAAAAAAGTAGAGCATTTTTTGAATGGAATGGACTTCCAGTGTGACTCAGAGGTTCCTATGAAGAGAGGCTTAATATAGAGAACAGATGACTAAGGGGGGCTCTGGTTGGCATGGAGATTAGACCGGTTGGCAAACTGGGTCTATTGGTTATCTTAGCTCAAGAGAATTGGAACACTAGAAGAAAACCACAGCAGGTTCTTTAGGAAAATGAACTTTGTCTCAAAGCATTCAAAAGTTGGATTATCTATCTATATATATATGAGAAATCCTGAAATAATAATATGAGCTGCCAATGAACATGATGACAACAGCCAGTATTTATTTTATGTTTATTACTTTTGAGACAATGATCTAAATTTACTATGAGCTTTGTCTCATTTTGTTCTCATAACAACCCTTTGGTAGTATAAATAGTAGGAGGAATAATGCACCCCTCTTCCAAAGATATTACTGGACCTATGACTTTGCTAACTTGCATGGCAAAAGAACTTTAGTGCTGTGATTATTAAGTTAAGTATCTCACAGGGGGATATTAATCTGGGCTATCTTAGTGAGTCCATGTAATCACTATGGTCCTATAAATGAAAGAGGCAGGAGGGTTAGAGCAGATTAGAATATGTAACAATATAAGCAGAAGTTGGAGTGATGTGTTTCCTGGTTTTGGAGATGGAAGGAGGCCATGAATCAAAGCATTCATCAACTTCTAGAACTGAAAGTTAGGAAATGGATTCTCCTCTGAAGCCTCAGTAGATGTGCAGCCCTGCAGATACTTTGACTTTAGCTGAGTAAGACCTTTTTTGATTTCTGACTTTGAGGATTGTAAGGTGAGGTGTACATTTGTGTTGTAATATTTAAATTTGTGGTAGTTTGTTACAAGTAGCAATGGAATCTAGTAGAGGTGATTGCTATTATCTTCCTCATTTTTTTCAGATGAAAAAATTAAGGCACAGTTAGGTAAAGGGATTTCCCTAGGACCTTACCACCAGTAATTAGCAGTAAAGCATCTAGCTCTCAAAGCCCATGAATTGAGATAAAAACATTTCTATTTATGTTTTCCTTATGTGAGCATTCTCAGGGCATCAGTAACAAAGTCCTTATGAAATCTCCTGAGTTCATTTTATAGTCTTAAAAAACATAAATATAAGATTTTTTTAAATGGGTCAGACCCAGATCAATGAAGTCCAGCTATCTCTCTTTCTCTCTCTGTCTCTCTGTCCCTCTCTTTGGAATATACTACAAATCTCTATAATTCCTCTTAATCCATTTATGACCTTGTATTCAAAGATTAAAAAATAACTTTACATTTGCTGTGTAAAATAAAGCTCTTTGTTCTTATACTCAGATTTACCCCTTGCAAATTCAATGTGTGTCTCTGAGTACCTTAGTATTTCATGACCAAACCAGTGTTCAGTTTATCCACTGACATATTACAGACTGAAGGTCCTAATATTTTTCTTTTTTTATACATTGTCCTCCCATTGTCGTGTCAGTTTGCTACTCTGATCTGTTTCTAGATTTTTTTCCCAAAGATCTGGGGGAAAAATTTAAACCAGTTGACATAATAACTTGTCTGTTATGCTGGAAGTCACTGGCAAAGCCAAGAACAAAGTCCAAGGTTTCTGATTCTTGGTTAATTTCCCAAATCATGGTCACAAGTGTTCTATTGTAAAAATGTTCTTTTGGTTTAATTGTTTGGCAATATGCTACAAGAGGAATCCAAAAAATCCCAATGTCAATAACCTCAGTATTCAATGGCAGAGCAACACCTGAAATAAATAGAAATTTGTGTTGGGATGTGGTTGTAGAATAACAAAACGCGATGAGGAGGGGAATGTTTCTGCTTGCGGAGAAAACCATGTAATCACTGGATTGGCCAGGAAAATGCAAGGGAAGTGTGTGGATATTAAATAACTATTTTTCTATTGTTCAGGGAAGTGTCTATAGCATGCAATAACTGAGAGTCCCCAATCTTATGTGAGAAAATATATTTTTCATTTCCCTCAGTGTCTTGGCATTGCTTCATCTTTTCTGCTGGCTAAGGAAGTTGGATATCCTACAAATGAAGTTTCAAGTGAAGATGAGAAAAAACAGTGTTGTTGCTGACAGGGACATTTAAAAAATCAATACAGTTTTATAAGTATTTATTGAGTGCCCACTGTGCACCAGTAACCAAGTTAGGTTCTGGGAAAGTAGAGTTAAAAAAACACAGATTTTGCCTGTGTTAGATAGGCTCTTATGGTCACAAATGATCAGCAATTCAACCCAAAATGCCTTGAGCAAAAACTTCATTTAGTGATTCACGTAACATTTGCAGACACTGTTTGACCAGTGCTTAAGATAGGTCACTAGGTCCCAGCTCCTCTTTTTCATCTCTTAGCTCTGCTTTTTAGTATGTTGACTCTATGTTTAAGGAAGGATCTTGTAGTACAAGACTGCTGCTGCTTATGCAGAACATCGAATGGGAAAGATGAAGAATTTTATGATATCAAATTGGCTATCATTGAGCCATATATCCATTCCTGGAGAATGCAACACTTTGATTAATTTAGTTTTAGTACCACCCAAATAATGTGGACTTTACAGGAGGAAGTGGTTTCTTGGAGGTGAATTGGAATATTATTATCCTAGGATGAATGGATATTGAACACAAGATTTCTGTTCTATTCTTCTTGAGGAGGGTACATTCTGCTGGACAGTTTCCTGACATTTCCATTGCCCTTCTACAGTAAGACAACTGTAAAGCACATGAGAGAGCAAGAGAATAGAAGTACAGTGTTTAACAGCAGTTTAGAGATTTACCAGTGGATTGCCATTTGCTGATTGGAGACACCCCGAAATGAACACACAACAAAGATCATGATAATATTAAAATTGTTTTAACCATCCCACCAAAATAGCATTGTGTCCACCAAGTAATTCTTATCTAGTTATATTTGTACAAATATCTCTTTGCCTGTTATTGTCCATCTCCCTGACTTCTACATTCTTTAAAAATATTCGTATTTTGTACATTCCCACACACTTCTGCCTCTCCCTCCCCTCCAGCTTTTAGTCATGTTGCATATCCCTATATTTTGGGGAGCAGAATTTTCAACAAATTAGAATGCATTTGTTCTCTTGTTTTTATTATTGAGAACATTTTGGAAGACAGGCAATACAAAAGATCTGATGTACCTCAAAGCTGTAATATATTATCAGGTTTGAAATGCTAATAAGAGTCTATGGAAAGAATAGTTCAAAAAACAGTGAGGTTAAGTAGGAGGGGGAAAGCAAATTTTGAAGAGATGTGAAAGTTGGCCCCAAAAATGGTTGTAGTTTAATAATACAGGGACAGTCCATTATGAAAAAAAAAAAAAAAAGAAAAATGTGTTTAAGATTCAACTGGGACACTTGAGTCAACATTATTTTCTATAATCAAAAACCCCACAGGGATGTTAAACTAGGCTTGGAGAAAAGTGTTAGCAGCCTGAAAAACAATAGTAAGCACAAACGTGTGAAATGCATACACTACTCACCTCAATGAGGTATTCATTTCAAAGTGAAGAAGGAGACTGGAAACATTATTAAACATGTCAGGGTATAGATTGAATCTCATTTGAAGGTTAACATAAAATTTTTTTAACGCCTTTCTATTGTTGAGCATTTTATAGGTCTTGGCAGCAAGTTTCAACGTGTGGCTCGTTAGAAGGAATGGAATGCTGGGATTTACTGGATAATACTTGGAGTGAAATCTCTCCTGGGGAAACTTTGTACTTTGCCCAGAAAGACAGTACCTTGCTAAGAATAAAAATATTAACTTGTCCCAGCACCTTCCTTCATGACAATAATATTACCTTGATTTAAGTTGTGCCTATGTCTTTCTAGGAGCTCAAACTGAGTTTAATGTAGAACATTATCTTGTTTATCGTCACAAACTCCCTTTGAGGAAAATAAGGTGTAGGTATTACTATTCCTGTTTTAACATAAGCTCAGGGAATGACTTAAATAAATACCATGGCTTTAAGATGCAGGTGATAGCTTAATGCAAATCCAAACATCCTCATTAATCTAAAGAAGTTGAACCAGCCCCCAAAAGCAATGTAATTATTCTTAAGAGATTGCCCTCTAAGTTTATAGAACTCAAAATCAGCTCCTGCTTTTCAGGCCAGGAAGGAAAAAGCTATGCTATTATTTTTCACAGCAGAATATGCTGTGTTTATATGCAGTTTCCTAACTGCTTACTTATGATTAGGGTCTGATTTGAAAGTTGTTTCCTTCTTTTTGTCCAGTTGGAAGCATGTATACCAGTTTTAACTCTAAGTCAGGACTCCAAACTCTTAGCTCCCCAATTTTTATGCTTTCTGAAATAACAGGCAGGCCCTGAGAAGCCACTTGAGAAGCCAAGAGTTACCTCCTCCTATTTGCCACCACCTTCTCTCAACTGTCACAGAACCTGTTGCCCTGCTCTGTGATGTTCCCTCCCAGTGAAAATTTACCATCTCCCGGTGGGGATCAAGTTGAAAACCATTGTTTCAGAACTCTTCTCATACCCTATGCAGCCCGAGTCTTAGTACAATAGAATCACCCATGGGCCAACTCAATAGTTGACAATCACAAATCAGCTAGTTCCAACTAGGTCTTAAGCCACAATGAACAGAGTCTGTACATCATTGGTTCTCAATCTTGGCTGTTCTTAAGAATCACTTTTGGAGATTTAAAAACATATCAAGGCCTGGTTTAATTGGTCTAGCAGATGATCTGGGCCTCAGTATTTGTTACTTATTTTTATTTTTTATTAATTTTTATGAGCAGTTTTAGGTTCAAGGAAAAAATTGAGAGCAAAGTACAAAGATCTCTCATATACCCCCTGCCCATACACATATATAGTGTCCCCCATTCTCAATATTTCCCACCAGAGTGGTACATTTGTTAAAATCAATGAACCTAAATTAACACATCATAATTACCCAAAGTTCATAGTTAGGGATCATTCTTGGTATTGTATGTTCTATGGCTTTGGACAAGAATGAAGTTCTGTGTATCTATCATTGTAGTATCATACAGAGTATTTTCATTGCCCTAAAAATCCTCTGTGCTCTACCTATCATCCTTCCCCTACTCCCAGCCCCTGGCAACCACTAATCTTAGTGTTTTTTAAAACACTCCCCACATATGAGAACCATTGCTTTAACTTCTGAATGTGAGCGTGTGCAATTGTGCCATCATTAACTGTCACTTGTGCTCTGCAAGTGCAAGGGGCCATAGTAAAAATCTGTAGCACCATAGACCTGGTTCTATGTTAAGCACTCTGCATGCATTCTCTTATTGAATTGTTTAGAAAATTCCCTGGGAGAGTTACTACTATTATTTTCATTTTACAGATGAGAATACTGAAGCATAGGGAGGTTGAGCAAGTTGCCTAAAGTATCACACTTCTAGAAATGACACTTTGGCTCCAAAACTGAGACACATTGACCCTGTACTACAAAAATATTCATAGCAGTGAAAGTTTTGTGCCTCTAAATGAAAACTTTTAAACTTTTGCTGCTGTTAGTACCCTCATCTCAGTGGTTGTAGACTCTCCAAGTCCAGATAGGAACATTGAGAAGATGCCAATCTAACACCTAGAAACTTAGGGGAAAGTTTCTATTATCTGCCATTATGGGCACAAAGCTATAGATAGTTCTAGCCTATCTCAAAAAAAACCCCACAAAAACAAAACAAAGCAAAACAAAAACCCCAAACACAAAACCAAAAAACAAAATAGAAAACAAGACTCATTTACATTGTAATTCCTCTTTTCCACTGTATTTTCACAATTAACTTTCGGTTTTGGGTCTCTCCCATCACAGACTAAGGAGCAAGTTCAATCTCAAGGGCTTTATATTAAACTAGGTTTCTGAGTTTCAGTGTTTATGTAGCACATGGTGCCTACCCAGAGGACTGAAAAGCACAAAGGTGAACTCTGGCTTCCACTAGCACCCTGACACCAAGGATATCTTTATTGTCCTATTTGAGAGATAGATGCAAGTACAAGATGACAGTGGGCTAAGTCATTGTCTAATGTGAAATAATGAAGGGGGAAAAATCTTAACCAAAGATCCTTGAATCCAATAGTTTGCCTGCCAAACTGTTCCCTGGTCAATGTCAGATGACTGGAAAGTTTATATAGGAAGTACTAAGGCCATTTCTATATGGTACAGGTTAAACCACCTGATGTACCTACACCAACATTTATATATGAAAAGTTAGTTTAAAAAGACATCAAGCCTGACTTCAAGGGAAAAATGGTAGCCTGACCCTAACAGGTGAGCAAAGGGGTAAGAAAACCAGTTTTGGGGGGGATAAGGAGGTAGGAATTACTGGGACACTGGGGCAGTTCATGGGCTGATTGTATTTAAACAGTTCTTTTTTTTTTTTTAATCTATCACTACCTCATTCTTCTCCTGGAAATATTGACCAGTGCTCCCTTTTTTTCCCAATCTTCCCAGCAGATCAGTTTTCTCCACCCCTAGCCCCATTCCACAAATTGGTATCCTAGAATGTCCCTGTTTTCTAAACCAGAAGAATTGCTTTGTGTCTCAATAACTCTGATTGCTGAGGCCCAAATGTCATCAGAAATAGAGAGTTCTTATCATCCTGGTTTACCCAAGGCTGTCAGATTTAGCACAGGAGTTTCACTTCCTGGGAAACACCTCAGTTCCAGGCAAATCAGGAGGGATTATTGGTCGTCCCATCAGGTCACTCACTCTCCTCAGTTTTGTTATGGAGACTCCACAGCAAAAGAGAATACTGGAGTCAATGTATTCACAAATATTTGCAGCCTCCTTTTCTGGCTGTTACACAAAGGCTCATTGAAATTTTCTCTGGCCCTGGAGGGATTTCAGGGGTTGTGCCCTTCTGGCACATCTATGAATTAGGTGAGGAGAGAACGGTTTCCTACAGCTAGTGTAGAGGCACGGATAATTTTCAGGATAACCTTCTCTCCTGCCCCTGGAGACATTTCTGTGACTGTGTGACTCTCATGAATGCATTTGTGTTACCCAAGGGTGTAAAATACCCATTAGTTCCTGGTGAATTTGAGTTCTCTGAGGCGGTTGTGAAAAACTTTAGCTGCATTGCAACTCCAGGCGACTGCACTGGTATTTTTTCTCTTCCTGATGTAATACGGAAATTATTATTGATATTTAATGACAAGGCCTTTCCTGAGGAAGAATGAAGAATGAGAAATTCTACTTTCCTTCCCAGTATCCTGCTTCCCTTTCTTTCCAAAATACGTAATTTCACAAAGGTAATTTTTTACCTCACTTCTGAGGCAAAGAGCATTGGTATATTTAATAGCCAAAATGTAACCAGTTGAAATCTGATATTTTTCACTCAGAGGGGGGAAAAAACCCTATGGATTGGCTGAGAAATTAATATAATATTTTAATAAAAATTTTGGTTTAAAAAAATAAAAACTATTAATGGTAATTGCTGAGCATATTTAATTTCAATGTAAATTCATTCATGGCTAATTTCCTCTTCCTTGTTTTCATGGTAAAGTGTAATCAGTACTTAATAATCACTGTTTCTTCTTATGGGACTAGGCTAAGACAACACTTTTAAGAAAGGCCATTACGAGCATCTACAACTTGATCCTCAGTGCTCAAGTTACTCCTGTGAACTGTAGCTGAATGTTAAAAACAGATGTAAGAGCATGAAACATAAAGTTAAGGGTAAGCAATGGAGTGGGGTGATACAGTTGAGTCATTCATTTAAGTAAGAGTCACTGCATACACGATACAATGTGCTGAGCTTGGACTACACAGGATTACAGAGCAGAATCAGACATTCCTGGGCCCCATGAAGCTACGCTAATGTGAGTATATCCACGTTTATCTAATGCAGAAATGGAAATTATGCACCACCTAGGCTTTAGAATTAAAGCCAGCATTTGTTTTGTTGCAATGGCTAAATAATTTCATATTTAGGATCTTACTTTACTGTGAGCTAAATTTAAAAATGAAATTCCTTGAAGTATTCTCCCACTGTGGAAAAGCAGCTTGGGCTGGGATGCTAGGGTGAAGGGTCCGACAGACTCAGAGTTCAGGAACGATGTACAACCTGACCCTGGCTCACCTCAGATTAGGCAATTAGCCCCGCACTATTTGAGTACTCACTTTATTATTACGTTTTGAAGTTGTAAAATGCAAAATGGTTTTTTTCACTTTCAAATTACAAGTAATAAAAATTTAAGGCAATATGAAGCTTAACTTGTCGGTTAATTGAGGGGGAAAAGGCATGCTAAATCAGTCAAGAACAGAATGGTCATTGAAGAAACCTGGAAGAAACTGCCCATGAGGATCCCGGTTGCTATTTTAATTAGCATCTGTCAATTAGAAGCAAATGACAGTGGGGAAGAAATCCTGATTAATGAAATCATCATCCCAAATCGAAAGGGAAGGTCAAAAAGAACATGATGTCTCATTCGACTTCATCTTGAGGGTCTTACGCACCTAAATTTCAGGAATCCTCTTTTAGACCTCATGAGACTAGTCTGTTAATATGACCACTTAATTAACTCTGGGTATAATTAACTGCCTGCATGGCCCTGCCTAATACCAAAACTCTCTGTCAGCAAGATTAGTGCAGCTGGCTCACGTAAGGGGGCTGCCATGGTTTTCTCCCCTTCATACTGACTGAAGGGAACAAGGGAGGAGACCCTAATAGTCAACCCCCAACCCCAACATGTCTGTAGGACATGGCTATGCCTCTATGATTTGTCCAGAACATGCAGAGGACCAATATGAGTATTTGCTGCAGTTGGAACAAATTTCACAGTGCAATAGGCCAATTTCAGCTAGTTTGGCAGCTAAACTAGTCTAAGTCATAAAAGGAGGCTTCTGATGCATATTAGTCACTGAGAAACAGCCAGACCAGTTTCCAATCAATAACCCCTCCTGTGAGGTTAGTAAGCAGGGCATCTGTCCTTCGACTTAACAAACAAGACACAGATGCCAATCAGTGCTCAGCAGGACTCCGTGGAATGCGTTGGCAAGCCACTTCCGAGGCCCACCTTTCTCCATGCTCAGCACAAAGTAGAATCAAATCTTCATTTGCTGGCAAAATTTAAATTTTATCCATCAAACCTTTTGCTTATTGAATGCTCTTATTGGAGGAATTGATCTCCATGATGATGTTTTTATGACAATAGCGTTGGCTCACATTTCATGACCCCCCACCACATAAACCTTTTTCTAAGAGGGTAACATGGAATGAAGAGAGACACCAGATGTAAATGGCATTGAAACAGGCACTTATTGGAAATATCCAGATGAATGCTAACATGTTAAGGACAGATGCACAAATATTTGGGAAAATGTTAAGGGGACCATAAACACATAAGCAATCAGTATCCTTGTCATTTACAGATGCAGTGAAGGACTTTTACTTGATGATTTAGGAATCATTTAGGACAACTGAAAATTCTAAGACAAAAATGGTCCAGTGTTCATCTTAGTATATAAATGGCCTGTTCATTGAAGTCATTTTGCTTTTAAATAGAGAAAGAAAAGACAGGGGTAGGAAGAGAAAGAGAATAAAATGAGCAATTAAATAGCATAAGAAATCTATTTTAAAACATGATGATATGAACATATAACTTACTCAAGTAGTAGCTGATGGGAAAAATTTACATCATTTATGAAAATACTACAAACTCCACAGAGAACAACTGACTGAGGAGGGCTGCTGGGTACATCTAGAAGTGAGGATATGGAAACCTAAGAAAGAAAATTGTTCTTTTCTAAAAATTTCCTCACAGGCACAGTGAAGTCTATTTAACTTTTTTTTTTTTTCAAGAGTGGCAGAATTCAACTGACCTGAGACATGAAGGGTGGTGTTAAAATCTGAAGCGAGACTGCAGCCCCACCAATCCTGGTTCCTTGCTCACCAGCTACATGTCTCCAGGCAAGTTACTACTAAACCTCTGTGCTTCTGTCTTCTCACCTTTAAAATGAAGGCTTGACATGAAGACTCCATTGGCTAATACCTGTGAAGCACTTAGCACAGTGCCTCACAAATAGTAAGTACTCCCTAAGTGTTTGCTTTTACTGTTTCAACCTGGGACTGATGAAACCTTGTAAACCCTGAAACCTTAAAAAAAAAGTCATTGCATGTGGTGACAGCTGGGCAACTCTGAGGAATACAGGAAAAACATGGGATTGTATTCCCTAAATGTGTGAATTGTATGGTATGTGGCTTATAGCTCGATAAAAATGTTAAAGAAAATAAAAAGAATAAGAAAGAGCCTCTCCTTTTTCTAATGAAAGCTTCATTTTCTAAGGTGACTATAGTAAAATGGTGGTGGTCTATTTCTTTATAGAATAAATGTAATTTTTCTAACTCTGCATTTCTGTGTCTTTTTGAGCTGTGAGAGATATATGAGATTGAAGTATTTTGAACTACTAGTGTTTGAAATCAATAGAAATAAGTGAAGAAATATATAATATAAAGGAATTGTTAAAATAAAGAGATAAAAAAAGAGATCAAAAACAGAGGATATTTTAAGTCACAGCTTCCTATAGCAAAGTAGTCAGCCATTACCAATTGTGTTTTGTTAGATTCAAAGGCAGACAGGCCAATGGGGAAAACTTTAAAGTAAAGAAAATGAAAGGCTTCAGGTAAGGTCTGGTTGAAGGACATTGGCATGAGGAACCTGAAGGTGTGCTAAATAAAAATGGGGTGTTTTATGTAAGTGGTTTGGGGAGCATATTTAGCTTTCTCTGGTTGGTCCTGAACTGAAATAATGAAGGGAGAAGGGGAGAGACCAAAAATAGAGAAGCTAGCAGTCATTGGCCATTGACTCTTCCTGGTCAATTTCTGTACAAGTTAGGGTTTAGCTTCCGAGGCCCATGGCTGCAGAGGTTGTAGGGCAGAGCACCAGACAATTGGTGCATATGGTCTGGCCACGGTTCATTCACATAGTCTCTTAAAACAGATCACAAATTTGGCCACGGATTACTACTTTAAAAAAAAATGGAATGTTCTATCAGGGTTCTTTATGACCACTCTCTACAGCTCTGAAAAATGATGAAAAGAGGTTTGAAAGGAGGAGGGGAATAAGGTGAAAAGAATAAGACAAAAATCATCTAAGTTGCAGCTGAAGGTTTTAAAAGTGAGTCCAAGCACATTATTGCAAAGTAAAAACTTCAGCTGCTCTGCTGCCTAAGTTCCCAGACTGTTTTCATCTGGCTTCAAATTGCCCCAGGTGGCCACAGTTCCGCCTTCTTTCTTCTTCGCTCTTGGACTGTATGGCTGATGCTCACAGAAACCTACAGAAGTTCAAGCCAGAAAGTAGACTTAGTGGTCTCTGAGGAGATGTCTGTGAAATGACCCAGAGGGAGGAGGCTTTGCTGGCTCCCACTCAGTGGAACCCCCCACAGAGATGTGATGTTGGAAAAACAGCCTTAGGAGCCTGGTCTCAGTAGCTCATGAGATTCCACTTAAACCCAATGAGTCAGTTGCTTAGCAAGAGATTCATGGACAAAAAAAGTCCAATGAACAGAAAGTAGAAAGAATCATGATGGATTACTCCTGCTCTTCCATTTTAGGAAAAAACTGAGAATATCTTGTCACTAAATTTCAGCACAAGAATATTTGAGAAATTGTTAAGACCAAAGCCTCTGTGAATGTAAGGAATGTAATCAATGTGGAAAGCCCTTTAGCTAGTTTTCAAATCTTGCTGTGTTAAAGAGTACCCCTAATGGAGTAAAACTGTATGAATGCAGAACATATGGGAAATCCCTTATGGGTCTTTTATCCCTTGACAGTCACATCAGTTCTTTCCTGGACACAAATCCTATCAGTGTAACGAATGTGGACCAGCCTGCTATTGTATCTCATATTTAAGGGCTTCCACGAGTACTCACAATGGAGAGAAATGCTATAAATGCAAAGAATGTGGAAAGCCTTTTGTTGTCTCTCATCCTCTAGGGTACTGTCAGGGGTCGTACTGGAAAAGTTCAATATATATGTAAATAAAGTGTGGGGAAGCTGTTAGTCATTCTTCATATGTGGCAAGCAGACTCTAAGATGTCCTCGTGACCCCTACTTCTTGGTATTCACATCTTTGGGTAATTCTCTCCCTGTAGTTTGGTTTGGCCTACTGACTGACTTCTAATCAATAGAATATGGCAAAGTGATGGGATATGACCTCCATGACTTGGTGTCTTAGTATGTTTGGGCTATTATAACAAATTACTGACTAGGTAGCTTACAAACAACAGAAATTTATTTCTCATGGTTCTGGAGGTTGGCAGTCCACGAACAGAGCACCAGCATGGTTGGGCGAAGGCTCTCTTCAGTGTCACAAACCTCTGTTACATCCTTACATGGTGGGAGGGGGAAGGTAAAGGGCTAGGGATCTCTCCGAAGCCCCCCTTATAAGGCACTAATCTCATTCAGGACTTAAGCATTCAGGACTTAAGCACCTCCCAAAGGCCCTACCTTCTAATATAATCACCTTTGAGAGTTAAAATTTCAACCTATTAATTTTACAGAAACACAACCATTCAGACCATTTTCATTTGTCAACATAAGATAGTGATTTCTATATTCCCAGCAGACTCTCTCTTCTGTTGATTTTAATGAAATAAACTTCCATGTTGGAGAGGCCACCTTGGCAAGAAACTAGAAGCTGCCTCTCTCTAGCTAATAGAAAAGAACACAGTTCCTCCAATAGCCTGCAAAGAAGCAAATCTGGATAATAATCATGTGAGCTTATAAGCAGCTCTTCCTTCAGTTGAGTTTACAGATGAGGCTTCAGTCTTGGCTGGTGCCTCTATTGCAGCTGTGAGAGATCTTGAACAGAGGATCCACTAAATCATGTCTGCATTCCTAATCCATAGAAACTATTGTGAAAAAATAAATGTGTTAAAATGCTAAATTTGTGATTATTTGTTATGCAGCAGTAAATAACCAATGCATTGTCCTTCACTAAGAATGCACAGTGGAGAGAAGCCTTAATGTAAATTTTATCGGAAAGTCTTTTAATGAGTTTTCAAAATTTGCATTACACATTAGAATATACACTAAGGAGAACTATTAAAATGTTAGGAACATGATCATTGTCCCACATACTTTAAGACATAAGAGACTCACACTAAAGGCAATACATGAGGATAAGGAGTATGGGGACACTTTCACTAATTGTTTAACTTTACATCTTATTGAACATGTAAGAAGTCAAACTATAGATAAACCATATGAATATAGGGAGTTGAGACTGTAGAGGAAAAATTCTTTTTCTTACTACCTCCCAAGGTTCTCTGGCATAAGCTCTGTAAATTGGACTAACAAAAGACACATTAACAAGCGAAAAACAAACAGAAATTTATTAGCATACAAATTGTGCTTTTATATGTGTAGCTCCAAAGGGTGGTTAGAACTTGAGCTTAGGCAGCATTTTAGCGAAGCAGCAGTAGATTTTTAGAGAATTGACAAGACAAAGGAAAATGACTTGAGTTTCTAGGGGTGGCAAATTGTGAGAAAGTAAATATAAGGGGAAACTAGTGAAAGACAAGGGCTAGATGGTACATTTGCTTTGCAGATTTCTCTGGTGCCATCTCTGTGCTGATAAGGATCTAAAGATGTATCTGTTGATTAACTTCTGTGCTTCCTGGTAGAGAGGGGAGGGGTCACTCCTTTACATATTTAATTCTGCTTTTAGGCAAATGAGGGGAGGGCAGATATCTTTTCTTGTATCTGCTTCTTCTCCATTGCCTTCAGCTCAAAATAATCCTTATGGAAAAATGGCATATTTGGGGGTGGCGTACTCTGTTACCCTATAAGACCACAAGTCTTTTTCTAACTGTAAGCTAGCATGTGAGATCTCCCACTATGCAGAGACCCCATAAATAAGAACACTGTAGGAAAGTCTTCAGTTGTCCCTTGTGCCCAGGACAGATAAGAGAACACCTCTGGAGAGAAAGCAGTGTGGGAAAGCCTTCATGCACAGTATTTTAGTACTGTACACAATAAAATACCAAAAGAGAAATCTTAGAAAAGAAAATCCTTTTAAATATGGATTACCTTTATCAATAACTCATCCTTTAAAAATGAATTGCTAACTCGTTAATTTCTACTTTTTATATTCTGATTTAAACATTAAGGTAACTATCCCTGTAAGAATCTTGTCAGCTGTAGCATATAGGGTTTGATTGAAGCGCGCGCTCAGCCCGTCTCTCCCGGCCGGCTGTGAACATGCTTAGCCACACTGCGGATGGCTCGTCAAAATACAAGAAATAATCATACACAGAAGCAGTTTTCTGTAGGGAAGTAAAGAACGGAGTGGCCACTCTCCAAGTTGGTGGGCGCCCTGTCCCCCTGCACAAGCAGGGTTTTATTCTTGAATACCAATACAGTTTGCAAATTACAAGTACTTAGCTTTCGAAAGGTGCTAGCAGATTTCCTACTGGGATGCTAAACCAGAGATTTTGGGATTTTATCATTTAAAAAGACTACAGGACTTAAAGCTTAGATCTGTTTCCTGCCTGTGACTTCATATTCTAATTAAAGAGCATCCTCCAGCAAGCAGATCTCACAGGGTCTTTTATGTTCTATGTCTTAGGCCTGATTATCCCGGGGGTCCACCGGCTCTGGTCTGAGCTGCCCCCTTAGGCTGTTTGCTAAACCCTGAGAAGGGCCGGAGACAGAGGCAGCAAGGAGACTTGGATTTCTCACATCTAAGTACGAAGACTCAGGCTAAGAGGAGGCAGGGGTTGATGATCATCCCTTCCTTTCCACAGCCCCTTCATTTATTTCCACAGTCTCATGAGTCTTATTCCACAGGTCTTATAAGACCAGAACCTGGCTTAGGTTGCCCCTCCCTGAGGAGTCTTACCCGTCATTGGTAACTGATCTAGCATTTAAAGGCCAGGCACAGAACAGGTAGCGTTCATGCCAGGGGAATAAGTTTTGTCTCCTTAGTGGCTCCTGATCCGGAGGTCTCTCACTCAGCCTAAGTCACAGGGGGTCACAGCTTCCTGAGACCAGGCAGGGCGGCCCTCAACTCCTGACAGTGTTTTGATTATGTTTGAGTCATGCAAAGATTATTTTTATTTCTAATAGAAAGTCTTTTGAACTTGTGAATGAACTGAATTTTTCCATTATCTCATTTTTTTAATGTTTTAAATGTTTCAGATGATAAAATAAATACATATTCAGTATAGAAAATTTAAATTTTACACTGAAATATAAAGTAAAATTTACTTATCATCCCCTATAGTTAATATTTTGGATTATTTATTTTCAGTCTTCTTTCTGTGCAGAAAGAGGTTTTAAATGGCAAGCAAGTAGGGAGGGGTGAATACAAGGAGAGTTCATTGAAAGGGAGAGAAAGTCCTTTATGAGTACAATAAATTATCCCTCATAGATGATGGTACTATAGTAATAGAGGGCAGAGACTGAATATGTACAATGAGACACAGGCTATGTTCCTAAAATACTAAAAAAGTCATGGATTTTTAGTTATGTATCACCTTGTGAAAGCAGTTTTGAATTTTTTACTCATTTTAAGGCCCAGGATGGAAATACCACATCATTTTTCTTTCCTGTCATTGTCATTGCTACACCAGGATAAACAATTTACCCTGCGTAGCCCTTCAGAAACCATCATTTGGTCTAGGGAAGAGAAGTCCCAATCCTGCGTGTGGCAAAAGTCTGCTGTTCCTCCTTCTTAGCCACTTAAGGGACCCATATTAGATGTGCAGTCCTCTCAGTGCTTTATAATTTAAAATAGATTATTTTCTTTTCCAATTATAATAATGACAGAAATGCTAGCCTCTTGGCAGTTACTATAGTAACCAGGAGGCAACTCACTTCTTTCAAATGGGAAATGGACACTTAACTCTAAGTTTTTGCTTCGTTTTCTGAATCCAAAATGCATCCATATGCTTTGTAAGGACTATACTTCTGAATAGTATATATCATAAATTGTGTGTTTTGTGTGTGACTGTGTGATTTGTGTATGCATACATATACATAAATATTAATGCAAATTCATGAGACACCAATCATAAATCATTTTTTGAACTAAATTACTTTCTGACAGACACATGTGAAATTAATTGAAATGCAAACAGTATTCAAGAGATAGATTTAACACATGGCTTCTCTTTATTATGACTTTTTTTGGGGAAACGTACAGAAAACTATTCCTTTCCTTAAAGGACTAAAAATGCTTGATAGCTTGGAGTCACGCAAATGCATTTCTTTCAAAGAAAGAGAATGAACTGCCATTAGTGAGGTAACTGCCAATATTTACATTATTCAAGGTGGCCCGAACCATGGAGGATGTAGATGGGTGGGAAGGAGTTAAGTATTTTTAATCAAGAGCAAAAATATGTCAAGAGACAACCTGAAATGTAAGGTGAGCCTGATAGCCAAGGATGTCCAACCTGAACCTATAAATGAACAGGTTGGGTTCAGAAAAGTAATTTGGTTCTTGGAAAGCCCACTTTGCAATAGACAGCTTTATAATGTAGAATGATTGAAAGACTTTGAAATTCCAGGCAAATTCATAAAAATATTCCTGCTCTAAAAGGAAGTATTCCTGTTTAAATCGATCATGGCATTTTAAGGAGTGCTGACTCTATAAATTCTGACTTTTATCAACAGCACTTCAATAATGTTCAGAAAATAAACTTCACAGGAAAACCTCGAGTGTTCAATTAGTGTTAAACGTTTTAGGGCAGAAACTGAGATAATGAAATTATGAGGACAACGGCAGCTTAACGTTTTGTGGCTCACAAGAGATTTATGCATTCCAATATAACCTCGAGCTACGCATATGGCATGATAAAAAAGAATGGTTTCCTGACAGGGGAACACAGGGCAAGGAATTTGACTGTACTTGTCTTAATACTAGTTCTTTGTCTTAATGGAAAGACTAAAAATGCTGTCCCTTACTTTCAGTACAGATTTAGGCTTTACTTTCTCTCAAAATCCCCACCATTACTACTCAAAAAAACAAAACAAAACAAAAAACAAACAAACAAAACCCCACAAAAACATTTGAATGGAATATAGCTTCTTTCACAAGAATTATTTACTCTTTAGCACAAATCACATTAAGTTCACAGGGAGTCCTGTGGGAATTGCTGGTCTTAAAAAAAAATCAGTGAGCAAACGCATGGCCTCTACCCAATTCTATACTATACAAGAGTGAGCGGTCACCCTCACATAAGTTTTCCAAAATTTCAGCAGGAGGTGAAAGCAGGAATCCAATGTGATACCAGTCTTCTTGCCAGAGGCATCTGGCTGTCCCCTCACCCTGCTCACTAGCCCTGGTGTGAACATGCTCTTCTGAGGGGTAGGAGGGTTCCTTCTTGGAACTCGCCTGTGAATCTTTCAGAATTTCTCTCAAGGCTCATTAGGTTGGAGGACTGTGAGGAAAATTGGACAGCCTTCTGAAACATTTTACATGTCTGGCCACCAGGGCATCCCCCAGCAGTGTGCTGAAATTCAAGGACTGAATGCGAAGAGGCTGCCAGTGGGCTTGTTCCTAGTGGGCTTCTCAAGCAATTTAACAGAGTCTAAAAATGATCATTTGGAAATGCTAGATAGCTTTTCTTTTCCAACTGAGACTTATTCTTCTAAGGTTAGGTGTTATGATGATAATGTAGGGTATCGCCTTGGTTTTAGAATATCGTCTTTGGATAGAAATTATCTCTTGGTTTCAATTACCTTGTTGAGTTTGACATTTTTTTTTGTATGACTGTTACTCTTCAAGGTGATGTGCATATTTATACATTGACATGTATATAGTCCATCATCCCAATATAAGCTCTTGCAGGTGCAGAGGAGTTAAAATTTACCAGAGATGTGTTCACTGAAATTCTACGTGGAATGGAGGGTAAGGGGTTGTAGAGTCATGGAAATCTGGATCTGGATCTGGCCCCATCACTTAATCTTGAAAAGGTTATTAATATTTGCTCTGAACCTCAGTGTCCCCATATCAAAGCAAATAATGCCTGCCTCATAGGACTGCTGTAAGGAGTAAATAAGGTAGCATAAATGACATGCATGTGCAATAAATGCATGTAGTAAAAGCTCAATAAATGGATCTCTTTTTGTAAGACTCAGTTAAAATGGTAACATTCTCTTTAGACCCAGTAGCTGGCAATTGCCTTTAGTATTGCATCTGTAACTTTAGTATTACATCTGTAAGAAGCTCTTTTCTATAGAAAATGATGGTGGTGTACCTTTCACCAACTCTCCTGGGTTCCTTCCACCCTCCCCCCATAATGATACACCAGGGATCCCACTTCCAATGTCAAGCTTTTGGGAAAGGTGGGAAGAGGAATATAATTATAGACCTAAAAACAGTTTCAAAGGGGCATTCAGAAATGTAAAAATCTGTAATGAGGACTACCATTTATGGTTTCCTTGCTATAAGCTAGAAAACATGAGTGCATTAAACTCACTTAAGCTTCAGAACAACGCATTGAGAGTTTATCCCCATTTACAGATTAAGAAACTGAGGTAGAGAGAGATTACCATGCAGCCCATGGGAAATTTAGGACTAAAACCCAGGTCTATTTGAGAGCACAACCCATTCTCTCATTTGTGGTATAATACTGCCTTGTAGCAACCTAAGTTGCTGTCCATTCCCATTGAAATATCTTTAAGGAAGAGACAGACAGCCTCAGTGTTCAGTGACCTGTGTACTCAATTCTTCTTTATATCTATCTGTGATTTTCTTCCCCATATATTGTGTTGGCCAAAAAACCTGTTTAGTTTTTTCCATACAATGGCTCTAGTAGTGTTTAGTTGTCTTTAACTTCTTCAAAACAATTTTGTTAGATTGTATTGTGACAGCTGTCATATCAGTGTACATTAAAAAAAAACTATCAAAATTGGTGAATTTTTGTGTAACCATTGTAATATTAAAGATGGAAAATTATATGCAACTTTTTGGCATATTTGCTTTATATTTCAAGAAAGGTAAAAACATAACTGACATGCAAAAGAAGATTTGTGCAGTGTATGAAAAAGGTGCTGTGACTGATCCAATGTGTCAAAAGTGGTTTGGGAAGTTTCTTGGTACTATTGACATATTGGCCATATAATTCTTTGCTGTGGGGTTGCCTTATGCATTAGAAGGTGTTTAGCAGCACCCCTGGCCTCTACCTACAGAACACCAATAGCAGGAGATAGCTGACATACTCAAAATATCCAAATCAATAAAGTTATTGGTGAAAATGAAAAATATGTCTTTTATTTTATGGAAAAAATAAACAAACTTTTTGGCCAACCCAATAGTTCATTTGTTTTGACTGGTAGTCTACTGAGATCGAAATAAAGAGTACTTAATGTGTTTTTAATCACAGCAACCATTTTCAATTGTGTGAAGTTTAAGTCGCCCATTAGTTAGTTTTCTTTTCTATCAGTGAACTCCCCAATACTTTCTTTGTATATGTGGGACTGCAGGGGAATAGGAAAGTAGGACCTGGAAGGAAAGGAGGTCAAACAATGGTTCACTATCAATTAAAGCCCCACAGGATGATTTTGGCTTAATCCAGCTGGAGGTCTGGGGTCAGTGTAGAGCCCATCTAGGGAATCCTGTCAGGGATAAGCCAGCAGGGTATTTATTCCTCTCGACCTGTCAGTCATTGGTGAAGTGCTGCCCCTATGGAAACATAAATTTCCAAGTACTTTATTGTGTTCCTGTGAACAAAACAGGCTTCTTCAGCCCACGGGCTGCCCTCAGACAAAGAGATGCAGGTGCCGGCAGCTGGGAGCTGGTGTGCTTAAAAATGGAAAGAGACCTGAGGGATTTGGGGTGGAGGACAGAAACTGCCATACTGACTAATGCTGAGGAAAGCAAAAGGATCTCTCCCTGGTGAGCATTTCACATTCTGTTAATACTTTCCAGGGCCTCATTTACTTTTTCTCCTCTCAAGCAAGGAGAGAGAATCCTTCCTCTATCTGAAAAGCTGTAGAATAGGGTTGAAATACCATAGGTTTGTGGCAGCGTAGTTTGGTCATCATCTGGTACTTCCTAGCTATGTGATCTTGGGCACATTGTTTAAAATCTCCTTGAGCCTCAGTCTCCTCCTCCGTTAATCAACGATGTAGCACTTACCACACAGGGTGTTCTGAGGATTGGCTGAGATAATGGATGTAAAGTGCCTGGCAGAGTGCCTGCCACATAGTAAGAGTATAGAAGCCTGTAGGTGTCCTGTTACTTCTCTTCCCTTCTCCCAATACTTCCACTGGAGAAAGTGGATAAGATGCTTCCTTTAAATCATCACCAACACTACAAAAAGAGGGAACATCATTATTAAGGGTCAGCTTTTGAGTGTCCATGACAGAAATACATAGAAGCGAAACTATTGGATATATCCAATGTGTAACTTAGAAAATAGATTTTTTCTTAAATTGTGTCAAGATGGGATCATTGAGCTGAGGAGCTAAAGCATTTCCAAAATGTCACTTTTATTTCTCAGTGCTACAGAATGCTTGCATTTGCAAGTGAGCAAGTTCTACAACTCGGGACTGCAGACATGTAAAGATTCCTGCCTTGGGCTAGGTGGCTGCACACTGGCACATGCCAGGGCCTCCAATCATGGAGGTCCACACACGTCATCCTCCAACCAGGACAGTTGATTTTTCTTTTCCTTGATAGAGCACAGTTGTCAAGGCTGCTCACAAAGTGTTGTCTAATTTGAAAATAACAGCATGGCTCTGTAATTGCTAGTAGCCTTATCCGTTAGCATCATGCAGAGAAAACACAAATGCAAGTGTTACTTTGCAAGTACTTGCCAGGCTTAAATGCAACAGCCATTTTCAGTGCCTGTCACCCACTGGATCAAACCTTGACCAGAGAATCTACGGGCCTAGTTTTGATAGACTCTAAACTGCATCCTGTAGCCCAACTTACTCCTTCTGGAAGAGAAAAGAAGGACTTGCAAGTAATACCTCTGCTTGGTCGAACCCAAGATATCTGGTTTAGAGCATGTTAATTGTTGTCTATGCTTTTTGTACAAGATAAAATCATGATCCTGCACTGTATTAGAACGTATACCTTACAGATACACCACACACACACTCACACACATTTCTCCTTTATATGTTGGTCTGAGCATTTATCAGCATGTGTATAAATGAATCTTGGTTCTATTATTTCCTCCAAGTATAGGGTAATCAGAATAGTCCCATGCTCTCTTTTACAAGTTGCCAAAATTGTGTTCACTTATGGCTCTCTAGGGGTGTGTGTCTCAGAATCTTCCTCCCCGTGCACATGTTTCTCTCACTGATGCTAATGAAAGTTATGCATGTGTGTTACGAGGAGAAAAACCCTGTGGATGGTCTTTTCCACATACTGATTGAAAGGCTGGACTGAAAAGCAAAATAGTGCTTTACTGTTTATTTTTATCACACCAGTTTTTATTAACCAGATCTCATATGATGTGGTCCAGGCATCTCACCAGCATGATTGTGCTGATAGAGAACATGTGCAGCTAATCTCCGCATGCTCTGAGCTACAGGCTGGGCTTGGGAAAGCTGGTGTGCGGGCAAGGCTTCCAAGCATTCCACATCCACAAGGGATGGGGAATTGTAAAAATCAGTTTTAGATTATTTGGCCCACACTGGGATTTGCTCTATAACTGATGAGGATTATAGAGACTTTTGGCTGGAAAACTGCAGAGGTCTCTATATATCCTCAAAAAGCCCTTTGTGCTTCCACATCCTGAGAGGAACTGTTTCCAAAAGAAAACTATAAAATACATTAATTAACCTTTTCTTCTGATTAAATTGAAAATTTTTTTTCTCTCATCCTAAAAAGTTGAAGTGACTCTTAAACAAGCCAGACTTATGTAGTAGAAAATTTGATCCTCGACATGATCTCCAGGGTATAGATTATTAGATCATTCAACCAATTAAAGAAAATCAATAACTTTTTGATCTACCTGTAAGGTCCCTAAACACTTATAATTCTACATTATTCAAGCTTCTAAAGACACTTTGTGTATTGCATTTTGAAGAAGACCCTTAAACACCTACAGATAATATGGAAAGAGATCCTTTTGTAGTCAGGTGGGAGTTGTTTGTTTTTCCATTTCAATATATGATTAAATATGATTAAAGGTATTGTGTTGTAATAAGGTAACCTTGGAAAGTTGCCCTGGGGGAAACCATAGCTGATGGGTTCATTAAAGTTGGGAAATGGATGCAGCTGCTAAGCTGAATTCAATGAGTGGAAAATAGGAACAGTAGGCAGGTGCAGGTCTCCCTGGCAAGCTCTGCAGTTGTAACTGAGCTGGGAGCTATCAGTATAGCAGCTTTGTGTGAAAGCTAAGAAAATAGCACAGTCAAATGCCTAGAGAAGAACCTCTGCAAGGGACTGAAGCAATAAACGGTTTTAAGTCAAGCTTAAGAATCAATGATTCCCAGGTCCCAAAGAGGATAGAGGCTGTGGATGAGATGGGCATATACTAATAGTGCAGAAAGCATTTATCTAGTGCTTACTGTGTGCCAGGTGCCTTATCTAGGTGTATTACATCAGTATGTCCAAGTCTTAGAATAATTCTTAGAGGTAGGTATGATTAGTTATTACCTCCTTTTTCCAGTTGAGAATACTGAGACTTGGATAAGATAAAAGGAACTTGGCCTAGCTACATAGCTGGTAACTGGCACTCAGCTGGAATTCAAATTCAGGCAGGTTGATTTCAGGATAATTTATTTTATTACTCTGCTGTAAGACTTCATTGATTCAAAACATTAAAACAGGAGCATTACTTGATAATATAGAAACCCAAGGAGTAAATTCTACATAGGAGTGTAGCACAATAAAGCAGGGACAACATAATGTTGTACACCTTGGAATCATCTGTTCTGTATACAGATGTGTTCAAAGAGAGGCAACTGTGATGTACCTAGAGGCAGCAGAGACTTGTGAAGTTCAGGGTTGTTTCCTCTTCAGTTTCCCTAGCAGAGTGCCTGGTATTGGATGTCCTCCTTTAGGCACTTCACATATAACTTTGTGAAGCTGATGTTATGGTCCCTGTAGATAGGAAGTGATAGAGTCAGACACCAATAAATCTTATGAATCTGATTAGAGGACATTAGAAAACAGAGAGTGAGGGGAGATCTTGAGAACCAGAACAAGTATCCAGGGTAAAGAAAGAGGCAGTATGGAGTCCACATGTGATTCCCAGAAAGGAAGTCATTCTTTTCCTTTGCCAACAAGGGACTAAGGCAAAGTCAAGAAGGAGATCAGCAGATTCAGATTACAGATTGTTACAAACTCTAAATCCTTTAGGTGTTCTTTTCTCAGGCTACACTCACTCACTAGATGGTTTTATCTTGTTTCATGGCTTTAATGCTATCTGTATAGCAGTGTTCACTGTGGTTATATCTCTAGGCTTGATCTCTCCCTTGCCTAGTTAATGTCAATTTACATAAACTATGTAATATACAATGCCTAACAGAAACAGACTCACAGACACAGAGAACAGACTGATGGTTTGCAGAGGAGAGGGTTGTGGGGGCTGGGTAAAAATGGTGAGGGGATTAAGAAGTACAAATTTGTACTTACAGAATAGCCATAGGAATGTAAAGTGCAGCACTGGGAATATAGGAAGCAATATCATATGTGGCCAGGTACATACTTGAAATATTGGGGGACCACTCTATAAATTACATGATTATCTAACCACTATGCCATATATACAATATCTGAAACTAATACAAAATAATATTAAATGTAAACTGTAATTGCGAAACAAATTTCCCATGCCCAAAACTAGAGTCTTGACTCCAGCATCGCCACTATATCTACTACTAACCCTACTCCTCACTAGATCTTCCCAATTTCAGTAATGTCACCAACAACTTCCGGCCAAGATGGAGGCATATGTAGACACACTGTGCCTCCTCGTACAACCAAAAGAAGGACAACAACAAATTTAAAAACAGAAAACAACCAGAACTGCCAGAAAATCAAGCTGTATGGAAGTCCAACAACCAAGGAGTTAAAGAAGAAATATTCATCCAGACCAGCAGGAAGGGCAGAGATGGGCAACTGAGGCAGTGAGGAGTCACGGAAAGGCGGCAGCTGGAGGACCTGGCGAAGCTGAGGCTGGCGGACAGGGCAGTCCCACATTCATGTACAGATAAACTAGAAGGAACAACTGGGGAGTGAGACAGACCGCACAACCCAGGGTTCTAGTGCAGGGAAATAAAGACTAAAAGCCTCTGACAGAGAGTAGAGCAAGCCTCACTGTTCCCTCTTGGACCTTTCCCCCACATACAGCATCACAACACAGTGATGTGGGTTGCTCTGCCTTGGTGAATACTGAAGGCTTCGCCCCTTACTATGTAACAGGTACATTGAGACAAAAAAAAAAAAAAAAAAAAAAAAAAAAAAAAAAAAAAAAAAAAAAAAAAAAAAAAAAAAAAAAAAAAAAAAAAAAAAAAAAAAAAAAAAAAAAAAAAAAGGCCCAAATGAAAGAACAAATCAAAGCTCCAGAAAAATTACAACTAAGTGACAAAGAGACAGCCAACCTATCACATGCATTGTTCAAAACACTGGTAATCAGGATGCTCACAGAGTTGGTTGAGTATGGTCACAAATTAGATGAGAAAATGAAGGCTATGCTAATTGTAATAAAGGAAAATGTACAAGGAACCAACAGTGATGGGAAGGAAACTGGGACTCAGATCAAGGTTGTGGACCAGAAGGAAGAAAGAATCATTCGACCAAAACAGAATGAAGAAACAAGAATTAAAAAAACTGAGGAGAGGCTTAGGAAACTCCAGGACATCTTTAAACGTTCCAACATCTGAATCACAGGGGTGCCAGAAGGAAAAAAGGAAGACCAAGAGATTGAAAACTTATTTGAACAAATAATGAAGGAGAACTTCCCCCAACCTGGCAATGGAAATAGACCTCCAGGAAGTCTAGGAAGCTCAAAGAGTCCCAAAGAAGTTGGACCCAAGGAGGAACACACAAAGGCACATCGTAATTACATTAACCAAGATTAAAGATAAGGAGAGAATCTTAAAAGCAGCAAGAGAAAAGGAGGCAGTTACCTACAAGGAATGCCCATAAGAGTATCAGCTCATTTCTCAAAAGAAACCTTGCAGGCAAGAAGAGGCTGGAAAGAAGTGTTTGAAGTCATTAAAGGCAAGTGCCTACATCTAAGATTACTCTATCCAGCAAAACTATAATTTAGAATGGAAGGGCAAATAAAGTGCTTCCCAGATAATGTCAAGTTAAAAGAGTTCATCATCACCAAGCCCTTATTATATGAAATGTTAAAGGGACTTATCTAAGAAAAAGAAGATAAAAAATATGAACAGTAAAATGACAACAAACTCACAGTTATTAACAACTGAACCAAAACTAAAAACAAACTAATCAAACAGCTAAAATAGGAACAGAGTCACAGAAATGGAGATCACACGGAGGGTTATCAGCAGGGGAATTCGAGGGGGAGAGATGGGGAAAAGGTACAGAGAATAAGTAGCATAAATAGTAGGTACAAAATAGACAGAGGGAGGGTAAGAATAGTATAGAAAATGTAGAAGCCCAAGAACTTATATGTACAACCCATAGACATGTACTAAAGGGTGAGAATGTGGGTAGGAGGGGGTGTGCAGGGCAGACGGGAATGAAGGGGGCAATGGGACAACTGTAATAGCATATTCAATAAAATAAAATGCAAAAATGCATTTGATATACCTTACCTACTGGAAATCATAGCTTAGTCTAGTGTACTTTCATCGTGTGTGCTCAGACGTACAACTGGGTAAAATCATCCAATATGTGCACACACTGTAGAGTGTCTGTTGTTTATTCTTGTGACCGTGTGCCTGACTGGGAGCTGCAGCTCAGTGCCACTGCACAGCATCATGACAGAGTAGCATATACAGCTAGCCTGAGAGAAGATAAAAATTCAGAATGCAGCTTCTACTGAATACATATCACTTTGGCACCATTGTAAAGTCAAAAAATCACTAAGTCACACCATCATAAGTTTGGGACTGAATGTACTATATATTGGTGGTTCCTAAATTCCTGTGCACATTAACAATGCCCAAGGGACATAAATGTTGATACCTGTGTCCTACCTACTCCTGGAGATTGTTATCTAATTGATCTGGGGTGTGGACTGGGCTTTGGAAATCTAAAAGATCCCCACACCAGATGATGGTTATGTGCAGACAAGTTTGGGGACCTTTGCCATATCATCTCTTCAGTTCCACTGCCTGGACGATTGCAGTAACTCCTAACTACTTGTTCCATTTTTCACTCTTTTCCTCTATCATCTCCTTTATACACAGTAGCTAGAGTGATCTTTTAAAAATGTAGGTCATATCAAGTCAACTCCCTATTTGAAACACCCCAGTGGCTTTTCACTGAAGTTAGAGTAAAATCCAAACCCTTGATTGAGCCTTCAAGAGCCTACAGAATCCAGTTCTTTTGTTCCACTCTGACTGCACCTCCTTCCACCTTCTTTGGTTCATGCTGTGTTACAGCTGCCCCGGCCTTCTTTTTGGGTTCCCTAACATGCCGATCTGATTCCCCTTTCTGAGCTTTTGCATTTGCTTTTCCTTCTGCAAATTTTTGCAGTGCTGGCTTCCTTGTCATTCAGTTCCCATGTTTAATGTCATTTCCTCAGGGAAGACTTATATAAAATAGTGTTTTCCACTCCAATCATTTCCTTTCATGTTTTCAGATTTTTTAGTCTCTTTACAGACCTGAGTCAATATATTGTCCAACTTTTTGTGTGTGTACATGTGCACACGCACGTATGTTTCTCCCTTTGCTAGGTCAGAAGCTTGATGAAAGTGTAACCCTCACTTCCTTTGTTTGCCCCTATAATGCCAGTATTTGGAACAGCTTCTGGACTGTGTTATTATTTATTTAGTATGTACATCTGAATGACCAAGTACATTATCTATAAAATAGGAGTAGTAGCAAAAGATGGTTTTGTCCAGGAACTTGTATCATTCAAGATCTGGTGGTGAGACTTGGTGCTTCTATTCACCTGTAAAATGGCAAGTTAAGACATAGAAGATAAATTTTATTTTTATATTTTCATTTACTTCTTTTAGGAAATGTCTGTAAATGCTTTACAGGCCTCATGTTTGAAATTGGGTAGGAAACACAGTACTAGAAAGTAGTAGGATGTATTAGCCAGTATAATATACTTTAGGCTGACATAAGAAACAACAGCAAAGTTTTTCAGTGATTTAACACAACTAAAAGGCTTATTTCTTACACATGTGAAGCCTGTTGTGGGTCTGGGCAACTCTCCAGGAAGCTGTCCTCCTTCAGGTGAGGACCCAGTGTTCCATACTGCTTAGTTCTCAAGACAACGTGGTCACAAAGGAGAGGACAGTTACACACCAGTTTTCAGTGCTTTCGTTCACATTCACTAGCCAGAACAAGACACATGATATTCCCAGAGAAAAAGAACTGGAAATCTTGGTGAGCAGACACGGTCTACCTCAGCACATAGTGGTCAACGTGAGGCAAAGAAGGAAACAACTAGGAAGCATTTTTTAATGTACGAGTCTGGTGAAGGGCTAGAGTCTCTACTTCTGATCAATATTAGGAATATCATTGTGAACCTGGATTGTGGAAACCAGATGAACACAAAAGACACAAGAAGCTCTAGCAGAAATCATTTGATTTGAGAGATTGTCCTACACATTTCTCAATTACTTCTCATACTCTTTAGGCACTAGGTATTAAGAAGCATTAAGATACTAAGAATCAAGGCACTAAGATTTTTAAATGCTCTGTCCTTAGGAGATCCAGTATGTCAGCCTTTGTGATGGTAAGATATCTGAAGCCTCCTTACTTAGAAATCCATTTTGTATGCATTGGGTTATTGTCTCAACCTTTCCACATAGGGCGTATTATGTATAGCAGAAAAGCAAACCAAATGGGCTCTTACTAGACTTCTCAAAAAAGTCCCAGACTTTTGTGGCCTGAAAATTGAGTTATTACCATGTTTTTTATCAAGGTCTCCCTTGATCCATCAGTTGTCATTCAGGTGCAGTTTAACAATCTCCCAATTGGTGACTCATACAGAGGTTGTTACATCTGTGTTTGAAGACTGCACTTACTGTCATCTTGCTCCATGTTCAATTTGACTCAATACCTTTGATCTTTCCACGCACTCAAGCAATTGTATAGGCTACTTCCTTCCTAGGGTTCTACTTAAATTTTGAAATAAACAAAGAACCTTTTGATAACAAATGTCAACCTGGGAGCTTTAGAGTGTACTTTAATTCAAATAGACAGCTTTGGAATCATGATTTTCAAAAAGAGGCCCACATTTTCTGACCAATTCTCCTGGCTCGTGCAAATTTCTCTGTTCACTTTGCTGGCATATGACAATATCAGACATTTTTCATTTGGAAACTTACTTTAAAGATATAGAAGAAAGAAAATAAAAGAATGATGATGATGATTTCAAGATTATAAGCTACCCTTTGGTGGCATTAGCCTTTGTGGTCACAGGAATTTGCAGCCATTTAGTCAATGCTGTCGTGAGAAGCATTGTTTCCAGCGTCCAGCTCTGCCCCAGGAGCATGTCTCTCCTCTGGCAAGATGTGCTCCACTGAGTCACCCAATATTTGTATTGTAAGTATAAAAGACTAGATTGAGCCATGAGGTTGAGAATATTCTGTTGTACTTCAATACTTACCTGGATGTTTCACAGACACATCAAATGCTGCAGGATGCTTCTCCTCTGCATATCCTATAAATTTCCTATTCCCCATTGCAGTGAATTGTGTTTCATTCACCCAAGTATCCCTTGCATCTAACACAGTTTTCCATACATATTTATGAAATGAATGAATGCAGATTTTGATGACATAAAAATTCCTTGATATGCATAAGTATTTACTTTAGGAATATTACTAGTGTTGTTATTGTCATGTGCAGACTGGTAGAGCAAAGCGATCTAAAGTTACTTTCCTTGATTTTTTTCTCAGTAGCCTCCTAATTCAAGTTTTACATGCAATGGTTCGAGTGTATCTGTAAATGCACAGTTTGTATGTATTTCTATATTTTCTTTATAGCTTCCTACTCATGAGATAGACCGCATTTTCTTTATAGAATAAATAAAAATCTCACACTGGTGTTGTGTGGTGTCAAACATAGTAAGTATAGGCACCTTGTCCATTTCTTCCTGCTAGATGGTATATTTTGAAATATTAAAAAAATAGATATATTTATAAATATGTGTAAATGTATACTCTCTCAAGTCCAGTATTTGTGTATATACTTACATATTTATGATGCACCTTATTTCAGAAAGACTATAAGGTTGCTGTATAAGGTATGTGTGTGTATTATAATGTTCAGTGAAAAATGAACAGTTGAGAAAATCAAAGCAATAGAAAATAAGGGTAGTTAGAAAAAAATAAAGGGAGGCTAGGGCACAAAAATGTTAATGACAAGGTGCTACTTAATTGTTTCAAGCTCTCCAATAAGCAATGTATGAGCTGGAACTCAATATTCCTATTCTTTGTAAGACAAAACTAGGCACTTGGGTGTGACTCAACTATTTTGGTACTGAAGCCTCCCAAAAATTTGTCACCTAGGTCCTCATAGATGTGACACTATGTAATTAATTTGATAATATCTTTAACAACATCTTTATAGGAAATACAATGAGCTTCATAGGACTGCTTCTGATAATGTCCCTCAGTATAGGCTGATGACATTGAAGTCAATGTAAAAGCAATTCTACAGAGGACTAATTTGATGAAGTCCAGGGACATAGCACTCTGCCATCTAGCTTATCTCAAGATAGATTTTTAAAGGGTCAAAGTCATGGGTAGATGTCAGTGCACCTCCATAAATTATTTCTTCAATTAGGCTTTGGCTAACTGTGGGTGACACTGAGTTCAAGGTAATGCTGTTATTGATAGGGGGATGCCCTAGAAGCCATGGACTCTTTAGGTCTCAGGAAATGTCATAGAGTCTAATCAGATTCAGAGATTCTAGGAAACCTACTGGCTATGAGATGTCCTTCAGCATGAAGTAAAAGCCATAACTCACCAATACCTATAAATTATTTACATACAAAATTCAAAACAGTATCCACTGAAAAACTTTTAGATTTTTTTTATTGTTTAGGGACACACATGTCTTAAATATACCACTGAAAATGAAAGAATGTTAATGAAAAAGTAAAGATCTAAAAAACTTGCTTTTAAGTAAGTGATAACATTTGACTAATTCTGAGATGAAAATTACAGAACGAAAGATGAATTCAGAATCCCTGGATTCAGAATATAACCCCAGAGATGCATAAGCAATGAATCTAATCTCTGAAGCAATGACCCAGGAGAGAATGTATTCTACTATTTTCAGTAAATGTGTAGCGTTTAGAACTTCCAGAGCAGTTTACATGCACAAGTGATAGAGAAAAGAGTCCTGGGGTGTGCACCAGTGATGTTCAGATGGTTCCATAAAGAATGCAGCAAGTGTGGCCTGTCCATTTTGTAAGTGGCTGACAGGGGAAGCAGAAAGAGCAGATCGATAGGGTCCATGACAATGGGGAGAGCAATGGTGTCATTTATATTGGTCTTGCTGAATCTACACAAAGCTCTTCCTTAGTACTTAGGGTTTAACTATCTGTCAGATGGCACCACAGCAGGCTAATGTGGTGGCATGTTCTGAAGGCATTAATTTGTTTTTTTCCCCCTGCTAAATAGTGGAAAAAAGTGGATTTTAGTAATTAATAGGCTCTTACCCTTCTTTCGTCATATTGTCAGCTTCAGTCAGTTTCTGTCTTGCCATTAACATGTCTAATGCATATGTCAAGTGGAAGCCTGACATGCTAGTGACAAACAGAATATTATGTGAAGGCGGCAATGTGTTAAAACAATTGAGTGAACAAGCACTAAAGTTTGCTGCTCGGGCCATATGTTGCAGTGTTTAATTTCCCGTAGTGGAGAAACATGGTTGTCAGAGAAAAAGATGATGAATACATTTACTCTGGGCAACTTATTACAATGAAGAATGACTTTCCAGAGGAAGAGAACAGAAGAATTAGGATTGCATGGAGAGCATATGGGAGGCATTCAGATACAGCAAGGAGAGTGGGACCGTGTGCTTTCAAATGAAAGACATTTAATCAATGCATGTGGCTGGTGTTGACATATGGAAGTGAGAAATGGGTTTTGATTTGGAAGACAGGAAGAAGGTTAACGGTAGTACAGGTGGTTACAGAATGATTGATACTTTGAGTAACTAACAGAGAAAGAATATGTAACTCTTTCAGTTGGGTAACAGACTCCAGAAAACAATGTGATTTAGAAAAACACAGAACGTGAAATGACCCGGGGCAGGTGGTATACCTGGCTACAAGGAGAGATGACAGACAGAACAAGCTGATGATCAAATGGTAGCCAAAGGGATGCACTGGGGAGGGAGCCGTCAGCAGGGGCCAAGGGCTGTGATGAGGCGAATCAGAAGTGGCTTAGTCTGGGGGTGAACACTGTCCACACCCAGGGGGAGATGAAGGCTAAAAATGTTCCTGGGCTTAAGTTGGTACAACTTTGGTTTGCTCACCTACACATCTTGGAGCATCAGAATCCTACTTACGGCTGGAGAAAGTTGTCATCAGCTGATATCAATGTCTTGCTGTGGAGACATGAAATGCAAACTAAATACTATTGTGTATTTTGTCCCCACAATAAGGATTTCTAGATGGGCCCATGTAGTCATTTTCTTTTCTTGGTTCCAGAAATTTATAGGGGAGTCTTAAATTACCTTTATCTAAGGGGTATTTAATTCCATCCTACCAGAAGTGAAAGGTTAGCTCATGAACTCAGTGAAGCAACACTTAGCATTTAATTCCTGTTTTCTCCACTTGTTTTTTGCTACTTGGTTAGGGAGATGGCCTTGAAAAGATGGTTTCAGGAGAGGTGATTTTGATCACTGATGATTATTAAAAAGATATGTAATGACCAGATCCTACTCAAACTACCATGAATACCTACATGCAGACCCAGAAATATTGTGTTCAGAGAAGCATATAAATCAGTGCCTCATAATGGTTCATTTAAACTGTGATTAGAGTAATGGGTTTAACAGTCAAAGCCAGTTCATTGTTCGTTTCTAAACTGAAAGCACTTGATAGACACTTGAAGTGTTGATCTAGCTAATAAAACATGCATTTCTTAAAAACTTACACTTCTCATGGGTCAAAGAAGTTAGAAGTCTTTATGATGTTTCAAGAATGAGACATTGAAATAAACGCTGAACATAGCTGCTGCTTTAATACTAATCTTGAACCAGTGGGGGAGGGTATAAGAGGTGAGGGGGCACAGTCAGGGACAATTGAAAAATGGAAGATGGGGATTTTGAAACATTGGTAGTTACCTGTAAGTCAGATTGTGGCCCACCTGATTTTATATTTTGTCTGTTTATGCTCTTTAGTCCTTAGATTTCTCTGAAGATTCAGCTTTAGCCAAGGAGAGCAGATGGTATTGATTAACTTCTGAAAGTGACTCTAAATTGATCTAACATAAATTACCCTTGAAACCAAAGAGTAAGAATGAGTGATTAGGGAAGGGGCCAGGAATGAAGATAATTAAATTTAACTACTCATTCTCTCGCAGAGAGTGTCCTTACAGTAGTGAACAAATAGTACCTCAGCTTCTTCTCTCAGAGAATGAAGAAAACAATTCCCTTCTCATCAAGTCTGTGAGGCTCAATTATTGCCTGAAATCTACTTGGAAATCTTCACACAAGAGGTGCTATGGCTGTGAAATGAAATGTTAGCAACCCATATCATGTAGGTCTCACCCTCTTTATTTCTTCTCAAGTGTCTACCACTTCTGCTTTCAACAAGTATAACTTTTGCTTTGCTGCCCTAGGTCCCTTGCCTAATTCTCTAATGTCTAAAAACTGCACTTGCAGATAAAGTGGCGATGGACATGGAGCTGCCATTAAAAGTGATCTATTTCGTATTTTCATCTGAACATGTGTGGCACTCTTGGGAGTTTGATCAGTGGGACAGAAAGTAGCAAACCCAAACAATAACCATTAAAGTCATTAGGACCTGTATGACTTAAAAATAGGTGATGTGAACTTCATAAAGGCCATAGGTGGACCATTATCTTTGTTAAAGGTGCATGGACTCTATGCACATATGATTTGAGGAAGGAAAAATATGAAAGTTAGTCTGGTCCTTGTAGGATCTGAGAGCGATAGGCTAGCCAGGAACTGTGGTGAACTGACAAATTGCCAGAGGGGAATGAATGACCAATATGCCAGATCTAATATTTTTCTGTGTTCAGAAAATCTGAGAACCTGGATATTTATGTTAACTCTCCAAAATTCTTAATGTTTCTAAGAATTAAAAACCAACTGTGTTTCAAACAAACTATATATGCTGGCCACATATAAGTAGATCACTAGATTGCTATCTTTGATGGAAAAATGTTGTATGCCACAACAACGTACTTTGCAGAAAAGTGCTCAGACCTGCATTTACTCTCTTACGTTCTGGAGCAAAAATATAACTTTTATTGATTGTAGCTAAAATTCTCTCCATGTGCAGAACTGTCCTTAGTTTAATTCAAAGACAATAATTCCTGGGGACCAACCGTGTGCCAGGCGCTGTCAGGCAAACAGAATGTGAGTGACACAGCTCCTATTTTCAAACTGCTCACAGGACAGGAGACAAGATCAGACAAATTCACTAATGCCCGCAACATAAGGAGGAGTGAAACAAGTGCCAAAACAGCAGCACAGACGAAGTGCCACCAGACCCTGAAGAGGGAAAGAGTACATGCACTTATGGGTTCCAGGGAAGAGACTTCAGGGAATGCATGGCCTGAAATGAGCCATGTGGGGAGATGGGGTTTTGACAGATGGAGTTGCTGAAGGAGGGCATTTCTGACAACAGATTGAGTGAGACCAGAGGCATGGAAGAGGCTTGGACATGGTTAAGAAAGCATGCACAGACAAGTTTGGCAGGAGCATAAGCGGAGCAGGGATTGGGATTTGTGAAGATGGGCTGAGCAAAACAGTGGGCTGGCTCCATGTTGTGGCAAGACTTGAATGCTTAGGTGGGGTATATGGACCTGCAGTGTAGGTAATGAGGGGCAAACGAAGAAGGTTGAACAGGATAGACTTGTAGCTTGTCGGTTTCTGCCTACTTGAGCCCTCAGTGAGAAATAGTGAAGACTTTCTGTTCACTGGCATAACTGCAGTCAGGTCTTGAGCTAATAGGTGCCCCAGTGTACTGCGTGTTAGGAATCCATTCCCACCAAGAGTGAGGTCTGAAATTGGGTTTAGTATTCTAAGATTGGCATCCAGGATGTCTCTTGGAAGATGTCCATCTTCCCCCAAACACAGGCCGGGGTGGTCAGTTCATAGGATGGTATTTTCTCCCATGTTCCTGATGTGTTCTCAAGGACTGCAATACAGCCTTGAACCCTAATGAGCCTCCCTGGAGTTTTAACCAAACCTCCTTGATGCTTGTTGACATTTTTTAAATGAAAATGTAGGAGGAATGAATTATGCTCCATCTTATCTCAGCAACTACCCAGAAACCATCTCCAATAGTCTGTGTGGACTATTCCTCACAAATCAAGAAGCTTTCATCGTCTGACCAGAATATGTAAACCTCAGCAATTCCCACTACTGTGACCTCTCCATTTTTGGAGGCTACGATTTGGGTACCTGGCTACTCTTTTTGGGGCTACATACGCCACCTTCATATCTTATTCCTCTCTTGCCAGATTTAAATTTTAAATTAATTTAAATCAAATCAAATTAAAAATACAATTCTTCAGTTGCTCTAGTTAGATTCGAAGTTCTCAATAGCCACAGGTGGTTACTGGCTACTATATCATATAGCATAACTAGAGAATATTTCAATCATTATAGAAAGTTCTGCTGGGTAGCCACGAAAGCACTGTTTTCTGTCATTAACCAAATGGGCTCAGTCCTGAAAGATGCTGATGTGATCATCGAGGTACACACATTCATGCACAAACAGGCACTGAGCTGATAGCACTTTACTCTCAGCTCTCATTTGGTCTGAAAAGGAGTAGAAAAATAGAGGAAGATGGAAATGCTGCTTAAGGTACTGATATGAAAACCCATGAACAGATATTTGACTTCAAAAATTAATCATAATGGAATATAAACTAATAAAACTAAGAAGAAAAAAATGGAAAGGAAAGGAATGTAGTGATACACTGTATAATTTTAGAGCATACAGGAAAAAGGCATCAACATAAGTCACAAGAAATTATTACAACCCTGGAGAAGTATCAATATAAACAAGGGCCATATTTAGGAAAGTGATTCAAATTATACTCTATTACACACAGTAAAATATATTGTGAAACTCTACAAAGAAGTGTCATTGAGAGAAACCAAAAGTGTCTCCAGCTTGTATGTGTCTTGTAAACTTTGTGCCAAGGGAGATTTAACATGCTTACACTTACGATGTTATTGTAATGAAGTAAAACTTGTTGATTTGGGTCCTACAGCCCTTTCACGCTGCTTAAAGACCTTGAACCAGAATAAAGATTTCTGTGAAGCAACAATTTAGTCAGTCCTGTTCTCCATGTATCCTCAGAGCCTAGTACAGCATCTATCACATAGCAAACTGTAAATAAATATTTGTTGAATGAATGAAGGAGAAGAAATAAGTGAATAGTGCCTCTGGACAACCCCATGTCAATCTGGAAGTCTTAACCTTTATGCTACAATAGAGACTTGTTGCCCTGGCCAGTGTGGTTCAATTGGCTGGAGTCCCTTCCTGTAACCGAAGAGGTGCAGGTTTGATTCTCAGCCGGGGCACATACCTAGGTTGTGGGTTTGATCTTTGATCTGGGTGCATATGATCCCCTGTTGGGATGTGTATGGGAGGCAGTGGATGGATTCTTCTCTCTCACATCACTATTTATTTCTCTCCCTCTCTCCAATCCTCTCTCTCTAGAAGCAATGAAAAAAAATACCCTCCAGTAAGAATTTTTTTTAAAAAGGAGACTTGTTAGCATCCACAGAGACAAAAAGAAAACTCAGTTTTCCCCATAATTTGCTTGGTTTTAAAAAATACAAAGATGAACAGTGAGAAATCTAGCTCCTCATGTACCTCACATCCCTAGTTCCTATGTCCATTGCTACTGGTAACTACCGTATTAGTTTCCTGTACATTTTTCCAGTTTCTTATTTGTATAATAACAAAGATAAACTCAGGTTCTTACTTTTTTTTTTACATATAAAAGGTAGCTTCTCTTATGCAGTACTTTGCATTTTGCTTTTCTTCATTCAGTCAAGTCTCGAGGACCTTTCAGTGTTGCTATACATAGAATGTGCTTGCTCTAATTTTTTAAGTTTCATAGGATTTGATTGTATTAATGAATCATGATTTATTTAAGCAGTTTATTTATGCAGTTTACTGAATTTAACAATTTAGGTTATTTCAATTTTTTGGTCTTACAAGCAATTCTGTAATGAAAACCGTAAACAGATGTCCTTTCATTCATTTGCAAGTGCATTAGTAACATAAATTTCCAGAAGTGAAATTGCTGGGGCAAAAGATATATACATTTGTAATTTTGATGGATTTTGCTAAATTGCTCTCCATATGGGGTTATGCTAACATATACCCCTACAGCCGCACCAACGAAATGTGTTATCAAACTTTTGGATTTTTGCCAACTTGATAGGAGAAAAATGATATCTCAATATAGTTCTAATTTGCATATCTTTTAATATGAGTCAAGTTGAGCATATTTCCGAATGTTTTAGGAGCTATTTGTGTTTCATTTTCTGTGAACTATGTTTATTTATTTTACCCAGTTTTCCCTATCAGCTTACTGGGCTTTTATTTCTCCATTTGTAAGACCTTTTATCTATTGGAGAAATTAGCATTTTGTTTATACATGAGATGCAAATGTTTGTTCATAGTTTGTGGGTTTTTCTATCTTTTGACTTTGCATATGGGTTTGTATGTGTGTTATTTGTCATGTAGAAGTTTTTATTTTTATGTATTCAGATTTACCAATATTTTCTTTTATAGCTTTTGGATTTTGAATCAGTAAAAATCTTTCCATCCCAAAGGTTAAAATTCTTTTTGGTTCTTTTAACAATTTTGTGGCTTTATTTCTAACATTTAAATATCTGATGCATTTGGAATTTATTGTTGTATAGAGTAGGATGTAAAGACCTAACTTTATTTTTTCAGATGCCTACCCTTTCATCTTAACACCATATAGTAAACAGCTCATCTTCCCCCCACTGGCTAGAAGTGCCACTTTTAACATATACCAAATTCAAGAGTACTGATCATTGAGTTGAGTGGAGATTAAAGAACACATTACTTGAGCATCTTAATTGTCCATTGTGAAATCTATTGGGTTTGTCTTATGGGGCAGGGAAGAACTTACAGGTCATCTAGTCTTATCACGAATCCCTAATAAGCCCTCTTATGGCACCATGAACAATGGTCAAGAAAGACAGAGTTTTGATCTCTTGGCACATGAGCCTTTAGGATTTAAATTCTCTGTAGTCAATGCTACTAGGTTCCAGGTTGTGGTGGGAATACAGAACACATCTTCTTAAAGCAGTAACAGAGGCAGGCATTCCAGAGAAGCAGAAAGAGGAAGTTCTCTTTAGTGATCTTCAAGAAAATCGCTTCACCTGAGTTTTTGCATTTACCTGCAAAAGGAAGGAACTAAAGTAGGTATACTCCAAGGTCCCTTTAAGCACTGGCATGCCATGAATGGCAAGTAGCAATAGTCTGATGAGAGCATTTCAGCTGCATGACAAGAGGGCTGGATCATATTCCACACTCGGTCACTGGCTCCACCACATAAATTGTGCCCTCCAGTGAGGTCAATTCCAGCACTTTATGTGTAAATCTGATGCTAAAACTGACCACTTGTGAAATGGCTAGAGAATAGAGGCACAGACATGGACAGATTTATGATGTAGTAAGAGATTTGCAAGACTATGAGGGAATGAGAGAAGGCATGTATGCTCTCCCTCACTGTAATTTCTAAGCTGGTAATAATTCATCTACCTGCAAACTTTTGAACCTGTCCTATTGCCCTCTTAGGGCTTATAGACTTTGACATTTTCAAATATAGAATGAGCTCTTCTAATGTGAAAATAAAGACTCTTGCTCATTGCAAGGGCAACTTTCTCGATCACATGATCAAAGATGGTAGAAGGACGGAATGTTGGGAGTAGTTATTTACATCATCTTGGTTAAAGAGCCCCATGGGTACCATATCAAAGGCTCTGTTTGTGACATTCAAAAAACCCCAGCCAACTAGCAGCAGGAGGTATTCAATAGGCTGGCAAACATTCATTTTCTGTGTAGATCCTGAAAGCATCACACATTTAAATCATAGATCAGAATAACATATCTAAAAATGGTTGGAAGGCAAACATTTGAGTTTAAACAACATACATTAAAAATATGAATAGCCATCTTCCTGTATTAATCACATCAAATGATTTTGTTTTCCTACAGTATGCAGATGTCTCTCCCTAAGCAAAGTAACACGTTTCTATTTCAAGGCTATTAACAGTGGAGCAGCTGTACACTACCCGAGAATTTTTAGAAATCATAATGAACTTAAACAGTGGATAGAAAAGAAATAAAGGAGACACATTCTTTAGAGCTATGCTTGGTTGATGCTATTATCATATGAAATATATATTTCAAGTACATGATACATTTTCACACATTTCCAGAGAGTAATGTTAGATCAGTATATTATAACTAATTAGAACAGAGCCTTGAGGTTTGAAAAAATCCCCATGTTGAGAGAAGGAAATGCATTTCTCTGAAGAATCAAGACAACCTTTTATTCATGTACCTGAACTTCATCTTAAAACAAACCACCCAATGTATCCCTCTTTTGGCTTTACAACATATTTTGAATATTCACTAAAAATATCTCACTGGAGTCGTCCATACTAATTTTACACAAAGGAAAAATAAGACGCATATAATGGAGTTGTGTGATAAACCATATTGTTGATGAGTTTTCTTGCAAAGTTTTGGTGAAGCCAACCCACACCGTAGACACCAACCCAAGAAGCCAGCTGACAGCCGCTTTCTCTGGCTGGGGCAGAGGAGACCGCACCTGTATTTTCAGTGTCAGCTTTTCCCCATGCCTATGCATGCAAATTGAACTCTAAATATATAACTAATATGCTGGAAAGCCGAGTCATTTTTTTATTTAGATGTTGGTGTTGGGAACAGGGCCAGTAGGACACAACATAAAGCCACTATTTGAAACTGGGTCCCCCAGAAAATCGGAATAGGACAATCTATTTCAATGGATCCCAGACTTCTAAAAGCATTCAAATTCTCCCAGATGTATTTTCTTTTCTTTTCTTTTCTTTTTAATTTAAATAAAAAGCTCAGGTTTCCATCTTTTCTTCTTACCTGACTCCAGAAAACTTCTGGGTGAGCAAAACAAGAGCAGGCTCCAATTATCTCCAGCACTCTCAGGGAGCCTTTCTAAGGGCAAAATGCAATTTGTTATACAGCAAAGTGCCTCCAACACATGGTCTGTAGGAGAACTTTGATCGTGTGCCTTGGATTCTTTTTACCTATCAGAAATATTCCCTCTTCCTTTTTTTCCTGCAGAGTTAACACACAATATTAAAACAGCCTCTCTGCAGTATCTAATTAACAAACTGACTGCAGAAGATCACTTACAACATAAAATATTAAATCATCCTAAAAACTAATATTCTCCACACCTCATAAATTAAAATAAGCAAGAGAGTGAAATGAAATAAGACCCTGATGCATATCATTCTGGGCCTTTGCCCCCCAAAGAGGCTCTCCTCCTTGAAGCATTTAACCATTTCAAAGAAAAAAAATATACAGAGACACATATCAAGCCATTTCAAAATGCTTTCTATCCCCGGTCTACATTTCATCATAGCTACTCTAACTTGAGACCCGAGTCTGTACTTCTCTTGATCTTATGCTCCACAAATCATTTTAAGTTCAGATATGAAGCCCATCAGTTATGTGTCTTTTCATTATAATTCCACCCAGTCTTGGAGCTCAGTTCTTTTCCCATTGGCTCAATGGTCATCATTTATCTGCTTTGTATATATAGGGCATAATTTAACAGAAGCAGCAATCTGTTTGAAGAATGCAAGAGCCGTTTGATATTAACACAGAGAATGATTAATCAAAAAGCTCTTGGTCTTAAAGCATCCAGAGAGAACTAAGGTCATTAGCAGGGCAAAACTGGGAAACAAGCTTTGGCTAAGAGAATGAGATGGACTGATACTTCTGAGGATTTAAAATATATATAAATATGAAGGTTATGGTCATTCATTTCTGGAGCTTTTACTTTAAAAGACCATTGCAGTAGGAGATCTGAAGAAATAGTACATTATTTCTAATGCTGCTAGAAACCATTTTCTTTATAGTCAAATATGAAACTATTTGCATCCAGGTAATAACTGGACTCACTGTAACTGGACCCATTAGTATATCTAACAATAATTATTTTTTAATACTGAAATATTTAGCTTATTTCATACTTTAAGTGAGAAATATCAACAGATGCAGAACCAGGCGTTAGATATGAGATAGAGCTGGACTAATTAAAGCTGTTACCCTAGTGAGACTTCCCTGGCGCGCTAAGGTAAGGGGTCCTCTGCCAAAGAGACAAAGGTTTAATATAATTAGCCAGACGTCATTCCAAATTAGTTCAATTTCCTACATTGTTTTGGCAGTCAAATCCACCAAGCATTTACCCCATCATATATCAGGGAAAGTGGGACCAAACACCACAAGAATAATAAGAAAAGCAATTGTCATCTCAAATTTGGGTTTTCCCCAAAGTGTATCCTGAGACAGGGTATATTAGTTTTCTACTGCTTCTGTGACAAATTACCACAAACTTAGGTTTAAAACAACAGAATTTATCTTACACTTCCATGGATCAGAAGACCTACACCAAGGTGTATCAGTTTACATCCCCTGATGGAAGCTTTAGGGAGAATTCGTTTCCTTGCCCTTTCCAGCTTCTAGAGACTCCCTGAATTCCTCGGCTCATGACCCCCTTCCTCCATCCTAAAGCCAGCAAGATCAGGCCAGGCCCTCTTCACAGGGTCACCCTCTCTGGTTATCTCTTCTAATTCCTTCTTCCACTTTTAAGGACCCTTGTGATTAAATTGAGGCCAGAACAATCTTCCTTTAATGAGGCCAGGTGATTAGCAACCTCGATTTCATCTGCAAACTCAATTCCTTTTTGCCTTGTAACCTAATATATTCGCAGGCTCTGAAAATTAGGATGTAGACTTGGTGGGTGAGGGGTGGGCATTACTGTGCCTACTATGCGAGGATTTGGGTATAAGCAATTTATGTGGGAAGTGATTCCAGGAAGCATTATGAGGGAGTGAAGAAGTGAGACAGAAACAGGAAAAAATCGAGCAAAGGGAGTGTTCATGAGCAAGTAATGTTGTGGGCAATTGGGGCTCAGTCTACTGGGGAACTCTGAGCGAGTATGTGTAACATGCCCGAGAATTATAGCGCTGAGTGGTGAGGAAGCTGGGTATTTATCCACCTGCTTTCATTGTTTATCGTGTGAGAGCTATTCCACAGGTATTATTCTCTCATTGCCTGTATCTTTATGGAGTTTGAAAAGATAGCTGCCAAGTGGATCCAATTTACATTGTTCTCACAGTACTCCATCCCAGAAAACAGTGTCTAAATATTATCTAAATCTCGTTAGACACTCCCGCATTACTTGCGCCTTATGGTTATCCTTGAACCGGTCAGTGAAGTTCAGGAGAGATAAGATGTTTGGATTAGCTAGGCTCAGGCCTAGGCTCACGTGCCATCAAGCTCATGATTGGCAGCTCCCCTAGAGTCACATGAGATGAAGGAGGAAAATATTCAATGGAAAGAAGGACACTGGGCAGAGAAAAGCAATCCAATTGTTTCTGGAAGAATGTAAAAAAAAATCTATAGAATGCTCAGAGAGGACAAGGTCAGAGAATAGGCCTTGGGGCTCATAGCTGCAGTAAGACCCTCTGGCATCCAGAGGACCCAGCTCTTACCGAGAACGTCTATAGAGACAAGGAACCATGGCTGCCAGGGAAGAACGAAGCAAAAATCTCAGACACATACATACACCACCAGGCTCCGGGGCTGGGAGTCCCTGGAGTCAGATAGCCAGGCTGTGGAGTTTCTTAATGTGCTGCTTTAAGTTTGGACCCTAGGACTGTACAGAGAGAGGCTGCCCCAGAAAGTGGTGATATGGAAAGCAGAGACTGGAGAAAGGGTGAGAAAAACCTGTCTTGGAAAAGACAAAGGAGAAACACAATCAAGTAAAAGATACATTAAAACATGAGTAGGTAATGGAAATAAAGATAATAACAATAAAAATTTAGAGCAAATTGGGGTAGGAACAGATTTTAAAAAATAATGTAGGAGTAGGGCATTCATTAGGAGAACAAGCAGAATGATTGTATCATTTAGAAATAAAACAGATTCTTTCGATAAGTTGGCATTATTTGCTAAAACTTGTATTTATCAATCAGTATATCTATCTACCTACTCTAACATTTATTTATTTATTTGTTCTATCTATCTATCTATCTATCTATCTATCTATCTATCTATTGCCTACCACCCAAAGTCAAGCTATCTACCTAACATCTATTTAATCTGGACCTTCTAGAATTGGGATTTGTGTCTGAATGGTAATGCATCTAATAGAAATTCAAACCTGAATCTTAAGTGATTTGAAAAATGTGAAAGTTGCAAAGGGAGAACTTCAGGATATAACACTGAAAAAAAATGCCTAAAAATCTTTTTAACCTGTTTGTCTCCCCAAAGATCCACACTGTCTTGATCTCTCTGTCTCCCCGACCTGACCCCTGCTTCCAGCCCCTTCTGGCTCACTCTCTAAGTCTGCCCTTTCTCCTCCCTCTCCAGATTTTCTCTTTTCCTCTGTGCATAGCTCCTTGCCCTCATGGTCTGAGTCCAGCCAGGAGCAGAGCAGCAGCACGGAGCATCCTCTCAGGAAGACAGAGCAGGGAGGCTGTGCATCTTTCCGCTTCTTTCTCCTTAGCTCTGCTTCTCATGCATCATCTTGTTTAATACCAACAGTAGAGTTAGGAGGCAAGGATGATTATCATCATTTGATAGATGGGAAAACTGGGGTTTAAACCAAGGTTTGTCAGATTCCAAAGTCCATGCTCCTACGCACTCTGCTGCACTATTTATTGGTGGTCTTCAGATTCCGGCATAAATAAAAAGTCTCCTGGGGGATATTTGTTACATATGAGAATTCTAAGGCTCCACCTCCAGAGACTTTGCTTTAATCATTACGTGGTGAGGTCAGGAATCTGCATGTTTAACAAGTACTTAGATGACTCTAATACAGGTGATTGTAATGCAGGTCAGACGCAGACCATACTAGCAGACACATTATTGATAAGTTTTTCACGGGGATGGATTGTTTGGAAGTGATGTAAGACTGAGTCGTCACGTGCATCATGGGTTTATGCATACGAATTCATTTTTATACTTAAAAATACAGTATGTGCTATTTCCCACAGATGTGTGGATGTTATATGTTTAAATTCTACATAACCATTCGTGGTCTCTATTGGTTCTGTGCACACTGCACTAGTAAACATTATGTTTTGATTTAAAACCTTTCACAGGATAAGAATTCAGTCTCTTCGCTGTGATTTAGAAATAATACAGACATCTCCCATGTGTTTCAGGTTTAGATACCATTACAAATAGCCATTTGTGGTCTCTGACCAGGGCCTTAATTAAGAAGAGTGCAGCTTCTCCAGGGGGAAATTGGGCAGGAGTGGGGGCGGGTGGGGAGAGAGAGAGAAAGAAAGAAAATTCAGCTAAGTGACTACCCTTGGAGGTTAACAGCTCTGAAGAGTTTTGTTTCTAAATTGATACTCATTTCTGGAAATTTTTCATCTTTTGAAAGCAGAGTAGGGTCCCCCTCCCTCAGAAGAATGGAGTAGTGATTCTGTGGATTCAGTGGGTTCTTAGAAGGGACTCACAGTGCCTGGGAACAGGGGGACCCCTGCCATGCTGGAGCTGGAGATTACTAGAGTAGTGGGGCTCTCTAAAGAAAAGCTCTCCCCACTTCACTTTTGTCTTCACTCAGCTTTTTCTGGGTTTGGGGTGGGAAAGAAGTGGAGCCGTCCACAGGGTCGCCTTCCCTGGCACCTGTGAGCCGTTCTGGTGGGGACTCAGGTCCTTTTGGGTTCTCGCCAACCTTTAAGGAGGCCCCTCCTGGCAATGGTGATCACAGCGTTATGTATGTGTTGAGGCTTTGGTGCCAGACAAATGGGGTTGAATCCTGGCCCTGCCACTTACCGCCTGGGGGAACTCAGGCAAACTTGAGTTCCTCCTCTGTAAAACAGAGATATCACTCAGGGTTTCCATGAAAAACTAAATGCCTACGGAGTCCTTAGCAGGGTGTCCACAATATAGCAAATGACTCTATGAACGTTAGCTATAGTAAGGTTAATTTATAACTGAAAGTAAAATTGACTATCTGCCATCTACAAAATGTGCATCTGCGTAATTTCCACTCACCCTCACATTCACTGGGCACTTATCCTGGACCAGCTCACAGTGAAGTGAGTTCATCGGACACAGCCCTGCCTAGAGCAACTTACAGTTCAGGGAGGAAAATAGACATTGGTCAAACAGCACATTTTGATAAGATAATATCCTTCTCAATCGATAAGGAAGCAGAAGCTTAGAGAAGTTAGAGAACTTGGCAAAAATTTAAGGCCTGTGTACAGCAAATCAGAAGTCAGAATACAATCCTGCCTTTCTCTGAAAATCCACATTCCATCCACCACCACGTGGCTTCAGCAAGAGGATTTATCTTCTGTAGAGTTTTAACCACTTTCCCCTTCTCTGCCACCACCGAAGGGCCTGGTTGCATTCTTCATACCTCGCGTATAAGCAATTTCTAACTGACAGGAAGCTTGGATGACTACGACTTATTTAATGTTTGGGAAATGTAGAGGCAAGGAGAAACCTTTCACTCGTGCAAGTTTTTTTAGTTTTTTGCTAAAAACCCAAAATAGGTAGATAAAAATCAGAGATTGAGGAAGAGCAATGGTCTTTAAATATGATCAGGTATTTTTTAGTTATACCTTAGTAAACAATAAATAGTGAGCTATAAGTAGAAAAGTGTTCAATTCTGTGAAAATACCCATTTTCAGAAGGGCACCATATTATGTGAACACACCTAAATGTCAGACAATAGCATTAACAGGAATAAGCTTTGATATCCAGGGTGGGGCAAAATTAGGTTTACAGTTGTTTGCATGGAAAATATTACAATAAATAATCATAACAAAAGTAAACTGTGTTTCATGTACTCACGACTACAAACTTGCTTTTGTCACACTCTGCATATCACGGGGCTCATGGCTGAATCCCGTGAGGGAAATCCACAGCATTGCCAAACCAATGAAATAAAATATTCTTTCATTGTTCAATTTCTTAACTTAAGCTTTCTAGTTGTTTCTGTGAAGTGAAAAACTTTGGCATATCTATACAAAGTCAAGGAGAAGCTGACTTAAATACTCAACAAAAATATGTACGTACAATCAAACATGAAAATGTTCAAAACATTTTTAATTATACGGTTGAATTCAAAGTTCTTCTGCATCCAATGTTTTCTAAGGACAACGAGGATTTCTTCTCTCCAGTCCTGAGCACCTTAGTGCTAACGCAGGGACCACAAGTGAGGCAGTAAAAAGGAACAGAGAAGATAAGGTAGGAAGGTAGAGTAGAATCAAGGAGAGTGAACTAACTGGACCAAATGTGGAGTGAAAATCACTTCCATTCACCCAGTCTTCCAAAGAGTTTTCATTATGTTCTGTTTTTCTGTTTTCGGCTACTGTCACTACAGCAAAAATTTTGTAAAAAGGATCAGAATATACTAGCCAAAGCTAAAATTATTTTTTTTAAGTACTAGTAATGAGAAGCATAGCTCTTACTGGGAGGGTTGGTAAAAGCCAGATCCATGGGGAGGTGCATTAATTCTTTCCAGGCACCAGGAGAGAGTTAATTAATCAAAAATCCACCCAAAGGGTCACTCAGAGCTTTTCCAGACTCACACTCAGCCAGCTCCACATCCTAGATGCACAACACACAACACCTGATGAGTTAAAATAAATCATTGTGTTTTTATGTAGATTCTCACACTTAAATAATAAAGTCCTCAGGCACGGCCATTTGTGCTGATGAAGACCCTCTTCAGAGAGGGATTCCCAAATGCCATGTCTCCCCAGTGTCTGCCAAGTTTCCAGAGTAAGTCACAACCAGGACATCCTTTGAAGAGGCAGGAGTTTTGTGTATTTTGGGTTATAGCAATTTGGCATCTGAATAGGCAATTGTACATTTTAAGCTTTATCTGACTGTCTTCTCTTGTGGGATCACAATGGTCTCCTTCCTGGGTGGATGGCAGTCCTTCTCTGCTTTGCTTTCCTTGGAGAACTACTAATACTTCTCATCCTGGGCTCTGCGGATGGCAGGAGGCGTTCTGTGAGCATCTATACTTGTGTGTGAATCTAGGTACATTTTTATTTTCTTTCTGAGAAGTGGGTCCACTAATTTCATCAGATTCTTAGGAGTTTGGGAATGAAATAAAGTTAAGGAGGCTGGCTTCCCCATCTCTCATTCTTACGACCCTTAACCACTTCGTGGCATCTTCGGTTCCTGTACTCCAGCACAGGTCTTTTCCAGACTCCTGGCCACCACCACCCAGAAAGTACACATAAGTCACACATGAAGGATCTGAGGAGCCTCGCGAGCTTTAGAAAACTGCAGATTAAAATGCTTTTTTGAATCTGGGTCCATTTTTGGTTAAGGAACCTATACTTTAAAAAAAATCTTGAAGCTGCAGGGCTGAACCTAGCCACAATCCTTGGTACAAATAAAACTCATGTGAAAGGCTAATGCACCCTTTTTTTCCTTTATAGAGAATATGAAGGTAATGAATGAGGTCCTTTTCTTTTTCCATAAAGCCTCTAGAACAGCGATTTTCAATCTTTTCCATCTCATGGCACACATAACTAATTACTTAAATTTTGAGGCTCACCAAAAAATATATTTTTGCTTATCTGGCAAAAGATAAGTATAATTTTGACTGATTTACCAAAAATTATAATAATAATAGTAATACCTACCCTTTTTGCTCCAAAGTGACTTTTTAAAAATATCAGGTGCTTATACTTGTATACAAGGATTTCTGGTACCAAGAATTAACCAGTCAGACTCAACCTTATTATGCAACGTGACCGATAATATGCAACTCTATTTTATGACCTATATGAATTTATGGTTCAAGACAGGGCATTCACACCTGATACTATTCTTGTATTGACTGTCATCTTTTTTTTTTTAATTTTACAATCTAAGGGAAAGGTTCCCCCTGATTAAATAGTCAGGTATTGCATGTTTTAAAAATTCTTGCAGCACACCAGTTGAAAATTGGTGTTCTAGGATCCTCTTAGTTGTGTACGGTCTCAGAGAATACCCAAATCCTCATTCCCTTCCCAGGCGTGGGGGGTGGGGCCAATCCCCCCGAGAATTTCCCCACTCAGCCTCCAGGTGTCAGTAGAGACCTACACATCTGCCTCCCTCCCTGCCCCCCTCCTTGTCCATTCATAAAGTGGCGGGTGATTTGTGACCGCCTCACTGTGATTGTAGAGGCAAACAGCCATCTTTGCTTGTCTCTCTACTAGATTTGTTTTTCTAATTTCTTTTTACTTGAAGGTTTACCAGCTGCTTTATTGCCAGAGCGAGGCTTCCTTGCAGTCTCTTTTCTTTTTCCTGTCCCCCTCTGTTCCCCTCCTTTTTGTTCCTAGAGACAATCAGTGTCTCTGGTCCCAGCTGCCACTGCTGATTTTTCATTACAGTTTAATTTAAAACTGGGATTGGAATGGAAATGTCTCTTTGCCATTTGGGGTTTGCGAGGCCTGTGGTTTTATTGCCAAAGGCACAAATGTTAGTTACTACTGTTTTTCCAGAGTTTGCTGGGGAGGGTGAGGGGGTGTTGGAGGGCGGGAGGGAAAGGAAGACAGACCTGGGAGGAACCTGGTGGGGGAAAACCCCTCTCCGAGTCAACGTTATTCTGCGTTCCGAGTATTGTTTTGTTTGATGTTTTGAAGAATATGAGCTGGGTGAGGGGGAGAAAATAGTATCCGATCTCCCCAAATGAATGTTTATGCGGGTCAAACACCTGTCAACCCTGGGATGAAGCAGACTGAGGGAGGGACATCACGCTTATAATTTGGGAATGGCATCTTTATGGAGAAGTTGTTTAAGTAATAGTAGCATCTCCAGCTGTTCACTTGACCACAGCTTGAAATGGGAACACTCTAGGAGGGACTAACTCTACACAACCCCAGAAGGAGCAAATTATTTATATACTTTCACCTAAGAGGAGACATTAGACATCTTTCTCCACTAGCTTCTGTTTTCTCTCTCCTCTTATACTCTTGGGCTCAAGTCCTAATGTTTATTTATGAGTCCCCCTTCGGTCATGAAACCCTGTCCAGCTACACAATTAATGTTTCCTACAATCTCTTAGAAGACTCTTGGTGACTCAGTGTATTGGTCAGATTAGAATCAAACAATTCTCTAAAACTGATTACATTTTTACCTATCTCAGCGTAAAATTCCAAAGGAGGGACAATCTTATTTAAAAGTAATCTTGAAGGAAGATATGGAGAGAAGCTGAAGACTTTGCACACCTTTATTTAAATATTTAGCACTGACATTGGAGGGAGTTGTTTCCCAGGTGTGGTGAGTCTACAGAAGCCAAATGTCTTATCCGTCATCCTAAAAACAATTACTGTCTCCCCTCCCAGCAAGAATCTCTCTCTTTCCGGAGTCACCAGTTTCACTTGTCAAACTGAATGCTCCATTATCTCTACAGATCCCGCTGACTGCCCTCTCAGCGAGCATTTCCACCTCCTCCCAAGCTGGCTCCAGGCGCTCTGGGATGCACGAACCTGTCTGGGGTGGACACATCTCACTGTCATGGAGCAGCTCTAAGACTCAGGGCCCTTTGCAGGATGCTTCAGACCTGTGCTGCTGGTGTGCTCTTGGTTAGCTGGTTAAAGGGCACATTTTATCTAAAAGCATACATTTTTCTTGGCCTAACATCTCCACCTGGTTCCTTCTCTTTCTGATTTACCCCCATCCACTCCTCTCCCACTCGTCTGGTGGATTCTATTTCTGTGTCAGAGGGAGGAGGACAGTGGCCAGGGAGCCCAGCAATCATCCCGCAGACAAACTTCCAAGGCTGTTGTGGTTTGTCTTTGCAATACCCAGGACATTCTAGCGGTTGGAATTTCCTCACAGAAGCCACTCCACTAACAAAAGTGGAGCTCTCATTTCTGCAGTTCAGAGTTCAGGACACACAGAGTGGGGAAAGAAAACAATAATAATGGAAATAGTTTTATCCCCAACAGCTGCCCTGCCTCCACTCCAATAACAACAACAAAAACAATGAGAATGACAACACATGTTTTCCCCACCTTGTGCCTAACGTGCTTAATGCTCAGGCAGCCATAGTCATCTTGTGGGGAAACCATGTGTCACTGAACTGCCCCAAGCCGCACAGAAATATGTGCAGAGGAAATGTCTTACTTGTCCACTGAATAACATTTGAAGCTTCAAGGAGCTGATTGACACTTGAGGAAAACAGTTATTTTTGCTTACGTGCAATCTTCCTGGATGAAGAAAATTCCACAGCTATTACGTTTGGTCGGTCAGCCCTCCTCTATAGGTAAGATAAATTTAATCAAGCTGTAAGGCTCTAAGGGCTGGTCTACTTGTGCTGTGAAAAAACAGGTTACATCTTTAAATGCTTTCTTGCTGTGGGATTACCACATGCATGCAGTCAGCTCCTTGCAAGCAGATATTCCAGCCAAGTGTTCTTTTTGTGTTTACTGAGGTAAATGCAGGGTGTGTGCAGGGGTGGGGTGGGAGTGGGGAACTAAGGATTGAGCATTCATTGTCCCGTTTGACAGGAAAATGGGTGTTTGGTCTTGTTTTGTGCTACAGGAATCTCTTCCGAAATCTCTTGGAAAATCTCATAAACCTAGGTTAGTGGCCACATATGGGATCCATTAACTCCTCATTTCTGCTTGTTCTTAGCAAATTTTTGTCTGGTGACAACACATGAACTTGGGGTGTTTTTGTTTTGCTTCACACCATGAAGAACTATGTTGACTTGCTTTGGTTTTGAGAAAATATTTAGCAAAAAACAGGCTGTGGTTGACGTAAAACAGTGGATGATTGCTAGTAAAACTTGGTGGATTGCTTGGTTCCTGAAGAAGCAGGGGGGCACTTTTCTTCAGATTTCAGGGGGATTCCAGAGTTGCCAAAGGTCTGGGCAGAATATTCCTTCCTTGATGAAGCTGAGTAAGACATGTAGGTTCTCCCCCTTCTCTCCATCCACGTCTCATGGTCTAACTCTGGGAGACTGAACTGGTCTCTCTTAGTTTCTAAAATTTTGTTTTCTAAATATAAGGAAAAAGACAGCAGTGTACTTTTTTTGGTAAAACATTCCAACGTCTTCAGAGATTAAAAGGTGTTAAATAATTGCATCACACCAATATTTAGGAGTAAAACTACTCATGCAAGACAAAAAAAAAAAGAAAGAGAGAAAAAGAAAACAACAGATTGGAGGATGTTAATTCAAAGAAGGAAGACAGACTGAGAAATTTAGAAGAAAATTAGCTTTTATTTTTCTGTTTAAAGTAATTAATAAACTAAACACAACAATCGACTCTTTCACCCACAGCCAGCATCAGGGGACGGCAAACATTGCCTTTGAAATGGGCCCCCAGGAGGGAGGATCCCACTGTTCAGGCTACTTTATAGTGGTAATATACTGTCTGGAAAAAAACAGATGCCAAGAAAAGTGCACAGATTGTATCTCTAAGCATTTGAAACCCTAAAACTTCAGGGGGCCAAGGAAGGTCCCAGTCTTTTGATTTTTTTTTCCTAAAAAAAAAAAAAGAAAGAAAGAAAAGCCTAAAGTATTAAATTGAAACAGGCACTTCATTTCTTTCCTTCATTTCTCCCTTCACCTCAGGAGACCTATGTTAAATTCCACTTAGATCGCAGCTAGACGTGGGTTTGATGGTCTCAAGCCACCTTTTAACTGTACGTTCATCCCATAAATAGAAGATGAATAAAGACGTCAGACTTCATCTATATAATATTCTGACACATGTGGCTCTCTCTGTGAAAGAGGAGCCCAGAAGAAGGTAGACTACAATGGATTCTGCAGAGGGGAGAACTCACCGCGGTGAATTTACACACATAAACAGGAACGTGTGGATTATGAGCCAATAGCTAGCAGAGCTTCAGCTGTCATCATTGTTCTGAATGGACATTTGCAGATGGACAGCAATTGTGCTGGTATAATATGAGCTCAGTGTGGGCCGCTTCCTAAAGCCTTCATCAGCAGACTTTGAATTTAAATGGCTGTTGTCCAGGGTAAGCAAACTAAGGCCTATGCTTAAAGCAATCAGGTCCTGAGTTCAGACTCAGTTCATCATGTTCTGAGGAAAAATACATGGATAGCGTTTGGGGGATTATACTAAGATTTATTCACCTAAATGGTGAAACAACCAAATCTAACAACGGAAAAAAAAAAGGAAGACACTGCCAAATATTGATAATTCCTTCCCGGGGTTACTCATGGCTATTTTTAGTTTGTTAATGTAGAAAGCCAGTGAGATGAAAAGTGAAGTGATCCATTTCCGGAAGAAAAACCAGTTGAATCTTCATTAATAATTCTTTGTCGAAAGCTCCATGGGCCTTATTCTGACAGCCTGGCAAGCTGAACTAAACAACAGAGACTGCAAGAATGTAAAAGACATAATCTTAACACCAAACCTTCTGAAGATTTGGCTGTCATTTTACAATGGAAGCAAGGGGTAAAAACCCCCATTTAGAAAGAGAGAGCTTGCAGCATGATTATAGGGCTAGAATTTAGTGCGGGAAGCAAAGGAGGGCTTCGGAGTTAGCAAATGGTGGCATTGAATAGTATTGAATGACCAAGCTTTCTTTCCATGTATGGCTTGAGATTTCTGAGAGCAAAAGTTGGCAATGTAGGTACAGTGAGATGCCATTTAGCTATTCCTAGTCCTCATGACAAATCTTCATTATCAGTAAAGACTATGCAATGAATGTTAGGCGTTGCATATAAACTAACTCAAAGATCTAGACTGCTTGTGTTTTTATAGCAATTTATACTGTGTGCTGTCTTTTCACATTGTAGGGTCTCATTGGATTTTTATGGTAATGCCATAAAAATAGCAGTCAGGATAAACAGTACTGCCCTGTTCTGCACCAGAATAAACCATCATTCAGAAATACTACGGAACTACTCCAAGGTGATAAATATCTGAGTTGAGGCCATATCCAGGCTTGTTGCCTTTACAATTATGTTCCCAATATATCCTAGAAATAAAAATCAAGTGCAAGCGGCAAAACTTGGATAGTCTAATGTCCATCAAAGCCCAAGGTCTGCAGAAAAGGATTAGAACCAAGTGACAGATCAAGGGAGCATGGGAACACAGGTGCACTGCTGCTCATCTAAGCGGATGGTCTTCTTGCCTATCACCTGAGCAAAATCAAGGTGGGAAATGGTCTGTTATTGTGTGCTTTCCTTCCTCCAAATCACACGATAGTTACTAATAACATGCTACCTGCACTTGCCCTTATGAAGTTGTTACTTTATTTCAGGCTGTATTCTAAGCTTTTTGTATTGATTAATTCACATACTACCTATGAAGTCTGTTTTAATATTGCCCCCATTTTATAGACAAGGACACCGTGTCTTCATCCGACAGAGTTTTTCAGAGTCAGGAGCAGTCCTGCAATAGGGTACAATGTGTTACAGAAGTCTACTAGGGCCAGCCTTTAAAATGACCCACATTTCTCACCCTACAGAAATGAGAGCCGGGGGCAGGAGGGGGATCTTTTCCTCTCTCCTCATTCTCCCGCTCACTTTATCAATATTTCCTGAGCACACCCTGTCACGTGCCTCTTTGTTAATAACCCACTGTGCTCTCAGAGCAAAGGTTGGCCTGCAGCTTTCTCCCCTTCCTGCCTCCTGTCAGGAGAGGAAATCACAGTTTGCAGAGGGACCTGACACAGGGGGAACTGGATAGCACCAAAGGGTCAAGGGTAAGAATGCAGGGAAGAGTGAGAAATCCCAGATAGTGTCCAGCCGGTGTGAGGCAGGAAAGGGTCTTTCCCATGTGCTTCTCCTGTCTGCTCTCTCTGATTCCCCTGCAGGAAAGAAAGCTGCAGCCAATTTTGTTGTGACCCTGTGTACGCACAGACATTCACACTGCAGGAGGAACGTGTTGGCTTCAGGGGAGGTCAGTCCTAGACTGGGTTTGCCAATCTCCAGTGTACATTTAACTGAAATTATGTGATATCAGCTAAATACCACCAATTTAATGTATAATTCATCACCAGATCTAATGATCAAAATGGCAAATCACACTGTGTGCTTATTAACAGTGGTATACGGTGAAAAGGGCACACGATGAAACTTCCCTGTAAAAGCATCAGAAACACTTCTTTCCATGCATCTCATTCCAGACTGGGCTGCTGACACCATGAGGATGGGGTATGAGACACTCATTTTTCTTCCTTCTCCATCTCTCTTGGCTTTTGCTCTGCCACGTGGACTTGGTCTTTGATGAGAAAGCACCTTTCTCCTGAAGATCAGTGCATCCTGGTATAGGTCTCCTCTCAGCCCTTTCTGCTTAGGGCCAAGGTACCCTGGTTAGGAAAGATGACCAGATAGATACAGGCAATAAAATGACAGACCAGGAGGTCACAGGTTAAAGATTTGGGCATCAATTGTTTTGCTAGTGATGTTTCTAATTCCCATTAACTTTCATCAAGAATTATGTGTGTGGAGCATGAAGAGAAGGCATGTTTATTCACTTAGTCTTTCTCTCCTACTGGCAGTGAATAGTGCTACTTATTAATGAAGCTGTGTGTTCCCAAAGTGTGGAATGGTAAGGATCACAGAATGTGAAAACTAGAATGGGCATTAGAGATCATTTAGTCTAACTGTCTCACTTTAAAGAAGAGGAAACAGGTCCTATGAGGCCAATCACTTCCTCGAGGAAGGTCATTTAGTTAGTTGGTGGCAGAGGCAGGGCTACCCCCCTAGTTTATTACTCCCACCCCACCTATGCCACACTGACAAATTAACCAGTATTAAATAGCTCCTAACACCTCAGCAGCCAGAGTGTGATGGTAAACCTGCATTGCTTTGAGTATGTATGAAATTGGAAGCAAATTTAGTGGCCAGAAGCTATGGGTGCATTATCTTTCAAAAATGCAAATTGCTATCTACTAAATAAAATGAGTGTAGGTTTGAGGGAGTTAGTTCAGCTGGAGTTAATAGGCAATAGTGTTAATTAGTCCAAGGGCCTGGGTCCAATGTCCGTAAGGGCCAATTAGCTCACACAATGGGAAAAAAAGACTGTTTCCTAGAGTTGGACTGAACCCCAAACTCAGCCAGTGGAGTGCCCTGGGAAGTTAGGTGAGAGAGTGAGGATGACACAGCACAAATCTACCTCTCCTGCTAGAAAGAAGAGCTCAAGGTATTCCTCAGTGGAATAACCCTACTACGCTCAGGGCAGGTGTTTTGTAGAAAGTGTTATTAAGGTTGAAAGTTGGGGATTCCTCGGAGCATGTTTTCATATGCATTCTCTTCACACCTTTGTATAATGGTAGCAAAAGGGATTTTGATTCGAGTTTTAAAAATTGAGATCTAAGACCCAGAGAGGTAAAATTATCTTTAAAAAACAACAACAGCAATATCAAGCAATTAGAACATCAGATTCAAGACCTAAACCCTAAACCCAGGTCTTTTGGACTCTCCACAGCACTAGATGCCACAAACTTTTCCTAGAACAGAGCGACTGCTCTGCAGGCAGAAGGAGAACTAAAGGCATTCCGAGTTGCATCCATACGCTCCGTCATTGCTCAGCTGGGAAGCCAGCTTCCTTCCCTGATTGGGCCAAAGACAAAAACAAAACATGGTCTCAGTTCATTTGCAGCTTTCTTTGGCAAAATATAAGCAGTCACACAGGAAAGGTTCTGCCTGAAAGCCGCCAGCCCTGTTTCACAGGTCAAAATCTGAGACACACTCAGGAGGACAGAAGGAAGGAAGGAGTGGCCACAGCTGAGAAGAGAAACTTGAAAAGAAGCAAAGGCACGTCACCTAATACATGTCTGTATGACCCTTTCATTCCTTCATTGTCTTATTTCAGGTCATGCCAGTTTGTGCGACAGTGACCTAGCTATCCAGGTAGACTTTGTCCTTTCTAGAAGTAACTAGAAGTCGTCCAAATCAAACATAGGCAGTCACAAAGAGGTGCTGGGGGCTTACAAGATGTGAAATGGAGCCAAGTAACTGAATTATAACCTTAGACCTCCCGAAGAAATACAGCCGAGGCACTTCACACCATTCCCGCAAATAAGGTAGATTTTTAAGCATCATAACAGAAACGACAGCTCATTTTAAATATATTACCTTCGACAACTTGAGTAAATCAACCATTGTTCAGAAATATTTTTACACATTGCCACAGAATTCAGCCAGCACTTGGATTAAATTCTATTTAATCTGAGAATTCCTGACTGTGATGCAGAATTTTGGCAGGCTTTCTTTTACGCCTACCTAAGGTATTTTGTTAAGTGCTTATGGTTTCCTTGCGACTTGTATCCATAAGCAAACAGAAAGAAGCCAAGACAAGCCGTAACAGTTTCTCAATGGAGAAGGTGTGGCAGGTTCTCCCTCCTTTGTCCTGGCGTCTCACATCCGTTTGTGTGGGAGTTCTTCTCAGATAGGCTAGAAGTTTCTCTCTTTGCGCTCATAAGGGAGGCCTGATCTCATCTGGTCATTCAGTGCTAGCATGGTAAAGTTGGGAATTACAATGAAATACCTATTGATGGTTAGGTTTTGTTTAATATAAGCTGACAGGAGAGTTGGGAGCGTTTCAGGTATCTTCCAGTCTAGCCCTCTGTGCTAGCCTTCTCATCTCTTTCCCACATCTCTAATCATAGGAAATCCCCTCCTTCCCACAGAAGTCCATTCCAGTTTGGGGCGGTTCTAATTGTGATAAAGCTGTTTCTTAAAATAAGGAGACATCTGTTTCCCATGCAACTTTGAACCACTGGCCCTGGTGCTACCCTCTAGAGCTAAAAAATAAATAAATAAATAAATAAATAAATAAATAAATAAATAAATAAATAAATTCAACCTCTCTCCTGCTTTAAAGCCAATTATGTATTAAAACCCAGCTATCTTTCATTTATAAATTTATTCATTAATTCATTCAGTTTACATTTTATAGTGTCTCCTGTGTCATAGACAAAGGTGAATAGGCCTGTCTTCTCACCTAAGGAGGTGTCCTTAGTCCATTTATGCTCATTTCTCTTTTTCCATCTAAAATCACTCAGTTCTCTCAACTTTTCATGAAACATTGAGGCTGCCACCACCTAACTCTCTTCTTCCAGGCTTCACAATGAAAACACTACTGTTAAGGACAGTTACTGAGGGTCCACTGTGTGGAAAGTCCTAGTCTAGCTCGTACAATATTCTCAACTACCCTTCAAGGGAGGTGTTTATCAGTCATGAATTAGCCATGAGAAACTGGCTCAGAGAGATAAAGTAATGTATCTTGGTTCATATGGGAATGAGCCCAGATGTGGTAGGCAGGATGTCTGAGCAAAGATTGACTCCAAAGCCTGTAGTTTGAGGGTATTCCTTTCAGGGGCAGTTGTCGGAACTGAAGACGATGCTTCGCATATACCTTCTCCACGGCAGAAAAAACCATCTGCTCCCTCAGGATAGCCAATAGCCCTTAGCAGTAACCTTTGTTTCGGACCCTCTACTGCATCATACAAAGCACAGTAAGGTACAGTGATGGTCCACATGACATGTATTTTCTGTTGTAAATTTTCTGAAGGGATTTAAAAAATCATTTGCTTTTGAAAATTTTATTTTTTTGTCTAAGAGTAATGCATTTAATTTATGATTGGCAATGATTTCCTGGCAAGCACCATGCATACTCAGGAATTCTTATAAAATGAGAGACTCTAGCCTACAAATTTTCAAATGTAATGACATTTTTATGAACACTAAATATAACAATGAAGTTGAAGTCCTGTTACATTTTGTAGATCTTTAATTAAACATTAATTTCAATTTATCAATTTTGTATTTTGGAAATAGTAAATCTCTTGAGATCTTCAAACATCTTTATAGGGCTTTGAAAAGAACAAGGCTGTGAGTGCTGTATTGTTAGTGACTAAATAATTCTGGGTCTTTAACGCTCTTTGACAGGAAACAGAAGAGTTGATACAGCCGAGTGTGTGACTTCGATGGCAATAGCTCCTTTTGGAGACCACATTGTTGATTTTTTTTTTCTTAGCTCAGTGTGGCTAACTTTGGTTGCTTTGGCTGTCCATCATGCTGAAAATCAGATTAAAGGGTACTATTTTTGACAAAACTCTGCCTTTCATCTTTCCTTGATCACCTTCTCTTTCTCCTTTAGGTCAGCCCCTGCACCCCCCACCATGCTGAGTTGCTTCTTTGCTTCCAGTTTTGGATGAAAAGTCACACTGATGCATCTGGTTTCATAAGCAGCCACGGAGGGGCTGGATAATGAAACCTGAAAGTTAAAGGGAGTTCTCTTGGCTTTTGCCCAGTAGGAAACAAGAGAAAGGAAGGAGCCAGAAAAATTCCCCATCCTTTCTCCCTTCTTGCATTTCTTCCGGAGGTCCTGTTTGCCAAACAGAAAGGCCTGCTGTGCTTCTTCATGACTTGTGAAGCAGGACCAGCCTGCAAATGCACCGGGCTGTGTTGATTTGCACATTTTTTTACCTTACATTTCTTTTCCTTCACTCCCAACACCCTGGGTTGGTACTGTAATTCTTGCCTCTGACTCTCCCTTCTAGAGAACCCCGTTAAGAGAGCGCCAAGCATCAAGTTGTCATTCATGGATTTTGTACTGAGTTGTTTTCCCTTACCTTTCTTTATACTGTATCCTGGTTACCTTTCTTAGCTTTGTACTGTTGTGTTTTGTTTTCCACTGGTTTTCATTCCCAGCTCATCTTTGGATATCACTTTTTGTGGGGTAGACCCAGCAAATACTGAATTTCCTACTAACTCAACATCAAAGGCTGCCAAACTACTCTCTTATCTTGCCTGCATGCAATTAGATTTTTGAGCCCAATTGCAAGACCTTTTATTTATTCCTGTTAAATTTAATCATTTTAGTCAGCTCATTATTGCTCTTGCCTGTCAAAAACATTTAGAATGATATACTTGTTTTCCACATTCCTTACAGCTTTGTGTCATCCATAAATATGATGAGATTTTTTTCCCTTCGTGCACTGGTATCATATTGTACAGGTCATGTTGGATGAGAGAGCCTGGGACAACCTATAGAAAATGTCCAAACCCTAATCCTCATATCATTTAGGCATACTTGTGTTATTTACTTATTAATTCAATCATCCTTACCTTTAGGCAAAGTAACTCAATTCTATTCCACAAACCTACATTTAATGATTGCCTAATTTGGGCAAATCACAGTGTTGCATGTCCTTGTTGGGACCTAAAGATGAATAAGATACTAGAGAACTTGGTTTGCTGAGGATTTCTCTTCTTTAAAGGAACGTAGGCTGGTGGTAGAGATATTGCAGAAGAAACTGGTCTTTGGGGCACCTTTTAAATGACACAGAGCAGTGGCTACCTAGCTTTTCTCCATGAAATGTTGGCTCTGATGAAGGTAAAAAGAAATGCAACTTAAGAATGCTCTAAGAAACTAGATAAACTAGTGAAAGAATGACTTTCTCCTACTAAAAACTGAGTACAAAAAACGTGTGAATTTAGAAATTAAAATAACCTCCTCTTTCCTAAGCACCTACCCTTGTCGATGAAGATTCTTTGCCAATTCACAAAGCCTTATCATGGTTGCAAATTACTCTGTCACAATAACTATTTCCTGTTAACTTTTAAGGAAAGAGTGAGAGGTTTATTGAATGGCAAGAAGAGCATCTGGCATTTCTGGTTTAGTACCTGGAATTTCAGCAAATGTCACACATATATTGCTTAGAAGGGAAAAGTCATTGGGAAAAGAAAACGAAAAGGTAACAAAACTGTTGGAAAGTAGCATTACATCTGTATTCTCAGAATTATGTAAGAATTTCTTAAAAATTTATTCTTACATTTTAAAATGAACTTTCATTGCAACCTGTGAAAGATGCTACTTCTAAGAAATTGGTGCAAACTGCCATAAGGAGATGAAACAGGAAAAAAAGACAAATCTCTGAAAAAAAAACTAGGAATGAAAGTCATAGATTCAATCATCTAGATAATTTGGTAGTTACCCCAGTGAAATACATGGAGAGAAACAGAAGCCAAAACATATTTCGATATATAGGTCAAAGGATATCTTCAAGGAGAAGCAAGATGATCATTAACAGGTGACTCAGATCCAAAAGAAGCCACTGGTTAACATTCATGACAATGCCAACAGAATATGGTGGCAGCCCTGGGCAGCGTGGATGAGTTGGTGGGGCATTGTTCCAAAATGTGAAAAGTTGCTGGTTCAGTTCCTGGCCAGGGCACCTGCCTGGGTTGTGCATTCCGTCCTGGTCAGGGCACTTAGGAAAGAGGCAACCCATCAGTGTTCTCACATTGATGTTCCTTTCCCTCCCTTCCCCTCTATCTCAAAAACAAAACAAAAAAGAGAGGGAGCATGTGTGAGGGGGTAGTGCATTGTTTATTTTGTAATTTTGAAAGGCCCTGAATTCACAGAGACACCTTCCTCCCTTTTTTGTGTGTCTTATTGTTTGGCTCAGTCTTGTAGAGTATTGCTAACTGGTTCTAATTCTTGTTAAGAGCAGACAACCAATAACTATTAATACATCAGCACATACATTAATAATACACACACGTGGGGAAAATATTTCATTAACAGTCTGTGAGACATTGAAAGCTCAAAGTTCCCTGGTAACATCTGGACTATGAGAGAATGGAGATGGAATACAAGCCTAAACCAGACATGGGGAAGGTGGTGGGGTGAAATATCTGGTCTCAGCAGCTGCCCAGTAGCTCCCTGGCCGTGGCCTCAGGCTGAGCTCAGCAGCACAGTCTACCACAGGGACCTGGAGAGGAGGAAAACAGGAAAAATTACACTGTTTGCAACCCAAATAAATCCCTAAGGATTTATGACTTAATCTTTGCACAACATCACTGAAAGAAACACAATCCAGTTAACTGAAAGTAATTTAAAAAGCAATTTTAATCTTTACTTGTTCTCTCAAGGAACATTAAAGGGGATCCAATTCATAATCTACAGCGATACATGAAAAAAATCACTTCTCTTCTTCTTCAATCCTGCACACAAAACACCCCACACATGGGATATCCTGAGCTTCTCTTTCCTTAAACCCCTCGCTCTCAGCCCTCCATCCCTTCTCTTCCCCAGCTCTCAGACACACACCTGCACAGTCTCTTTCTTTCCCTGCGGCCCCCAGACACACCTGTGTGTGATATTCTGAAAGTGCCCCAGACTCTGCAATTCCCTACTGAAGGAAGCTCGAAGACCCCACTCCCCCGCTCTCTCCCCACCCCTTTTGTGGTATTGCCTGGTCAAATACAGGACACACAGTTAAAGTAGAATTTCAGGTAAATGACAAGTAACTTTTCAGTATAAGTATGGCCCATACAGCATGTGGGGCATACTTAAACTGAATAATTGTCATTATTCTGAAACTCAAGTTCAAATGGATGTCCTGTATTTTTATTTTCTAACTCCTGCACCTATGACATTTTGGAGAATGTTATTCACCAAAATTCTTGTTCACAACAGGGAAACAAATAAGATAGTTTTATAGATATTTCCAGAGCTGTGAAACTGAAAGAGCCTAGAATTTCCACAAAATAAGACAGAGAATACTGTTTTGTTTTGTTCTTGTAGACGTGAATCACTTCATCCAGCTTCACCCATAAGAAAATGCTTGCTCAAAATTAATTTACATGTATAAATTAACTATGTTTGCATACTCTCTGTCTAGAAGTTTATAGTCTACTTAGCATAGTACTTGGTATGCAATAGTGGTACAAAATAGATCTTTCTGAGTGCAATTAAAAGATTCTATGTTATCTAAAAAAAATAAAGTGCCCAAAACACATATCAGTGCTATTAATTGCATGTTTAAATTTCAACAAATGTCAAATGTACATTTCTCAGTTTGGTGTTAATATAAATGTATCAGAATGCCAACATGCGAATGCAGAGCTGCGTTTACTGAGGAGTCACCTTGGATGGTGATGAATTTACTCTAACAGTGTTGTCCCCACATGTCAGCTCTCCTGCAGCAGCTATCAGTGCCTGTTTCTGGGCTGTGAAGATGAATCGGTCTTCTTGTTTCATGTTCTCTCCTTTGTCCTGGGACTGTATTCCCCCAGCTGGATCTCCCGCTTGACCCACCCTGTGTGGTTGTGCATGACTGTTGGCTATCTCCAAATGGCCATAGCTATCCTCCAGGGATGAAGATTCACAACCACTGGGAATCCAGTGGCACCTCAATTAAAAAACCTTCTGGGAGCAGAGCTCTTCTACAATAAAATGCCAGTATTAAAAATGAGATTAACTTTTGGTAAATCATACAAAACAGAGCATCTAGTGTGTACTAACTGGACAAAAAAAAAAATACCTTCTCAAAGAGCTTCGGTTTGTCCCTGTTCCCTTCAAAGCAAAAAAGATTGATTCCATTCCAAATGGCAAGTGGCAGCTTGGGGAGGGAGGTGGTCATTTTGTCCAGCCCCCTCCCTTTTGAGTTCCCTACCTTACCCTCTCCACATTGGAGATTTCCTCCTGCCTTTGCACTGCACTCCCAACTTCAGGTACCCAATACCCTCTGCACACTAGCAACCATGAAGGATTTACATGGACTGATTCTTTACCAGATTCTATTTCACTGGGAATTCGTTTATTGAAAAAATATTTACTAAAATACATACAGTGACTGAATGTGGGTATATTTTAGGAAATGAGAATGCGTCTGAAATTACTGTCTACTCCTGAGTGATCAACTGGCTTTGGAAGGGAGTGGAGAGACATTCAAAATGTTATCTTTTATACTCAAATGGTTCCCTTCCCTTAGAGAGAAGGAGGAAGGTGGGCCAAGTTTATGTTTCTGAAAGGTTATATCTCAGAGCAACTGGGAATGGAGCAGCCTATGAGAGACTTTATGACTCTCTTCTCTGAGGACCTCTCCTGACACTGTGCGGTGTCTAAGAAAATAAATGCCCCAACACAGTAGAAGGCCAAATGAAAAAGCCTTGAGAATTTTGGTGAGTGTGCCTTCCCATTAGTAAAAAGGACAAGGTGGCAGTGGGTCCATCTTCAAACCCAGCAAAAGTGCCCTCTTCTCATCATTAATTACATCATTGTATTAAGCACAGATTACATGATATCCTAATTTACATCACCAACATTATTGAAACCAGCCAAAAAAACTGGTCTTAATATCAGCACAATATACTTATATTCTTTTTGATTTTTTAAACAAATTTTAGGCAACCATCTGAAAGATGTGATATACAATTATTTTCATTATGTTCCTTTTGAAAATGTGAACTTCTAGCTAGAACATTACTGAGAACATCCAGCATTTAGAGGTTCCAGAAAGTGACATGCAGGGGTAATGGTGGATGCTTAAATATCATTCATCCTTCTCTATTCAGGTAGAAGTGGAGGTGTTTTCACCCTGTTCGTGCCTCTCTCTAGGCTGTAAAAATAGGAATAAACAAAAGAATCATGCATTGTGATGATGAATAATAATGCAAAATAGCAACACCTGTCTTCACATTGTGTTGGCAGTTTCTTAGCCTTTTTGTATGCAGATGAAGAGGTGGATTTTTATAGAAAATTGCCTTTATACCTAAATGCCTTCCCACATCTCACACCCACTCTGAAACACACATGCACACTTTGGGGTTGGAAAGGTGACTTTTTTTTTAAGTTTTATTTTAATGATTGTTCAAGTACAGTTTTCTCCCCTTTACTCCCAATCAAGCCCACTCACCCCTCCCTCCCAACTTCCCTCCCATTACCACCCTCCCCCTAGTTTTTATCCATGTGTCTTTTAACTTTGATCCTGTAAACCCATCCCCTTTTCCCCTGAAATTCCCTCTTCTCTCTCCTCTGGTCACTGTCAGCCTGTTCTCTATTTCAGTGTCTTTGACTATATTTTGCTTGTTTGTTTGTTTTGTTGTTTAGGTTCCTGTTAAAGGTGAGATCATATGGTATTTGTCTTTCACTGCCTGGCTTACTTCGCTTAGCATAATGCTTTCCAGTTCCATCCATGCTGTTGCAAAGGGTAGGAGCTCCTTCTTTCTTTCTGCTGCATAGAATTCCGTTGTGTAAATGTACCATAGTTTTTTGATCCATTCATTTACTGATGGGCATCTAGATTGCTTCCAGCACTTAGCTATTGTAAATTGTGCTGCTATGAACGTTGGGGTGCAAAGGTTCTTTTGGATTGGTGTTTTAGGATTCTTAGGATATAGTCCCAGCAGTGGAATTGCTGGGTGAAAAGGCAGATCCATTTTTAGTTTTCTGAGGAAACTCCATACTGTTTTCCACAGTGGTTGTACCAGTCTGCAGTCCCACCAACAGTGCACTAGGGGAAAGGTGACTTTTTTTTTAATTTCAAATTTTACAATTTGCAGATTTAAGGCATACAGCATGTTACTTTGATATATTTATATCCTATAATATGATTTCCATTACAGCAATATTTATCACATTTCATTATTATCGAACAGGATTATTGACTATATTCATGATATTGTGCATTAGATCTTTATGGTTTATTTACTACTCATCACAAGTTGGTACCCTTAAACATTATCAGTCTTATCCCTCCACTACCAACCCCTGGTAATGTCAGAGATGGTACAAAATTGGTTTTGTACTCCTCAAAAAGTTGTCCTTACTATTTTAGTTGAACATATTTATATAATTGTTAATAACAGGCATTTACTGAATGTAAAAAAATGATCTGTGTTGAAATTGTAGAAAACAGACCAAATGGTCATAAGTAACTATTTCTTGATAAACACATCTACTGAAAACTTAAATAGAAGAATAAACACATTCCTAAGAACAGAAAGAATGACATCTTTCTTTATTGGAAGGAGACAAAGAAATGACAGTGCTCACATACATCAGTCTGTAGAACAGATTTCCACAAAAATCTTAATTTTTATTCAATTGCATACCATTTGTTAATTCAACTCTCTGCAGAACTTCCAGGAGATGTACTCTGGATCCTTTGGCTTCTCCAAAGGGTCTCTTAGTTGATGTATTGAAATATTTTGTGAGGGGTGAGAAAAATATCTTAATCCTTCTAGTCATTGGTTTAAAACTCCTTTCTCTGAGGGTCTCTTCTGTAGAAATTCTAATTTTTGCCTCCATGGAATTTGCAATTGATTGTTTTGACTCTTTAATTGATATTCAAGAAAATGAGGAAAATCAATTAATACAGTCCACATGGCTAAGTTTACCTTCTAATACCAGAACTATAAGATACTCTGGGAGAAAATATCTGATATGATGACTACAATAATAGACAGGATTTTGTAAATTAATAACCAATTTGGATTATATAACAGATCTTTAAAGAAAAGAAGGAATAATCAAAAGTAATCAAAAGGGTATATTCTATAAAGATGAAAGACTATAACATCTTTTTCTATGGAAAAGTTATTAAAATTCAACACATGGATTTTAGATATGCTAACATTTATACTGAGAGGACAATGAGTGAAGGAGAATTGTAGTAATACCAAAAGGCAGCATGATTAGAAATAAAAATGTTTTGAAGACATTGGACAAAACATCAGGAGAATTTGTTCAATGCTGAAAGGAAGAAGTGTAAAATCCAGAAGACAATAAGGCCAAAGGGTTATATAGGGGAGCTGCCAGGGAAGGTGACCAGGGAGCTATGGTCATGGGGAAAGAAAAGCTAACTGAAAGAAAGGAAAACTTCTAAGGGAGAAGAGAACCATAACATTGGAATTAGTGCAGTTGTATATATGGTTTATATGCTTTGAGATAATTTCCCATAATAGTAAGGTGGTTTTCTTGTTTGTTTATTGTCTGCTACCAAATGGTGTCCAGAACAGGTATTAGGTGGCCCACCAACGGAGTCTGGAAAAGTATAAAGGATGGGTTGCAAGTATATAGTTCTTGGGAGATATTAGAAATTTGCTGCAGGTAGACAACCAGGAAATGTTCACATAGGAGTTCCTGGGCTTTGATAACTCTAATGTACTATAAGGAAGCCCAGTTTCTTGTCCCAGTTCTGCCTTGTATCCTCGACCAACTGACTAAATCCTTTAGGATTTTGGATTTTTTTTTTTGCCTTATTTTTATTGTTGTTTAAGTACAATTGTTTCCCACCACCACTTTCCTCCACCCCACCACCCCCACCTTCCACCCTCAATCCTTCCCCTCTTTGGCTTTGTTCACGGGTCTGTTTGGTTTCCTTGTCTGTAAAATGAGATGTGGTTTTCAAACTATGCCCACAGAGTCTAACTACCCTGAATAGGTACCTTTGGGTGGCTAATGAGTGAGAAGTAGGTATGAGGCTCCATTATTGACCCTTCCTATGCATGTACTTTAGCTATTTTTAATCCATTTTATATATTGTGGGTCCAGCTATGAGTTCCTTTTTTCATGTTTTAAAAAGACTTAAAAACTACTATTAAGCAGATAGTTTCTGAAGCTCTTCTTTGCTATATGCTTTTCTGGTATGTGTAATTCTCTTCCACAAAACATTGTTTGACATCATATGGGCCAAAACAAACTCTAAGATGTGGGGAAGGAGGGGAAGGTCAGGCATTCATTGCCACAAAAAATGCCGAGGACAAACAACCACAAACTTGGTAAAATGGTAAGCATTTCTGGCTCGTGTGTCTCTGTAGGCTGATGATTTGGGCTGAGGACTTAGCCACCTGAACACAGCTGCAGGTATGCAGGTAGTTGGACGAGCACCTTGGCTTTCTCCATGTGTCTCTCACATCCCCCAGCAGGCCAGCCTGATCATGTTCACATGGTGATGGCAGGGGGTAAAGAGAAGTACCAGAAAAGCACAAGAGCATTTTTGAATTTCTGCCTGTGTCAATTTTACTGTTGCCCCATTCGCCAAAACAAGTTACATGGCTCAGGCTGGAGTCATTGTGGGAGAGCACTTCCAAAAGGTATGGATGCAGAAAGGCATGAAAAATAGAGCCATTATTAATACATCTGTCTACCAAGGGGAAATCATACATCTTATAACCTTATAAAAGTGGCCAAAAATCAATTGAGGTACACAATATAGGTTGATCAGTGATCAGAAAAACATCCTGTGACAGCAACTGTCAGGTTTGTCAGAAAGGAGGGGTTTTTTTGTTTTTTGTTTTTAGCAAGTAAGCAGCAAAATATATGAGTATAAAGGAAACCACCCTTTAATGAACCCAGAACCCTTGATTTTTCTCTCAATCAGTCTTTTAAGTCTTTTAAGGTTTTCCACTAGGTACCTGTGAGGTCAAATCATTTATATATTTAATGTTGAGAACTCAAATGTTCATGCAAAGCATAAAGAGAAAGAAATAAAAAACACTTCAATTGTGCAGTAAAGCCCTTTGTACTCGTGGGTGCATGATCTCAGTGCAAGATGGAACGTTCTTAGTTCCTGCATGCCCCTGAGTGTTGAGCTGTAGCTAGAAAAATACAAGCTCACTGAATCATCTTAAACTAAACCAGGGCTTATACTCATGGGGGAAAAATCTGCTCATAAGCTCATGTTTGAATGGTAATTTTGATTACAAACACTTTCAGCCTTACCTACTGACTTTAGAATTTCCTTTAAGACAAAATCCCACAAAGCACCCTGAAGCCAATCTTTTTGACTGAAGTTGGGAAACCCTGAAAACACTGTACAGACCTTCCTTCAGATTAACACTGGGCTGTGGGAGCAGTTGTTTTCTGGGAATTCTGCCCCACCCTTGAAAGTGAAAGCCAGGACCTTTTAACTCAGAGATTCCCTCAAGCTGGACATGAAGCTGGACCTCGACTAAACAGGATTCAGTGGGTGACACTGGATGACCTTTCACAAAATCAAAAAACGAAACAAAAACAAAACAAAAAAAACCAAAACCCTGTTTACCTTGATGCTCCCTTTTCCAATAATTCTAACCTAAACAATTTAGGTCAATTTGGGCTCACTGTCAGGGACAGTGGTCAAGAACAATAGTGCAAAGGTTGGAAGAGCTCATGAACTGCTCAAGTATCATTGTAGGAAGTGCATAAAGAGAAGCAGTCACTTCTCTAGATGGGTGTCTGTCAAGCTTTCTCCCCAAGAGATGCCATTTGGGGTGTCACATCCAATTTCAGGGATGTCAGTTAACAGCCTGTAAGATATTCCTGGGGTAACTCCCCTCAATAAGAAAAGCACGTCCTGGGCATTGGCAAGTACGACCTTGTAATGAACACACACCAAGGCAGCCACTAAACCACAGCATCCTTTCCTGTTCTTCTTTGGAGCTCTGAGTGACAACAGTGGTCAGATGAAGGTGGAAACATGAAACGGTGATTTCCAATACATTCTTTCCTTGTCTCCGGGCGAAAAATTACACCATTATGTCATTTTCGTGATGTGCTCATCAACAGGATGAAAACCTCATTTGTCATCCTTGGGTCTGATAGAAAATCAGAGTTTAGGGAATTCAGCCGGGCTGTCAGCGTTCTTTGCTGTGAAGAACAGTTGATGGGAGGCAGCAGGAGCATCGGGCCAATGAGAGCTGCTGGGCCCTGATGCCACACTGGCTGTAGAAGTCGACGGCAAGGTCTTCTGTTCCTCGGCGCTCCAATCCAATTTGCTGGAGCTGTTTATCGAGTTCCCATGCAGACAGGATGTAAATATGCCACTTAAATCTGCAAATACAATAATGAAAACTGATATTTGTAATTGTATCTGTGTGGCCCCACTGACTCAAACCTAAATGGATTTCCAACCTAATATTGCTAAATGAATCCTCGAAAAATGCGGGGTCCATTACAGGGGGAGAGTGGTGCCACGTCTCACATCCTGACACAGTAGGGACATCTCTGTCATCTTGCATGATTGAAATACATATTTTTTTTGCCTTTCTCCTGAAATTGCCTTGTCAGTTTTAACTTTGTCTTTTGTGCTGTTAAGTGTTCCATTCACTCTTGTCTGAGGAGCAGCAGTTGTGCCTGCCAAGGAGAGAGTTCTAGATGGTGGAGAAAGACTTATGGACACTTCTGTTCCCATCATCAATTCAAGCAGCTCCCCAGAGTGGCCTCTACAGAGTTGTCTCTCTTGTAAAAAGCTCAGAGACTAATTCTGTCATTTAGCATCAATGTGTGTAGCAAATTACGGGAACCTCTGTACATTCCCACCACCTCCTGGTAGGGACAATGCCACAATCCCAGATACAAGATGCTAGCATGAATAGTTGTTATAACACAATTAAATATTTACTGTGCACTTTTTAAAAATAGGTAGGGGGAGAATATATTTTTAATGGCTATCAGAACTTGTTTATCATCCATTTTCCCTCTTTTCCTTCCAATACATCTGTTAGAGTCTCTTTTCCTGCAGCAAGCTCCTCCGAACTCTCCCTGGTCTCAGCCTGCATGGATTCTCTAGTCTTCTCTCTTCTTTCCTGTCTGACTCAGTCCTTTATTTGGTAGAGTGACGTGGCCATCCCACTTCCCATTCCTCGGGTTCTGTGACACAGAAGAGCTTAGACTGACAGAGGGGGGTTGAAAGTAAAGGAGGATGGGAGAATCACAAAAATGCTCAACCTAGTTTCTTTTTCCAAAATCTCCATAATGCTCCTGAGCCTCAGCCTCCTCCTCTGTGCAGTGGGGACAATGGGGTCAGAGAAAACAGAATATAAAGCACCACCCCTCCCCCCAACAGGAGGAAGCACAGACATAGCCGCACAAGAAAGGTTATCTCCTTCCCCTGTTCCCAGTGATATTTGAAATTTTTACCTTTTATTATGATGGCTCCCCTTCCTGTGAACGACTTTTTTTTTATGGTTGCGCTTGTTTAGGATTATTTTCTGATGTAGTAACTGTCATAAAAACAGTCATAGTCTATACTATTTCATACTTTACCATTTTAAGGGAAGGAGCTGTGTTTTGCTCATTTTGATGTCTCCCATAGTACTCATCAAAATGCTTTACATATATTTACTGCTCAGTAAATGTGGGCCCAAACTGCTCCGCTGGATTGTGACATGGATCAGATCCCGACTCATTTCCCAGACATCTATGTCACATCCGGCCAGACTTAGGGTCACTTTAGAAACCCCAAGAAATGATTAGGTACACATAATGAGAAGACTGCTGGAAATGACAACAATATCCATTGGTAAAGATGCAGCATCATTCCTTTGAGGGAGAAGATTTCACTTTGGTTATTTTTCCCATAACTAATGCATTTATTGTCTCTAGGCATGCAACACTTGCCAAAGACTTCTGTGATAGCTTACAACGTATAAATTATTCAGATATAGAAAAATCTTAATTCTCTTTAGTAGGAGTTTCTGTCCAGCACAGTTATGTGCTCCTCTTTGATAAAATTAAACTTTGACATTATTTTCACCCACACAGCTGTCCTTCTGTCCTCCTGTTAAAATCTCAGTTCCCAAGTAAACAGAGGTTTCTGACTCATGAGTCTTGTTTGAGAGTAGCACAGCCTTTCAGAGTTTTGCAAAATTTGTCATTTTGGTGTCCAAATCTATACTATGATGATTTTTCTCTTTGTATATGAAAATAATTTGTTCAGACAACTTCATTAAAAACTTCATTATGTGGCTATTCTGTACTGGTTTTGCTTGTGTCTCCTCTCTCTTCCTCCCCCACCCTGCCTTCCCTCTAACTTCCTCAACAGAGATGAAGTTTTAAATATTCAAAATCTGCCATATTCTTTTCACCATATATTTTCAGGCAGTTATCATATACATATATAACATGTAGATGCATATATTATTGCATTTATAATACACAAGAATATGATGAAGTCTCCGTACACATAACACTGCTACATCTTGGGATTTAGATGTAGCCCTCACAGGAAAAAGTCCATTTCCCTGGAGACGTTTTTGCGTCATTGTTGGAGACAATGTGCGAGTTTGCCTGCAGAAGGAAGGAGACCTGGAGAGTAAAATGAGAGGCAACCCCTCCCCTTTCCACCCCAGTCCGTCCCCCTGAAAATGCGGTTGAAACAGACAATCCCGGCAAGGTCTCTAAAGCGAACTGGCAGACACTTCAGGAAATATAAATACAAATGTATTGTATCAAGCACCTCCCTCTCCTACTTCTCTTCACTCACCCCCCACCAAAACCAAAAAGTAATATCAACATTTCTGGTTTCCACAATAATCTCTTCATCTAAAACAAATGATTCATGTAAAGCAAACAGTATTTAATATCACTTTCCATGTAAATTTCCGACTATATTTGTGACACGTGATAAAGATAAAAATGAGGAAATACAGAAAAAAACAGTTCCATCACAATATTTGGAATCAGTCCTTTAATCTACTTTGACATATATTCTTGTATGTTGCGTGTGCGTGTGTACACACATGCATCTATTTTGCATTAACTTTAATTTGCTTAAATTATCACTTTAAACAAATGAGAAAACTGCTTGGAAAATTACATTGCCATTTTCCCCCTAGTTCTCCTAACTGTGCTTAAGAGAAACATTTTTATAAACTGGATGCGAAGTAATCTTTGAAGGCTTATTTTCAGAGAGTTGGTAATTTTAGAGCTTCTAACAGCCAGATTTTTTGAATGGTAAGAACAAAAAAAACACAAGGCAGCAAAGGGTAGAGAAAATGGTTGAGTAATCAGCTGTGTTGTTGAGGCGGGTGGAGGAGGGAAGACATCAGCCTGTCACATTGCAGCCTATTCAAAGGGAAGTGGGCTCCGCTCGGCGGGCAGGATGCCAGGACTCGGTAATAAAGGAGCGATGTAGGACTGCGACGTGTACTCTAGAAATACATTTTCCAATTAGTCATAAGTGTTTATTCATCAAGGCATACCACAATGCTTTTGGTAACTGAGTTGTACAAGCAGCTGTAATTGGCAATTGAGAAGCATCAGTGCAAATGTTTTGATGTCTAATCCTGAAATTGTTCACGCTCCACATTCCCGCTCAATGGTCCCCCTGTCCTGGAGTGGTGTCAACTGTGACTACAGGTTTAGGTCCTTTATAATCATCAAGCATTAAATTAGATCCATCTTGCCGATTTAGCTTTTTGCATAATTTGTTTGAGAAAGAGAAGTTGAAGCAGATTGAAAAAGATCCTTTCAGCAAGGTTGGTGAATATTTTGTTTAAGCATAAAAGCAGGCTTGGTAGGGTGGTCAACTTAAAAATATTTTGCCAGAGCCTCAGAGGAAAACAGTGGGTATCAGAAGCCCTCAGTTCCCACAAGTCCTAACAAGAAGCTCAGCTGGGCTGGCACAGAGGGCTGCAGACTAGCCCGGGTGGCAGCAGAGCCTGGGTGAGAACCCCAGTAGCTTTGGTTTGGTAACATATTGCATTGCCGTGTGGCTGTTAATCTAGAACAGTTTTTAAGATAGATTAAAAAGCTCTGGTGAAAAGAAGAATCCCACAGGATCTTCCCTGACCTTTAAAAAGAAAACCATCAGGACTGAGTCTTTCAAATGTTAAAAAAAAAAAAAAAAATGTTGTTTGCGCTTAGGAGCACAGAGCTGCAAATGATTGCTTAAAAGGGTCTCCTCCCTTTATTCCCCAAAGTTTTCAGGTACTTAGTATGAAAGGCTTGTGACAATTAAATTAATTTCCACTGGAGTCCCCACAGGTAGGGCTTCTCCCAGCTTCTTCAAGGAGACACACTAATAAGAAACCAGCAATTTATGTGGGAGAATGCTACAATGTGAAAAATAGCATTTCAGGTCAAAAAAAAGACAACAACTTTGCAGCAGAATTACCACTTCTCACAGACTGAAAACCAAGTTTATAACAGAAAGTCTTATTGTTTATAAAGGAAAGAAGAGGGTAGCCAAAATTAGACTTTGAAAATGGCTTTCAGATAACACTATTTGACTCTTGAAAAAAGATTTGTCATTAGAAAGAAATTTACTTCATTCTCCCACCAAGTTTAAACTGTGCTTCTCCTTCCCAGAGGTAGAAAGGGGCCACTGATTTTGGTGCATTAAGCTCATGGTATATGGAGAGTTACAGACATAGTAGCCTGAGCATTCATTTTACAATGATGGACACAAACACAAAATAAATGACCACCAGTGGCCTCCGTCTGTGTTTAATCCCAGTAATTAAAATGTTAACTTGCTTCAAGACCATAGACCACTGCCCTCCTCTTCTGCTTTGTATTGCTCCAGCACAGTCCAACCGAGGACCCCAGAGCCTGTCCTCTTCGTAAACAGGGTGCTTGATCCAGCCAGTAAGGCCATCTGATCCCTTGTCAGAAGCATGGTTGGGCACCTATTACATACTCAGTATATGCAGCCAGGAGATCACTGTGGAGCTCAATAGCCAAAGGATTAAAAGACGTGGCATCATTCTTTCTGGGCCACCCACTTGGCCCTAGAGCTTATCAGAAAGCACCAGAGCCACCTGCCCGGGTCACCAGGCTACCTTCCCATGAAGCATCTGTGCTGGATAGGTCATAGTACAAGCAGATGGTTGGCTGAGAGCATGCTGGCATGCGGGTAGTCTGAGCATCTAACATAATAGAGAATTGATTGGGCAGAGCTGGGTTGTGGCAAGAAAAGGTTTTGGAAAGCTAAGGTCCTAGTACCTAGGGAAGGTCCTCAGAGGCTGTTATTCTGAGTACTCCTGCAGATCTCCTGATGTCTTTTAAACCAACGTATTCTGGCCCATCAACTGGGTTAGCACTGCTCCATATCACTCGCTCCACTGGATTATCTCATCATCTCAGGCCCATCACCTGCAGAGTGTGCTTTGTTAGGGTTGTGTTCTCTGCTTGCAACGGGACACAAACCACCTGGAGACTCCAAGCAGGGCCGACAGCGACCTGTGCAGCCTCACAGGGCTCCACAGGCTGGAAGGTCCCACTCTTGGTACAATGCTCTACTAGTGCCATGTGGAAATTTTTAATAGTTTTGTAAAAAGGGCCCTGTATTTTCATTTGATATGAGGTCTGTCAGTTACGTAGCCAGTCCTGACAGCAAGTCTGCCTCTCAGGCTGCGTTTGCTCCATCCAGACTTCAGCTATTCCCTCCTCAGGAAAGGGGAACCACTGAATTTAAATAAAGCCAGAAGCTCTCCTTGAAATGCAGAGTGTAGGGCTTCATTGAGATGCATGTAGTCTCCTCATGTAGAACAGGAAAAACAAAAATTGCTCATCATGATATTTGGGATCCATTGATTCAAAGGTCAAGACAGGTTGCCTGGTTAGTTAATTGGGTAAATGTTGCTCTTTTCTCCGATGGATTTAGACTTCACTCTTGGAGGACAGATCGAAGTTTGCTCTTGGGAGGTCAACTAATAAGTGGCAGGTAGGTCCTTAGCTCAGGGGAATATTGAAAAGGAATTGAGGGCATCCATAGACCCTGACCCCTGGAACAGGACCCTTCCTCCCAAACCACAAGACTAGACAGCAAGAGCAGCAAACCCCCAAAACAACCCCAGGCCACAACTCAGCACAGCAACTGTGGTCTCTGACTTGGGACTGTTCCAGGGGTAGGACCTAGTGGTTGAGTGTTTTAAAAAGGTGACTTCCTTGATTTTCAAGAGAAAGTCCTGCACAGGTTTCTCCACAGAGTGCTTAGGCTTCTCAGCATTTCTCTCCCACCTCTAGATCTTCTCCCTTTCATCACAGTCCAGCTATAATCCTCTCCACATTTCCAGATTTTTTTGTGCAGCAAACCCCCAGAGTCAGTTACAGCACGTGGGGCTGAGGCTGGGCATAAAGTAAGGAGCTCCGTGATCCTGGGTGAAGCCTGGGAGGGAGTAGCAATGTCATCAATGCAGACATGAACCCTCTGACACCTCCAGGGAACAGCCTACAGGACCTGCATCTAGAACCAGCTTGTCCTCTCCTCAGAAAGAGGAAGCCTGAAGTTGGAGAGAGAGGAGGGTGAGACCTACAGTTTGACCCTTCCCAGGTGCTCTGCGCAGATTTCTCCCATCTCCATCTTTGCGATTGTCACCGTCTGTGTTGACCTTTGCTCCTTCCATCACCAGGGACCTTATTTGGCATAGGAGTCCTGCCTTTCATTTCTGTATCCCCAGCATCCCACATCAGTGCTTGGCCCACAAGGCTGGTTGAGTTAATTGTTAAAACAGGTTTTTCTTCAAGACTTTTAGTGATTAGTTTGGCAGAACAGAAATCACCATATTCCTCATGGGGGTGGGGGAGGCCAACAGTAACTGGGAAACATGAACAAAGAAAGGGGAGGAATCTGAGACCATCAAACACAGCCTGCTTCCTTCTTCGTCCACTTCCAACTCATCAAAGCAAAGACGGATAGAGAAATATTGTGCATTTTGAGTAGCTCTACACTTGCCTGGCATAGAGCGAATGCTGGAGACAATGTGTGCTTAAGCCTTTAATAAAGCTGGAGGTCTGAGGCCAGTATCATGGCGATGCGGCCGATAAAAGTGCAAGGACCAGACTATAATCCAAAACCCTGGGTCTCACTCCTGGCCATGCCACTGACCAGCCATCTGATTCAGAACATCATCATCCAACCTTTTTCTACCTTTTGATTTTAACCTATACAACAGAGATCATACTACCTACTTGGCATCCTGCCCAGCACTACTGGGAGAGTCACATGAGATAATTGCAGGGGAAAGCACTTTGCCAACTGAAAAGCATGAGACCCAGATGAAGCTCCAGTATCTGTGTCTGCACCCCAACTCCCCAAGGCCAGAAGAGGCCCAGCCAGGAGGTGCGATGTCCCTGGAAGAAGATTGTGAGCACTGAGGAGGAGGCAGGTGTGCTGATTTCATTCCAGGAGTTAATTGTGTGTGCTCGGGAGACCCCTGACATTCTCCAGCCCCACTTTGGGGCAGTGGGTTACTAGGGAATTTGTGTTTCTGCCCAGGTGGATTCCTCTCTGCTTCCCAGAGCTATTCCTCTCTACTTTTCTCTCAGTGTGATTACTCACTAATCCTTTCCCTTCTCACGTGTACTGCTGACCAGCCCATATGTACAACTCCAGGACGAGTCCTTTGGATGCAGGCGTGGACTTAAGACATTTGGTTGGAAAGCCACTCAAGGCTTCTACAATGCAGTTTACAAATACATTCTTTTGCCATGATAAAAATGGTTTAGATCAGAACGTCTTCATATGGCAGCTTTGTGCACGTGCACTGTGCGTGTTTAACTCCTCACAGGTTGAATTTAGTGGAAAGAAGGTTCATGGGCCAAAAATCCATTTGGGCTTGTTTGGATGAGTAAGAAAGGTTGGGAATTCAGAGTGTATAAGATTATAAATATTACAGAGGTTATTCAAAATCTCATTTACTTTTAGTCTGGCTGTCTCTTTACATTTTTAAATTCCATTTGCAGCCATAGACCCTGATACCCTTAAAGAAAACTAATAACAAACAAGCTACTGCTAAGGGAAATGTAAATTCATTTCTTCACTCCCTTACGGTCCTGGGCAGTGAAAACACAAGCAATTGCTATTCCGAGGGTCTCAATGAATATACAAAATCCTTGTCTTTCTTAGGAGTAGCTTGAAAGGTTAACCACTTTCTAAAGAGTTCTTCATATCTAGAAACAAATTTTATTCTTCTCTTGTCCAGCTACTTGTTAAAGTTTCCTGCACAAACATATCCGCCCTCATTAAGAAAACTCCTCACAGAGGGCTGGGGGCCGCATGCAGCTTCTACAAGCTGACCACTGTCCCTGCGGTGCTTGTGTTGAAGGGATGGTGGGTAAGAGGCCGGCATCCTGGCCCTGGGTGGAGCTGGTGCACACACGGCAGTGGTCAGCATGTTAGCGACCTTCATTCAAATGTGAACTCCATGCTCTCCCACCCAGCTCCCCAACTCCAGGGCCCTTCCCTCCTGAACAAGTTTGTCCAGCAGTTTATTTCATTGCACAAGAAATGTTTCTTTCCACTGAATTCCTATTCAACCTCTACTCACATTTTACTCTAAATGATTGTCTTCTCATGATGCTGTCGGAGAAAGATACTACAAAGTCTCCCGTCCTCACCCCAAGTGGGGGCCGTCAATGAGCCATGCCCTGGCAATGTAGCTGCCTTCCATCTTCCCCAGGGTGACAGAATATCATGCCTAAAATCCGAAACCTAAATTACCAAAAATTCCATATTTTCATACATGTGGACTAACCAGTTTTTAAAAGAACTCTTTTAAATAAGAAATCAATGGACATTTAAAATGGGATTTGATGTACAGAAATTTTATTTAAGAATGTGTACAGGGAGATACACTCAGACCGCAATATTGCAATTTGTATACAAGTCTCATATGAAATAGTTTCTGAGCATTTGCCAACCACCAACAATGGTTTGATTGTCAAGAGTTGGATTTGCCTTTTCTAAGTGCTGTTTTCTCAACAATTCAAAAAAAAAAATCCTCCTCTGCCTCACAATAGGAAGACTCTTTCTATTTAATCATAATACAGACATTTTTTTGGTCCTAATCATTTATCAACATTTTGCCAAGATCCAGAGGAGGGTATTTGGGCTTCCTGTCTTTTCATAATGTACTGTATTCGTTCACGATCTATCACTGCTCAATGGTATAGACTGCCATTGTAATTGTAGCTCACATAGGCTGTAATTGTTTAACAAAGGGGAATTCAGTGAGGTCAAAACAGAGCTTGAAAGCCAGTACAGCCGAGCAGGCGGGGCTGGGGGTGCAGTCGTAACTCATTGCCCTGTTAAGGCACAGGTGCAGGCGCAGAACAAGTGGCTGCCGGGGCCTTGGGGGACGGACAAGCTGCCACATTAGCTGGGGATGGTGAGGAGCATTCAGGGCTGGGGCTGCAGCACCCATGTGCCACGACCAAGAATGACCTGGTGTTAGCTCCTCACTATGCCATGATCCTTCTGTCTGGATTTAAAAGAAAAAAATTCATATGTGTAAAAACCCAACCAAGGTTTTGATCCCTAGTAGCCTGAGGAAGCATATGCTCCTTTTCAGAAAGGTTGGTATAAATTTCCAACATAGCCACCGAAAGGTACACTCAAAACCACACAGTTTATTAAAGTTGATATGCATAACCATGAGAATATCAGTTTTGATGCACTTGGCTTCTTTTTAATTCTCTTAGAACCACAATTCTAAGCACCGAGTCCTCCTGTGATAACGTCCAAAGACAAGAAGCAAGGGGGTGTGAGACACCACGGGCTCTTTCCCACACTCTGCCTCTGTCTCAATGGCTAGACTTCTGGGTCACATGCCTACCCCTCACCCAACCACAGGGGCAAGGGAAGGTCTTACAGGATAGGCTGAGATCAGTCACTGTTCATCTTGGGAGGGAGGACGGGAGCAGCGGGGAGCTCAGTTTTCTGGAAAATATGGCCAGTGCTACCTGGATGTAATTAGGGTTCTAAGTTCTATCCAGTCCTCACAGAATACGAAAGAACAGTCACAGGGACTAAAAACATTGCCCCCAAAAGTGCACTGAAGCCAGACAGCCAGGTAGGAGAGCGCTGAATTGGAGAGCTGCTGCTCTGAGTCGCTTAGTCAAATGACTCACTCCCTGCTATGTGTCCTTGGGCAGTTCGCAGGGGATCCAAGCCCCAGCCCCTGCTTCTATCAAAGGAGAAGAGTACCATTTACCACCTCCTGGTCTCACAATTGGGTTGTAAGATGATTAAAAGGAGCCTCATAAGGCCTGCGAGTTTCTCAAGATGAAAGTATAACATGCTGACTTTTCTGGAGATGACACAAATGTCAAATCGCTGAGCACAAAACCAGCATCGGTTCACCTCTCAGAGTAGCTTGGGAGCCGGGAGGCAAGAACGGGCTCCTCTCTTGACAAAATTCTGTTTAAATCCCCCAAGCTCACACTCTCCCTTTCGCAGCTTTTCTCTGGTGTGCTGAGACTGTTATTTCTGCCCCATATCTCACCTCCCCCAAAGCTAAAAGCACGGGGTATGAGTAATAACAGGTCAAGGTTAAGAGTGAAAGTGTGACGAGAGAGTTGGAAGAAGGGGAAGAAGAGAGTTAAGAGGATTGCCCTGATTTTCTTCCACAAATTTCAAACCCTGTTTAAAACCATTAGTTAACACTTAAACTAGACTGTTAAGTGCTTCCACGGTGCCTAAGACCGGTGCATTCTGGTCTCTTGATGGCAGGTTCCACATGTTTAGGATCTCAAGCCACCCCTCCCTATGGCAGCGTGGTCACCAGCGCAGTCACGTCTGAACAGAGCAGACGAGCACAGAGAAGCTGTCCCGTGCGTCTTGCCACGCCAGTCCGCAGTGTTTTTAGACGTTCCTGTTAAAGATACTCATAGCACAAACATATGCCACTGATGTTATGTTTATTTTTACCTATTCCCCCTAACAAATGGAAGTGGCTTACATTTAAAGATATAGGAAGTACAAGTTAAAAAAAATGAGAGCATAGAAACAATTTAGAGCAAAAATACACCAGATGGTGATTCTAAAACAAAATAGAATGAGTGCAAAACTCTACAGCTAAAGACAACAGGAAAACCTAATGGATTATGTAATTCTCTGTATCGAATTTGTTGTTGTTTTCATTCTCCTCTCTTGTTTCTCTCTCCCTTTTTGAAATACATGTTTTCACATGGGAAGTTAAAGCGACAGCTGTCATCGGATTCATAAAGAAATGAATTATATGTCTTAAATTATTCTTGGAATCAGGTGCGGCACTTGTTGGTTAGTCTGTGGGCTGATCATGCTGCCTCTTACAGGAGGGATGTGTGGAACAGCAAAGAGGAAGATGTCTTTAATTCTGGTTTGGCAGAAGATACAATAATGTTTTCTGTATTAATGTTTCTTAAGACAATTTTTTAAAAAGATTTTACTTATTTATTTTTAGAGAGGAGGAAGGGAGGGAGAAAGAGAGGGACAGAAACATCAATGTGTGGTTGCCTCTCACACACCCCCTACTGGGGGCCTGGCCTGCAACCCAGGCATATGCCCTGACTGGGAATCGAACCAGCAACCCTCTCCTTTGCAGGTCCATGCTCAGTCCACTGAGCCACACCAACCAGGGCTCTTAAGACAATTTTTAAAAGTGGATGGTACAATCCTGGGTTTTGACTGGACAAAAATATTTCCAAAGGAAGCTAAGCTAAGGGAAAGAACCAACTATACAATGTACAAAATATGTTTGCATTTAGGTTCCTAATGTTTATTGTCCAACTATAAAGTTTCCCAGTCTGCCTTTGGACGTGGTGATCTTTAGACAAATAAGTTACTAAACACTTTTTTGGTTGATCTGACAAGGAGCATTTTCTTCATTCATGAGAGTAGCATTGCTTATTGGAAAGAATGTCTGTTCTGGATCAGATGTTCTAGATCAGGTTCAAATCCTGCTTCTGCCACTTACAAGCAGGAATTTAAGGCAAGTTACTTAGCTTCTTTAACTTCAATTCTATAATAAGTTTACAAAAAGAATAACATCACTTTCTGTCCTTTGTTTTTTCCTTTGCCTCAGCCACCACACCAAGACCTACTGATTGGGCCCCCCCAGTAGCTTCAAATCTGCCCTCCTCCTGCCTGCCATTACTTCCTTGCCCGCCCCTACCTTAATTCACTTGCCACTATCACTCCCTGTCTGCCACACAGCCTTCCCTCTGGTCTCCCTGATTCTGTCTTCACCCTCCTCCACTCCATTGTCAAAGTGAGCTTGCTAAAACACAAACCGAATTGCCTTACTACTCAATCTCCTTTACAGACTTGACATTGTCCCGGGACAAGATCCAAAAGCCTTCATGTGAATCTTCTTAATCTGGCCCAGCCTTTCTTTCTTGCCTCTGTCCCCAATCCCAACCTGCTCCATGCTCTGGACAAAGAGAACTCTCTCCTGTTAGGAAATCTGTCAGGTTCTAACTCTACATCCAGCCTTTGCACAGATTTCTCTCTCTGCGTAGAACACCCCTTCTCCCTGACATCTGCTGAACTTCTCTATTCATAGGCCCTGTTTGGATGTCACTTTCTTCTGTAGACTTTCCCTCGAGGTCCCCCCCGCCCCGCTCCAGCATGGCCCCAAGGTCCACTGAGAAAGTGCTTCTCCTCTGAGCTCCCTTAGCACCCTGCCCTGTCACAAGCCTCTCTACTTCTCATCTCTCACACTGGCCATGAGCTCCGGGAAGGGAGGGACCACATTTTCTCATCTTGATATCTTTAGGGTGAATTTCAGTGCCTCATAGAAAGCACATAATATATATATATATATATATATATATATATATATATATATATATATATATAAAATAAACGACATGTGAACTAATGAGTGTCTTTCAGGCTCTTTTGTGGATTAAATGAGATACAATAAGAAAGGCACTGAAGACGTCACATGCACTCAATAAGTGATAATCCTGATTATTGTCATCATTGCTAGTATTACCACTGCTTCTGCATGAGGCTGTACTACTTTCAGAAATGATTGTGTCCTTCTCCTACAGAAACCTAAGTGCAGATGTCTTAAAGGCTTTTGACATTTTTAACACCAGAAATATGATGAAAACTATTATAGTAGTAGTTTTGTTGGATCTTTATAAAAATGTGCCCCTACCTCCACTTCTTTTATTTTCTGGTTCGAGTGCCTCTTGCAACCTTTTACAAATAAGTGGGTTTATTCATTCGAACATGCACTTTCACCAGTTGGTTCACTTCTCTGTAACCCCTTGCGTCCCTATTCAACAGAGGCTGGTAATTACCATAGCAACCACAGCATGTGGTGCCTATGCACTCTCTCAGAAACAAAGCATTTGCTTGGAAAAAATTACACACACACACACATTAATTTGCAACATGAAATTCTATTTCATGGTATTTATGAAGGGAAATCATGCCATCAAGTAAGCGGACTTACCTTCCTCCCTGGACTAGGGACTCACACTACCCTCCTCCTGTTTCCCCTGCACCCACTGCACTCCCCATGCCCACCCTGATTCATTTTAAAAATAAAATTTTTGTGCGATGAGGAGGAAAAAAAGATGGGAAGGATTTGGTTGCAGCGGGAACAGAAGGCACAAAGGTCAGGGAGAGGGTGCAGGGCTCCATAGAGCAGTCCTTCCTGTCTGAGTGATGATTATACTACCAAGGGGATTTATTAAAATGGAGCCTATTGCTGTTACACTGAATGGGGCTCTCCATAAATTCTGGGTGAGCCTGTCAGTGGCGAAGCCCATATGTAATGCTTAAATGCGGCGCCTGAGTCTGTAGGCTGGGGTCTGCGTCCCAGGCCACGCGTGTCTCCCCAAGCACTGGGTGCATGCTCAGACGTGCTTCTGTCTACTCAAGAACCCAGCTCCTGAGATGCGTGCCTGCCCAGAAATGGAGACTTGTCCTTCTCAACGAGTGTGTGTGCGTGTGTGTGTGTTTCCAGCAACGCATTATGTTTTAGAACGTGGCAGAATCAATGTGACAGAGCCACTTGTTCTGAGTCTCCATCTGGTGGGGGATGGGAAGGGAAGAAAGGAGTTCGGCAAGAGCGATTTCGGGCTGCGTGGTACTCCCACGCCCACCGTTTACAAAACAGAAGGAGGGAGACATGCGCCAGGCGGTGTTCAAGGGACAGAGAACTCTCAGTGTTGTTCATCCTAATCAAAGGACAAGCAACAGAGGGCGAACTCTTCCTGCCTCCTTGAGTCACCTGAAGGGGGAGGAAAACCTGGGGAGAGACTTCGCTTCAACTAGACCTTTTTTCAATTGTTGTTTAAATCCGGTCAGTTGGAAGCCTCTTTATGAGTTCTCTAGTTGAAACTCAATTTTTAAAAAAAAAATTGCTTTGGTCTGAGGAACAAATAACACATCCCAAGCAAAGGCTTTGTAGGGCCCCAGAACAATCTGAACCTGTCACTCTGTTCCGCAGCAATTCGAGTGAACAGCCTTCTGTAATAACATGAGGACGTTTCCCCCAGAAGGCGGAGCGAGAAGGGCTGAGAGCCGGGCTTTACTACTGAGGCCCGCGGGGCAGACTGGTCTCATTAGCTTTTACCAAATATTTGATGAAATGCTCTAAATGTACTCTTTAAAGGGGAGTTCCTGATTATTAACTATTATTTCCCTGCTTGGACTGAGAAGATACTGACACAGGCATAGGATAACTTACAGTCCTTTATTGGAAACACTGGGGAGTCAAATAAAGATACACAACTGTCTGGGAAGCCATTGCCTTTGGGTTTCACCACGCAGGGTGTCTGGAACCAGGTGAAGGATAAGGCTCTTCTTTGTCTATGCGGAGCCTCGCAGGCGCCGAGCAGCCTTGCAGAAGGAGCCACTAGAGGGCGCCTTTCACCCAGCGATAGCTCTGAGTGCAAACCTGTTTCTTAAGGAGAGCTCACCCTTTAGCTGAGACGCTGGGAAATCAGTGACGTGGGGAATTATTATGCACAGTTCATTTCCTTGTAATTTAACTTTCACAGTAACAAAAGCATAATGTATAGCCTAGTTTTCGGGTCTGATTTACAACAATTTAAACCAAAAGATGATTTCTGCCTCACCCCACCCCCTTCTAAATCACTTCTGCTGATATCAGCAGCTGAGAATTTTGTATTTCATCATGCCCCCCTACCCTCCCTAAAGCTACAGATCTGAGAAGACAAACATATAAAGCAGTATACTTGCAAACAGCTGGATGCAAACTTTCACTTTCTGCTTAAAATTTCATTATTTCTTTAGTGTCCATTTTAAAAACTTGTGTTTTTTATTTATTTATTTATTTTTTATTGTGGAGGTTTGGATAGTATTTCCCACTACTTTCAGACATTGTGAAGTCCACATGGGGCAAAGCACTTCTGTCCTCAAAAGGTTGTGGGGTCGTTTTAAAACCTAGAGGTAAAAGGGGCGGGCTGCAGGCCCCCCAGCGTTCCCAGCTCATCCCTCCTGGGCCCTTTCTCCCTCGTCGCTAGCCCTTCCCCTCAGGTTCTAGCCCGCTTTGATCTCTCCTTCCTCTGGCTCCTTGAGCACTTACTGACTCAACCAGCAATTTAGCGATTTGTAGCTATTGTCTTGTTCTCTAATTGCTTCATATGTACATTTTTTTTCTCCCCAAGGAAAGGAAATAGCATTTTTTGAGTGCCTGCGTTTTCTTAGGCTCTTTGCTAAGGGTTTTACATGTAATTTCCTTCAATCCTTTTAGCACTCCTTTGGCTTAGATGCAATTAACATCATTTTACAGATGAGGAAACTGAGTCAGAGAAGTTAAATAACTTACATAAGATTTTATAGGAAAAAAAAGGGAGGATTCAGACACAGGTATTTCTTTTTGTTACATCCTTCTGACCCCACCTTGACTTAAACTGAAGTGAGTGTCTCTCTCTTCCATCCTTTCAGCATCAAAGGTAGTGGCATAGGCGCATGCGCACACAAATACTTCTTACCCGCTGTTTAAGATCCGTCTGCACCCTGTTCAGACAGAAAGTTAGAATCATCAGTGTTTTAAATTTTAAGTAATTTGCTGAATATGAGCCAACTTCCTGGGCCACTTGTGCAGGCTTTCTCCATATAATTACCAGGTATGTGATCAATATTACTTCTTACAGTCCTATTTCCTTGAATCTGCTGCCGGTTCTTAGCTGGACTGTTCCATCCCAGAGAAGGAGAATGAATACACACACACACACACACACACAGTGTGTGTGTGTGTGTATATATATATATTCATTCCAGCGAGTTATCAAGAAGCATCAGAACCAGAACCCCTTTTATGGGGTCCAGTCGTCAGCAAACAGAGTGGCCAAGTAACTGGGACTAGTGCAAACCCAAGTGACATCGATTGTCTTGTTTCTGCTTTATGCTGCCTGATATGGATAGGTTAGGTTTCATCTTGGATGTGAGTGCTTTTGGACCCCAAATCTACACCATTCCAAACACTGGAGGAAAGCCCAGCCAGGAGGAATAAAGTAGACTATTTCCTTGGCAATGGAAAAAAAGAATGCACTGCCTAGGAAAAATCAGGGACGAATAGATCTCGAGGCCATCTAGGTGTGTTCTGCATCTGGCGTGTTTGAAATGGCACACAGTAGATGAAGGGGACTGAGTCAGAGTGTGACTTGATATAAAAAGAAAATGCTTGGCATCTGCTGAATCGATCAGCAAGGGAGCAGTAAAGGGGCAACCACAAGCAACAAGAGCTTTTGGTAAGTATTTGGTACCTCCCAGAACTCAGTCTCAGGCCACCGGACTGTTACAAAGCCACCCAAGCAAGTTAAGACCATAAAGTCTCTGAATCGAGTTCATGAAGAGGTGGTCTCTGAAGACCCGTGGGACCTACAAACCAGAAGGCTCGTCCTCATCTCCCGTGGATCAGACCTTCAGGAAGGGAACTGGAGGACAGAGGAATGTTGCTTTCTAACCTCTGAAATCTCGTTAGTAAAACATATGGAACTGATAAGGAAATTACCATGGTCCCAATAGGGTGGTTTTAAGAAGTCAGAATTTTATCACATGTGGAGACTAAAGATAGAAAGAAACATGTTGTACATCTTGGGGGTTTGAGTGTTGAGGCTACTAAGAAGCTAGCGCATGCTCAGCTTCACAGGTGTTCCAAGGGAGACATGATCACAGCACTCTGCCCAGCTTTGACACGCATCTCTGGCTCTTTGTACCACTTTTGTGTGAAAAGTTCAGGATGGAGGGGAAGGAAAAGGGCTGAGCTTGGAGGACAGAGAACAAACAGGCTTAATCCTGCCTCTGCCTCTCTTCTGCTCTGTGACCTTGGCTCCTTGACTGTAGTTGTCTGAATCAATTTTCTCCCATATAGAATGGGGATGATAGTACCTACTCCTTAAAGTCATTGTGAACATTGAATCAGAGAAAGCATGAGCAACAGGGATCCAGGAAAACACCAGAGCTACTACGGTTTAGTAAAACTGGCATATGGAACACCCCTCTCCTCACTGACCCACAAGGCAGCCACCAAATCTTACTAGATCTAAGACACCTGTGGCTGGAAGCAGAGCATGGCTTTATGAATCACTAGGAATAAAAAAAAAAGTAAAAGCACTAGCAGTTAAACTCTGCTTTTCATTGATTTGTAAGATAGATCCCCTTATTAGACATGTTAAAATGTGAAAAAAACCCTTAAAATTTATCATAGCAAAGAAAATCAAGAGAGAAAAAGGAAACCTACAGAATGGTAGAAAATAGTTGCAAATTATATATCTGTTAATGGGCTAATCTCTAAAATATATAAGGAACTACTGTAACTTAGTAGCAAAGGAAACTAATACCTTGATTTTAACAGTGGGTTAAGAACTTGAATTGACATTTCTCCAAGGAAGAACTTGAATAGACATATACAAACTGGAAAATGTCCAGTCACTAATAATCAGGGACATGCAAATCAAAACCACAATGAGGTTTCATTTCACACATATCCTGATGGCTATTACCAAAAAAACAAGACAACAAATGTTGGTGAGGTTGTGGAGAAGAGGGAACCCTTGTGCACTGTCGGTGGGAATGCAAAACAGGGCGGCCCTAGGAAAACAGTACGATGGCTCCCCAAACAATTAAAAATAAAGCTGCCATATAACTCCACAATCCCAAAGCTGGGTATTATCCAAAAGAATTTAAATTGGGATCTCTAGAGATATCAGTACTCCAATATTTATTGCAGCACTATTTACAATAACCAAGATGTGGAAATCACCTAAATGCCCACTGACAGACAAATAGACAAGAAAAAATGTAGTAGAAACATTCCATGGAAAATTATTCAGCCTTAATAAAGAACGGAATTCAGCAATCTGCAACAACATGGATGAACCTTGAGAACATTTTGCTAAAGGAAATAAAGCAGCCACAGAAAGACAAGTACGGCATGATTCCACTTATATGAGGTGTCTAAAATAGTCAAATCCCTACAACCCAAGAGTGGAACGGTGGTTGCCAGGGGTTGGGGGAGGGGGAAACGAGGAGTGACTAGTCAATGAGCATAAGTCTCAGTTACACAAGGTGAATAAACTCTGGAGAGCCTCTGCAGAACACTGTATCTACAGTCAACAATACTGTATTTTACACTTAAAAATGCATTAAGAGGGTAGATTTCATGTTCCTACCACAATAAAATAAATTTTTTTTGAATGAAAAAAATGATCTTTAAATTAAAGAACTATGGGATACACTTTTCTGGCTCACCTGGGTGTTAAAGAAACTCTAATAGGAAGTAGTTAGCCTGGTTTCCATGACAAGGATGCTAACATGCGGGAGCATGTCAGGTTGACTGGGAGGGATGGGGTCGGGATGGGAAGCTCCTAGAAATCAAAGGGTAAAGTGGGGAATGGGGTACAGGGTGGGGGCTTTGGAGGCTCCTCAGATAGACTTCATACTAAGGGAAGAAAAAGTTGGACTCTGTAATGGATCTCAGGATTGGACGAATGTCCTGATTTCAGAAGAGCAACACCGTGGAGAAATGTGAAATAGCAGGAAAGGATACAGGTGAAAGAGAGGAGCAGTCTCACCAAACTCAGGGCATGTGAGCCCAGCTGTCCTGCTGAGAACCCTCCAGTCAGGCTCATGCACACAAGGGGGTGCTGTGGTCCAGTCCCTCATGCTAGACTGCAGATGCTGGGGATCTTGAAGACTGAGAATGATGCTGCTTCAGCCACTGTCCATCCTGGTGCCAAACGGCCAGTGAGAGTGATGTTTAGCAAGGCAGAGTCATGGGTGCAGGGAAAAGCCATGGCCAGGTGGGCATTCAGGCAGAAGCAATTGGCAGTCTGAAGCAGCAGAGGGAAGCTGCAGCAGGGCTGATGCCTGAGAGCATAGGTGATACCTCCTGGGGTACCCCCAACCCAATACCTGGCAGGAGGAGGAGACCCTGGAAGTGAGTTGGGAATCCTCCAGCTGCTGGTGCAAGTGAGGAACCAGAGAGGTGAGAGCACTCAAGATAATGAGATCCAACTTGAACCCCAAACCTGCTGAGTTTGGGGACCTCCAAATAACCTTTTAAACACCTGGTGTGGAGCAAATACTAGATAACTGTTAGTTTTCTTCCTTTCTCTTTTTTTCCCTAGAAAGCTTGTATCTGGGACCTGATCCTAACATCTTAAGATTCAGCCCATCTCCTATTTATTATAAGCAAACATAGAGTCATTTAAGTGCTAAAAAAAATTTCCCCAAGGTGTCAATTCAAACAAGATGCTTTCTTCCCAATGCCACATCTCTCCCCTCTGCTATAAGCCACCATAAGTCCCAACAGATGATGTTCTGGGAAGCACACCAGGTACACTCCAGTCTCAGGGCTACTGCACCAGCTACATCCTGCCTGAGGGTGATGTGCATGTAGTCTATGTGTCTCCAGGCTTGCAGGTCACCTTCTCAGTGAGATCTCCCCCACCACCTTAGTTAAAACTGCAACGACCCTCCAGTCCTCTCTATGTCCCTCCCTGCTTCATTTTCCCATAGTATTCATCTCCCCTGATACAGGTTTTGCTTATAATTTGTTAAGTGTCTGCTTCCTGTCCCAGAAGGACAAAAACACTGTTTTCAGTCCTCTGTACTGGTGTATCTGCAGAGTCTGGAAGAGTGCCCGATACATTGTAGGCCCCCAAATATTTGTGTGAACATTATTAACCTGGATAATTGTATGAACATTATTAAAATGTATGAACATTATTAAAATGTATGAACGTTGTTAAAATATCGGTGCCATTAAACATGGCTCGGATTGAAAGGAATTTTTTTTCTTGGTATCTTTCTTAATATAGCTAAGAATTTTTTCTTGCCACATTTAATTCCAGGTAAAGAAAAAAAGGATGAATAAAAGAGTAAGAAAAACGCCTTATCCGAAAGCAAGCAAAGGCAGACAAAGCTAGTGTGGCAACAAACGTGGAGGAAGATGCTTGGGTCCTGGGAAGCTAAAGTGATCATCTAACAATAACAGTAATAGGGATAGTGGTAGCTGTTAGCGGGTACCACCTGCAGGCTAGAGCTTCATTTTCCAGACATGTAATTAGTACCATGGAATTGTCTTTCAGGAGCTTAGAATTCCTGTAACCTTATTGGGGCAGTGGGTGGGGAGCCGCCAGGAAACTGACAGGAAAATACATAATAACAGGAAGCAGGAGTATCAACAGGAAAAGGAGGAGGAGAAAGAGGAGGAAAGCAGAAGGGAGCAGGCCAACATCCTGGGCTGTCCGCCCGCGCACCGAGACAGCCCTCCTGGAAACGATCCCTTTGTAATCATTGCTGCTTCCTCTCTCTGTTCTAGGACAGAGCTCAGGCGAGTTTCTTTTCCCTGAGCATGTCAAATATTTAAAATCACCCATCACCCCACCTTTCCTTGGAAAATTAGTGACAAACAAGACACTCCAAAAAAAATTGCTGAAGCTTTAAATGCTATAAAGCTTTAAAGTTGCGGAGATCCGAGGTCAAACACAGGCTGGAAAGCTGACTGTCCTCTGAATACCACAGAATATAGGAGATACCAGAATCCTCCACCGTGGGAGTAATGGCTGCGTGGGCAGCTTTGGAAATTTGGCTGTAAGCTTCTGACAGGAACATGAGTGGGGAACCAGGGACAGAGTGAATTTGGGAACCTACCTCTGCAGTCTGTGGCCCACAGGAGCTCACAGTCTTCCCGACTTCTTTCGGGCACATTGCACAAAGCCAAAAACTAACAGCTGGGAAAAGATACCAGGAATTGAGACACATCAATGACAACGCAACCCTGTCCATTTCCATCCAAAGGAAACAATGGTCAGGGTTTGGAGGTGAGGAATCGCTCTGATGAATCAAAGAGAGGAGGGGCTCAAAACTTCTGTGTAGGAAGCGTTTGTCCCCTGGGGGAGCAGAGTGGCAGAGATGAGAGCTGCTGCCGGCGTCTCAGACGGGAAACTGTGCCAGGGGGGAGAGCTGCCGTGATCAGCTTCAGACTGCACAGGTGGAGAAGAGTTTTTAATAATTACTGGCTGACAGCAGCTGTGGTTTTGATTCCATAGCAACAATCAACTCCTGGTTTATTCTGAGTTAATAAAATTATCTAGGCCACAAAGACATGATTAAAAACAAAACAACAAAAAAATCTATTCCATGGCTTGAAGTCAGTGCTTCTCAATTTGTACTGTGCTGTGGTAGCAGCGGGGCCGCCCGTTAAAAATGCATATCCCTGTGACTTAACCTCTAAGCTGCCGGCTCACAGTCTTTGAAGGTGAGGTCCCAGGAACCTTTACTGCTAACAAGGCCCCAAAGTGAGTCATGCGGGCCGCTCCTGAGCCACGCTTTGAGAGACTCTGCATTAGAGGAAGCCTGCACATTAGTTCCAGCCCCAGTTCCAGCGCCCTCCCAAAGCAGTGTGAGGGACAGACCCCAGCCCTGCACTCTGCACTGTCCAGTACGGAAGCCACCGAGCGCTGGCACTGTGGCTGGTCCAGACGGAGATGTGCTCTAAGCCTAAAACACACTGAATTTCAAAAACGGGATTTAGAATAAAAAACAGTATAGAAGGTTTCATTTAAAATGTTTATATTGATCATAGGTTGAAATGATAATATTTTGACTATATTATGTGCCAATATATACAATATGTGTTATCATATATGATACATAAAATATATTCCCTGATGCCTATACCTTCTACCCACCCCACCCTTAGCTAGAATCATTCTTCACAGCTAAGAGCAGTTTCAGAACTGCGGAGACAAAAAGATCCCAAATACCAAAACTGAAGCAGATGAAGGTCTAATTTACATAATTAGAGAAAGCTTCTTATTTCCTACCTAATGATTTTTGACAATTAGCCAGGATGAGTAATACTAGCTACTGCAACAACCGTGGGGGATTAACAGCATAGCAGGTTATTGATTGCTGGTATCACGGTCAGCTGCAGGTTGTAGCAGGGGCTCTGTTCCACACAGTCATCTGGGGATACAGGCCCCTTCCGTGATGGAGTCCCACTGTCTTCCAGGGACTTGAAGTCCTCATTCGGCGCCTGTGATTCGGCCCACAGACAAGAAAAGAGACAAAGTGCAGAGGTTCCCATGAATGGCTTTAAGGGAGAAGGGAGGTGATATATATCATTTTCATTTAGCTTCCATTGGCCAGAACGTAGTCATGTGGACCGTGTAATTATGAGAGAAGCTGGGATATGAAGTTCAGTTGTGTATCCAATGAGAGAGGGAAATGTGTTTTGTGCACCCACATCAGTACCTTTGCCTGATCAGGGCTGAGGAAGGGGGCAGGGAGAACCCCTGTCTTTTATTCATTTCAACCTTGGCTTCATAGGGCTTACAAATTGCTTTTTATACCTCTATAGGCAGCAAAATGGATTACTCTTCATTTCCCAAATAAATGTAATAAAGAACACACGGACCTTTCTGCCTTTCTGTTACCGGATTCAGTGTTCAGTTCTAACCCAGAGTGACCTGTGACTCTGAACATCTGCTCTAATGATTAATACCATTTAGGCCCCAGAGAAATATTTCTCCAAATCCTGCTGAGTAGCCTTGAATCAAAAGGCAACGGCATCCAAATACCGCGAAGGTTTGTGGGTTATTCTGCTGACATCAAAGATAGACTTTGCTTTAAATCATGAGAATTAGATCCATGAAATAATTTAGGTAAGAGTAAAAAAAATTGTCAAATTTCCTTCTTAATATTGTTAAAAGAGATTCTTACCTAATGAACTATTCTTTTTCAATCGTGCCAAGCACTAACCTCTTCTTGTGTTCCAATTTGTGCTTTCAGAGGCATTCACGAATTAGGCAGTGTTCAGGGTACTGCATATGGTGGCTGAGGAACAGTTTGCAATGGCGAACAATTTCTATTCTTAATTTGCATATGTGTAAGTCCACACATACGTGTGAAGCATGGTAATAATTCTTTACCCAGGTAACTCAATGGACATCAAATTCTGGAATTGTAAATATACTTAGTTTTGTAAAAATATTTCATAAGGTTGTGACTGCTTTTTGAGATATAATTTACATGCCACAGAACCCACTCATTTAATGTGTAAATTTCAGTGGTTTTAGCATATTCACAGCTGTGCATTTATTGCCACAATCTTAGAACATTTTCATTACCACCAGAAGAAACACTGCTCCCCTCAGCTGTGACCCTAATCCCCTCATGCCTGCACCCAAGCCCTTGGCAACTTGAAATCTACTTGCTGGATTTGCCTATTTCTGACATTTCATACAAGTGGAATGATACATTATATAGTCTTTTGTGACTGGATTCTTTCCCTTGAAATAATGGTTTCAAGGTTTATCTACGTTGTAACATGTGTCAGTACTTTTGATTGCCCAATAATATTCCATTGTATGACTATGCCATATTTTGTTTATGCATTTATCAACTGAAAGACACTTAGGCTGTTTCACTTTTTGGCTATTATGAATAATGCTGCTATGAACATTCAGTTATGAGGGGTTTTTTGGACATATGCTCTCTTTTCTTTTGGGTACATACTTAGAAGTAGATTGTCAGGGGAAAAGGGGAAGGATTTGCAGGAACAAGTATAAAGGACACATGGACAATAACAAGGGGGGTGGAAAGGGAGGGAGGTGGGGAGGCCTAGTGGGGTGGGCTGGGATGGGGGTAAAAGGCAGAAAACTGTATTTGAACAACAATTAAAATTTTAAAAAAAGAACAAGAAAAACAATTTTCAAAGATTTAAAATAAAAATTTTTGCTTTATTTAAATAATTTTGACTTAAAATTTGATATTCATTCATTGTAATTTAAATTTGCCTTTTATTTATAATAGATAATTTTAAGTATCTTGACAGAGTAATATTTCAAAAATATAAGTATAATTGTTATTTTAATTTGCTTTTTAATAAAAATACATTTAAATTATGTTTGCTTTGAATCCAACATACTTTTTTAACTCTTTAGGTTGTTAATGTTAGTAGCCTGTAAATTATATAAAAATCTTAATTATATCAACATAATAGTGATTTTGCTAAAAAATGCAAGAAAAAGAAATTATATGTAATAAATGTACAATTATTTGGACTTGATTATATGTATACTATTAAACACTCAAAATTGCCAGCCCATCAACTAAACACAGAAGCATGAGTAAATATTTAAATTTTGTTACTTGAAATCCAGTCATATAAAAACCATAGGTTTATATGCATATTTCCATTTTGCTGTCATTCTGTGTTTTATGAAAATATATTTGTCAAGGAAGGAGGATAGCACAAATGTTGTTTTATGGTTTGTTAGCTTGATTTCTAACTTGTGAAGTATTTAGACATATAATATGTGGATGTCTACTTCTACTCTTGAAACAGGGCTGTAGGATTTAGGGGCAGGCTTTGTGCTGGATACCTAATTGAAGATCAATGGATACTTATTGGCTGATTGGTCGAGAACTGGAACAAGGGCAAGAGGGTTTTTAAAGAATAATGTTTAAGAATTTTTAATGTCCTCACACCCCATGTCTCAGTCTCAGGGTAATTTGGGTTCAATTACCCTGACTGGGATAGACAGGGGCAGCTGGTTGTGTGCAGAACCACACATAACATCTAATTCGCACTAGCAAAAGTCATGTAAATAAATCCTTCATGTCAAACTTCTCTTATTAGTGTCTCATTGTCAATCCTACAAGATTCTGCCTGCCACTCTAAGAAGTAAATTGCTTATTGAACATAACTAATTATTTTTCTCTCCATTCATAAACCTAGGAAGCCCCCTGGTTCTGTTGACTCAAGAGAATGTCAAAATTGGCTTTCCATTTTTATCTTTCTCTCTATCTATTGCAGTCAGAAACTGTGTTATCATTAGACAGCCAACAAAGACACACCGAGTAAACATTTTGGCTGAGTGCTGTACTGGCTCTATGCAAGGCATTAGGAAGTAGGGAATACAGTAAGTAGGAGACATAGCACAATGAACAGCTGACATTTTGTAGGATCTTATTATTCTCCCTACTCAGAAGAAATCCATTGTACCAAACCATGGAGTGGCATACAGCTATGTGTATTGATAATCATTCTCATCATCCTATGGTTCCGCTGGGGCAGCTCTCTCGACTGTGGGACTGTGAGTCAGATGGGGTGGCTTGCTCCACAGAGGTTCATTCCAGGGTACAGGTGGATGGAGCAGCTGCCTCTCATGGCATGTTCTGCTCATGCAAATGACAGCAGCATGGGGGGCAAAGCCCATTATGGGTAGGTTTCACGGCCAAGCTCACAATGGAAAGGAAAGAAAAGCAACTGTTGTGAAACAAAAATCCAATTTATCATAACCCCTGCATTCTCCAACTCCCACTTTAGAAGCTCAGAGAGGTGAGACACCCCAGTGCCTGGCCTCTTCTCTGGCTTGGCCACTAGACAGTCCAGAGAGAATGACTTCAAGAAGGAGGAATAATGAGAGAGATCACTCACTCAGCCATGAATCAAATTGTCGGGAGGGGAGTCGTGTTTTCAATAGCGTTATCACCAGATTATTCCTCAGGCAAGGTACCTTGGCTATATTCTCCTCTGCCCAAGCTTCTTTTAGTCCTTCTGGTTGGTTGAGCTAGTCCTGCAGCCTTTCAGATCATTCTGGTCTTGGCCCAGTTAGCTGTTTTCTCTTTGATAGAGATTGTTTTTGTTGTTTGCTACCAAGAAAGCTAACTAGTACCAGGAGGCAGAATATTTTGTCCTTGAAAAATATTCTGTAAGTTGAGGAAACAAGATTCTCAGAGAGAACTCTCAAACAGAATTGTACATGTGCTGATATTCCAGGAAGCAAAAGTATGAAATTTTGGGCCTAATAGCAATGATTTCAAATCTCAACTCTGACACTTCTTTGCTATGTGACCTTGTTGTTTTCTTCATCTGTAAACAGGAACAATACTGCCTACCCTACTAGGTCTTTGCAAGCATAAAACAGTAATTGGGTGTTTAAATCTCCCAGCACAGTATTGATTATGCAGCAGATATTAAAATACTAGTAATTATTACTTTTACTATGATAAGGTGTTATTCAGAGTGGGATAAGCTTCCTGAAGAAAGGGAACTTTGAATAAAGTCCTACATAAAATTGGAGTCACGACTGATGAAGGGAAATAGAGGAACATTCCAGAAAAAGGGATACGTGAAAGACAAAATACAGGATCAAGACTTGGCGACTATTTATGAGAGATATGGAGAAGACTCTTCAGAAGGGGTGTATCTGCGTGAGAAGGAAGAGCAAATTACAGAACAAAGAGGATCTGATGCTATAGATTGAGGTCTTGAATCATAGAGAAGGTGCAAATGTGATGATTAGGTCATAGGGAGGCCTAAGGGATTTGTAGGCTGATGAAAAAAGCTGTAGTACATTTACACAATGGAATACTACTTAACCATAAAAAAGAAGGAAGTCTTACCTTTTGTGAGAGCATGAATGGACTGTGGGTGGACCTAGAGGGTATTATGCTAAGTGAAATAAGCAAGGCTGGGTAAAAAAGGTGAAGGGATGAAACAGTACAAATTGGTAGTAGCAGAATAGCCACAAAGATGTAGAATGCAGAGTAGAGAATATAGTCAATAATGTCAAGATAGTAGGGAGTATGGGGCCAGGTGAGTGTTTGGGGAAGTGGGCAGACCATTCTGTAGAGTGCGTGGTGTTCTGGCCACTTGGCTATACGTCTGAAACTGGATTGTAAGCAGTGGTGGAAATAAAAAAAAGAATACATGTATGTGCAGAAGGAGAGGTTGTATATACAGTGTGGGCAAAAGAAGGTTTACAGTGGTGAGTACACAAAACACAGTTAATTCTTGTTTGTTTATTTATTGATTATTTTATTATTTTTCCACACAAACAACTGTAAACCTACTTTTGCTCTGCCCTGTATTGGAAAAGTGTTTTGGGAGTTATGTGTGGGATGATTTTTGGTGGAAATAGGGTCTAATTAGCCAGCAACTGCTATAAATCTATCATAGGGTGATGAACGTATGGACTGGGGTGACAGCTATGCAAGCAGGATGCTGGGGGAGAAACCCGTCTGAGGAATAAAGTGGGTTTGATGCCTCTTTAGGTGAAAGTTTAGAAGATATGGGGTCATTGTTGCATTTGAAGAGCAACCAAAATTATAAGGCCAGAATATATAATGGCTTCTTTTTACTGATATATAATTCATGTATGGTATGGTCAATGTCTCCAGAGAAATAGAACCCATAGTATGTATGTATGTATGTATGTACATGTGTACTGGAACCGGCTTACGTGGTTATAAAGTCTGAGACGTTCTGCCACCTGGTGTTGCAAGGTGTTGACTCAGAAAAACCTGTGGTGTCATTCCAGCCTGAGTCCAAAGGCATAAGCTCAGGGGAGCCTATGGTATAGATATCTGTCCAAGGGCAGGAGAAGACTGATGGCCCAGCTCAAGCAGATGGCAGGAAAGGAGTGAGTGACTCTTTTGTTCTCTTCAGGCCTAAGGATGGGGTGGTGCTCACCCACACTAGGGAGGCAGTCTACAGAGTGCTCTGATTCAAACGCTAATCTCATCCAGAAATACCCTCTCAGGCACACCCAGAAATAATGTTTAATCTGGGCACCCCATGGCGTGCTCGAGCTGACACATAAAATTAACCACCACACATACCCTGCCTTCCACAATTTTAAAGCATGCAGTTTGGACGTTTTTAGCATATTCACAAGGATGTGTAACGATCACTAGTATCTCATTTCAGGACATTTTCATCTTGCCAAAAAGAAATCTCGTACCTGTTAGTAGTCACTCCCTTTCCTCTGCCCTTCTAGCCCCAGGAAACAACTAATCAACTTTCTATCTCTATAGATTTGTCTTTTCTGGACATTTCATAAAGGTGGAATCTCACAATATGTGGCCTTTTGTATCTCACTTCTTTCACTTAGCAGAATATTTTCAAATTTCATCTATATTGCAGCAAATATCAATATTTATTCCTTTTATGGCTGAATAATATTTCATCATATGGACATATCACATTTTAATTGATCTTTTATCAGTTGATTTAGGTTGTTCTCCTATTTTTACAACTATGAACAATGCTGCTATGAACATCTGTGTACAAGGTTTTATATATGTGCAAGTGTTGTTCATACGGTTTTAATTCTCTTGGGTATTTACCTGGGAGTAAAACTGCTGGGCCTTGTGGTAGCGATGTTTAACCACCGGAGGAACTGCCAGACTTGTTCCTACACCATTTCACATTCCCACCAACGAGGTACAAAATTTCCAGTTAGTTCACATTCTTACCAATGCTTGTTATTTTTTTTCGTCCTTAGAGCCATCTTAGTGGGTGTTCAGTAGTACCTTATTGTGGCTTTGAGTTGCATTTCTTTAGTGATAAATGTTTTTGAACATCTTTTTATGTTTTTATTGGCTATCTGTGTATCTTTGGAGAAAGGTCTATTCAAATCTTTTGGCCACAATCGTGAGATTTTTCCCATGTCATCAGACTCACTCTAAGACCATCTTTACAAAATGCCATATTTAATAACTGTTTAGGGTATAGTCTACACTGTGTAAATCAGAAAATTCTGAGGTCTCCAAGGTTTGTCAGGAAGTATGATGATATCTTTTGCATTTTGTTTAGTCTGTAAGTGTGTGATCAAGAAGTTTAGACTTCACTAGGGAGTTATTTCTCTACTGGTTCCTTTTTCCTCATTAGTGTTCATGTTCCTTGAATGTAATTGACATTAACACTTTGGATTTATTTTTTTTTAACCTTCTTTCATCTAATACTGAGGACAAACCAAATAGAATTCTTTACAAAAGTTAATTAATTTAACTTTATTTGAACCCTCTTACATATGGAGCTTGGCGCTTACAAATTAGTGCTATAGAAATAAACTACACAAGGAATCTTGAAGTAGCTGTGAAATGAAGAAGTTGGACTAAATTATCTTAAACTTTTCTTTCACCTTTAACATTTAACATGGTTGTTAACTGAGACGGGATGTGAACCTGGGAATGCTAACTTCAGCCCCCTTCTGTAGTCAAGATGCCATGTTTCTTTGATGAAGTAACATTTGCAAAGTGAGTCCTAACTGGTCCCTTGGAGGCTGAAAACTCTGGAAACATAAGAAATAGCTCATAAAAGAAAAGGTTCAGAAACTAATGTACACACTTAAGAGACTGGTCATAGTAATTACTTGGTGGGTGAAGTGTACTTATAGATAAAAGTCATGAGAAAAAAATGCAAAACAGATGGTGGTTAAGCAGTGAGGGGGAACTACTCCTTGGAAACCAATGGGATTTGGACTGAAACATTTTTGAGAAGTCTAAAATGTTAAAGGAAATCTTAACATTAGTTTAAAAAGAAGTATGTGGAAAATATTACCCTTTTGCAACCTACTTCCATCTAACTATTAAAATGGGATCAAATAAACCTGGAAATAGAAGCGGGAGGAAATGAAAGTGAATCTAGTGCCATGAGCTGAAGGTAAAACGGGCTTCAGAGCCACTGAAAGGTTTAGGTGCCTTGAACGCTAGGCTTGCTCTGCTCTCAATGCATTTCAGCCTTTCTCCTGGGAACGTTTGGGAGAGAAGGGCTGAACAGAAAAAGGAATCTGAATTTGAGTTGATTGGACATGCTCTGTGTTTAGCACTTTCCTAGGATCCTTGGGCTGTTTGAGCCCTGGACCAAAGGAGCTTAAAATCTCATTTCTATAGGGAAGCCTTTAGCTAGCAGCATAAGGCAGCATATAATAAAATGGTAAAATGTTTTCTTGTGATTTACTTTAGTGCACTTTACAGATATGTTTTTTACAAATTGAAGGCAAGGCCCTCCACCAGCAAAAAGATTACCACTTGCTTTATTGTGATACTTGCTTTATTGCAGTGGTCTGGAACCGAACCCACAATATCTCTGAGGTACGCCTGTATATGAATTACATGCTATAGAAGTCAGAGTACAGTGATTGAATCAGATCATAAAAATCAGACTCAGAAAGAGCATCCAGGACATGGTGATCATGAACTTGAAGAATGCATGAAATTCAACCAAAGGGGGCTAAGAGAAGAGGGCATTATATGAGGGAAGGTTTGCTGTTGCGATATACATGGTGTGTTGAAGGAGTAAAAAACAGTCTTCTGTTACTGCCTTATTAGAAGTGAGAAAGCTAAAGTGTCCATTATGTCAAGTGGGCCTTGAATGTGAGCTACAAAAGTTCTTGAAATTAAGAGCCTAAAGGAGCAAGAAACTGTTTGCTGGATGCCCACCCTAAGGGACAAAGACTGGAGAAAAAGAGATGTTACCTAGGAAGAATCAGCATTAAGGTCATTTTTAACATGCAGTTACAAATCTTTTTTTCAAAGGTCCTAGGGTTTTTTTTTTATGTGTTTTGTTTTGCATCAAGTAGGCTTTTTATCACAATCTAACATTGTTATGGGCTGAATTATATCTTCTCCAAATCCCCAGTGTTAGAGCCTTAAACCCCAACATGATTGTATTTGGAGACAGGACCTTTAAGGAAGTAATTAAGGTTAAATGAGGTTATAAGAGCAAAGCCTCAATATGAGAGGACTGCTGTCCTTATAGAAAAAGAGACATCAGAAGTTCACACACATAGAGGACAAGCCATGTGAGAACACGTAAAGAAAGAAGTCATCTGCAAACCAAGAAGAGAGGCCTCACCAGAATCCAGCCCTCCTGGCACCTTGATCTTGAATTTCCAGCCTCCAGGACTATGAGACAATAAGCCAGCAGTCTGTGGTGTTTTGCCATGGTAGCCTGAGAAGGTTCATATAAATGAGAGCATGGATCTTCAAGGATAACAACTCCTTGAAATCTTCATAAAGTAAACATCCCATGTAACCAGTACCCCAGAAGTACCCCTTGAATATATATATAATCATATGGTAATTCATATGGTGATTGTCTTTCTCTAACATTTCACTTAGTATGATATCTTGAGATCTAGTCATGTTATTGTAAATGGCAAGATGTCATTCTTTTATGGCTAAATAATATTCCAATGTGTGTGTGTGTATGAGTGTGTGTACAGATGTATGGATGTATCTCAATCGGTACCCATTTATCTATCAATACATAGGTTGTTTCCATAGCTTAGCTATTATAAATCATGCTGCAATCAACATGGAGGAGCATATCACTTTTCAAGTTATGGTTTTTATTTTTTTATAAATACCCAGAGGTACAAGTGCTGGGTCATATGCTAACTCTGTGTTTAATTTTTTTGAGGAAACTCCACACTGTTTTCCATAGTGGCTGCACCAATTTACATTCCTAGCAACAGTGCATTAAGGTTCCCTTTCCTCCATATCCTCATCAGATTGTGTTACTTCTTGTTTGTTTGTTTACTTATTTATTCATTTTAAACAAGTTCATAGTAATTAAAACAGCATGGTACTGGCATAAAAACAGACATACAGATCACAATAGAGAGCCCAGAAATAAATCCATGCCTTTATGGTCAACTAATATTTGACAAGAGAGGCATGAATATACAATGGGTAAACATAGTCTGGTCAATAAATAGTGTTGGGAAAACTAGACAAATAAGTGCAAAAAGTGAAATTAGATCACCTTCTTACACCACGTGCAAGGATAACCTCAGAGTGGATTAAATGCTTCAGTGCAAGACTCAAAACCATAAAGACCCTAGAAGAAAATACAGGCAGAAGAACACAATCTATGTGATCTTTGGGTAGACAAAGTCTTCTCAAACCAAACCCCCAAAGCACAACCTACAAGATAAAAATCTGATGGGCTTACTGACATCAAATAGCATATTTTTGTCAATAAAAGATGCCATTTAAAATTCAGCTTGTAGATAATAGACTGGGAAAAGTTATTTGCAACACCAAAACAACAAGGAATAAATAGCTACACTTTACAAATAACTCTTATGAAGCAAGACAGCAAGCAAACCAAGTTGGAAAATGAGCAAAAACGATGAGATAAACACAGCTCACAGAAGGGGAGTTCCCCCTCAAAATGACTAGCATATAAAGGAGATGCTCAAAGTACCTCAGTAAGCAGAGGACTTCAATGTAAAATAATAGAAAATACCACTTCACAACAATAACAGCGAAGCTAAAAATATGAATCACAGTAAGTGCTGGTGAGGGTGCAGACACAGGGTACACAGCCGTCGACTATGAAATGGTACAGTCAATCTAGACAGCAATCTGGTGGCATCTGGTGAATTAAAATAAAATATATGTATATTCTATAACCTAGCGATTCTAATGTAGTCTTTATCTCAAAGTCTTCTTGCAAAAATTCATAAAAGAACATGTGCAGAGATGTTCATTGATGTACATTTCATTGGGTGCTTCTAGGGTTGAGGGAGGAAAAGAGAAATGTGGAAATGCAGAAAGGTCAGAGGGAATAAAAATTATACAATCATATTTGATAAAGTGCTTTTCACCAACTGATGATGACAGTATTCTGTGAACTAAGAGTGAAATAAGCTTAACTGTTCACCCTAGGGTTTATTTTTTAAACATAACAGCAAACTTCTAGCAAAATTTAAAAATAAGATTAGCAATGTTCATTAAATGCAGGCTCGTTACTTAAAATTCATTATCCTTGTGTATATACTTAACATATTTTTCTTCTTTTGTGACTTCTTAGCTCAGCCAGAAAACTGTGGTTATGGGCATTTTGGAGGAATTGAAGGTTGAGAGGGTTTTGCTCTGCTGTTGCTCAGAATATATTATCCGACTAGGCTATCTCCTTGGCTATCAACAACATTAGCTCTCTGGTGAATCAGAATTCAATAGGATGTGGATTAGCATTTAAATGTAATAGAATCATACTGTATAGTGTTGTGGATGAGATGCCGAGGCTATTTATTCCCTTAGTAACCAGCTCAGACTTATATCACACTGAGAACTTCCTTTTATTCTTAATGATGCCAACATAGTGCTAGGCACACATTTGGTATTTTTAAAAATGTGAACGCATACTAGTTGAATGGATGAGTGAAAACAAAACAAAGCAAATTAGCTCCCTGCTTCAATCAAGACTTATAAATGAGTAATGTACTAATAAAATTCCACCACTACAACAGGCAATAATTATAAACCTTGGAAACTTGGAAAAGATGTACTTTATGAACAAGCTTTTTCTTTCTTAGACAAAGAAAACCCTATTTTTTTGGTAGGTGTCTTGCCTGCTGGGTTTCATCTGTCATTTTGTTCAGCGGCTGGTAATACACCTGATGATGGCTTGCCCTTAGTGCAAAGACTGGAATTATTAGACTGAATGAAAGATCTCAACAAATCCAAGGACAAAAAGACTAAGAAATAGGAGAAGAGTCTGAGTAAACAAACTTTGGAAGAATTCTCTGAAAGCTATTGAGCAAGAGGAGAGCCAGCCTGAGCATTCAACCTCAGCTAGAAGGCAGCTGCTCCTTCCCAAGTATGGAAGGTCCAGTGGAACAGAGCTCAATACAGCCAACCTTTTTTTTAGCAAATCTAGGAGCTAAGTGGTTTTCTGCTGTTATCTTCTTTAATCCTAACAACCTTAGGAGGTGGTGGAGGCAGCTAATCCTGTCTTCATTACAGATGGAATAGATTAAGGCTCAGAGATCTAAAATATATTGTTAAGGTCGGGTCAATGGTACAAGTAAAATATGAACCCACATTCAGAAAGAATGGACTCACAAGCATTGGCTATTTCCATAATACCACAGCCTTTAGCTTAAGCTCAGAGTGAAGGCAGACAGAGGAGAAAGCATAAAAGTTTAATATTCAGAGGAGAAAGATGTGAGTTCAAACGGGCTGGCCTCAGGTGAAGGGAGCCTGCAAAGATGCAGAAATGATGAGGCCTTAACTCATGTTTATTTCCTACATTGGACTAACACTGCTGCTGCATCTCCTTTATGTACCTAGGGCTGTCTACTTGGGCATGGTTTTTAACCTTGCGAGTCATCAGAAACGTGCATAATATCTGTTATGTGTAAGACTACACGTTACTGGGCCAGGGGTAGGGCAAGGACTCAACGACACATTCCTCACTCTACGTTTGGAAAGGAACTAGAAATACAGGATAGGTAAAAAGTAGGCAACACAAGACATCATGGTGAAGCAGATAAGGGCTATTGGAACACAAATACAAGCATGATAACTGCAGAGTGGTTTAGTAGGAGAAAATTTCAAGGAAATAGTGAGATTTAAGAAAGGACACAAAAATGAGAAAGGTATAGATCAGTGGTTCTCAAAGTATCGTCAGAAGACTCCTGGGGGTTCTAGAGATCCATTTAAGAATCTACAAGGTAAAACCTATTTTTATAATAATACATGACTTCTCCTTTTTCATTGAGTTGACCTTCATGTTGACAGAACAGAAACGTTGTGGTTTTACAGCAGCGGCACCAAACTGTGTGGGTAATGTATCAGTATTCTTCCTGTTACTCAGTTTAAACAAATTGCTAATTTCACTTAAGGATGTTCTGGATTAAACAACAAAATAATTAATTTTATTAACTCTTAATTCTTGAGTAAAGATCTTTTTAATATGCTACGTGATAAACTGAGAAATAGGCGAAAAGCACTTTTGCTGTGTAATGAAGGAAGATTGTTTTGGGGAAAAGTGGGGGATTGTGGAATTGAGTTGCAAGCTGAAATAACTGTTTTTCCTTCAAAGAACATCATTTGTTTTTCTGAAAAGAATGGCAAACAGACAAACCATGGTAATATAGGCTTAGGTATTTGGCAGACATTTTCTTGAAAATGAAGGGAGGGAGCCTGTCACTTCAATGAAAACAACTGACAATATTTATTGCCAAAAATAAAATTTGAGCTTTCAAGTGAAAATTAGAATTTTGGCAAAATATATTCCCTACCATAAGCCTGACAGCTTGCCAACACTTGAAGAGTTTCCTGATGAGATAGGTGATGATATTAATGAATGTAATACACATATATGTACATCATATGTAAATATATTGTGTATATCATATGTAAATAAAATAATGAAATGGGCCAACATTTGGAAGATCTACATAAGGCAGCTAGTCAATGTTTTTCAAATGACCAATGCATTATGGTATAAAACCACACACCAGTGAAAGGTGCATTTAAAGTATAAGATAGACCAATGGGTTTTAATGTAACAGAGTACAAAAAGTTTTATGACATGATTTTAGATTTCATATTGTGACTATCCTTTAAAAAACTACTGCTTGGAGAATACTGGTATAGTATCAAAGAAGAATAGCTGCAATTATCTGAGAAATAAGAAAATAATCTTTTCCAAATACATATTTGGGTGAAGTAGGATTTCCTTTATAAACTTCAACCTAAACAACTTACAGTGATGGGTAGAATGCAAAAGCAGATATGAGAATCCCAATGTCTTCTGCTAAGTCAGGTATCAAAGATATTTCCAAAAATGTCCAGTGGTGCCACTCTTCTCACTAATTGTTTTGCTTTTGAAAATTTAGTTAATTTTCATAAAGATATATTGGTTATGTTAACATGTAATGATGTTATTTACTACTTTAATTGAGTTTGTAAATAAGTATTTAAATTGTTTTCTCATCTTTAGTTTCTAATACAATAAATATTAATAGATATAATGCACATAAACATGGACTCTTCAGGTTCCTCGATAATTTTTTTAAGAGTGTAAAGGAATCCTGAAACCAAACACTTTGAGAACCACAGGCTTATATATACAAGTGCATATGTATGTTATGTTGTCTTCTTTTGTTAGGTCAGGTTTAATGAGGTATAGTTTAAATATAGCAAAACGCACTCATTTTTGTGTACAATTACAAGTCTTAAAAAATGCATAGTCATGTGTCCACCACCACATTTAAGTTATAGAACATTCCCATCTCCCCCCAAATTCCCTTAGGCCCCTTTTGTCCTTTCCCCTCCTCCAGGCCCTGGCAACCACCAAGATGTTATCTGTTCCAGAATGTCATATAAATGGAATCATGCAGAATGTGACATTTTGAGTCTGTTTTTCTTTAATGAACATAATGCATTTGAAATGCATTCATATTCTGGAGTGCTTTGTGCATTTTTTAAAATTGCTAAGCAGCATTTTATTATATGGATGTACCACCATTTGTTTATCCATTCAACAGTTTAAGAAAAGCAGGGTTGTTTCCAACTGTGGGCAATTAGAAATAACTATTCACATACAAGTTTTTGTGAGTTATCATTTGCTTGGGGTAAATACCTAGGAGTTTAACTTTATAAAATAGTTTGGATATTTGAAAATGAAAAAGGGAGCGTTCAAGGAGAAGGGGAGGGGTATACGGGGAAAGAAGGAGAAGAGTCAAGTCAAGGAACATGTATAAAGGACCCGTGGACAAAGACAGTGGGGAGTGGGGAGGATTGAATGTGGGAGGTGGGGGTGAGTAGGGCAGGGAGAAGTAATGGAGGAAATGGGGCAACTGTAATTGAACAACAATAAAAACTTCCTTTTAAAGAAAAAGGGAGCATTCTAGATAGAGGGAAAATATTCTGCCTCCATTCATTCCCTTTTGTGGATGCTTATCTCTGTCTTATTCCTCACCTTCGCAAGTGCCCGCCATCTATGAAGCAGGCGTATGAGAAATGCTGCAGCTACATTGCTGCCATGCTCATAAATGCAGGATTCTACCTGGTATTTCTCAAATCTGATAAACAGACCAATGTGACTCCTGCAAAAGACACGTGATAGGGAGCAGTGGAAAATGATCTTGCCAGGTAGTTTGGAGCCAGCTTGTGGAGAGCCCTGAGTATGGAAACCAAGGACATAACTTTTTCCCAGCAGTGGGTGAAAGTTTCCAAAGATAGACGTTTGGGAGCATGGCTTTATGGAAATGACTGAGTGAGGTGCAAGAAATGTGCTCTTCGAGGATATGTGAGGCACACGTTACATCCCTCCTCAAGCCTCTCTGTGTGGACATCCGGACTCTCAGCTGCTTACTCCCCCTCAGCTGTTACCTCCGGCCTACAGGTGACACGTGGGGCCGAGGTGTTTAGCTAAGGCTAAACAGTCCCTTGCTCAGGAATGAGAAAGAATGAGTTTGGAAGAATTAACACTAGGTTTTTTTATGTGTTAAATGGAATTATCTTTTTAAATATAAAGTAATTCATGGTTATTATAGAAATTTTGGAAATTTGGAGTTAAAAAATCCTTTATTCAAATACAATCACTGTTTGCATTTAGGTCATTTGCATCTGATTTTTGCTATCTTTGTTTCTATGTTAATTGTGATTATATCCTCTATATTATTTTGTGTCTCATTTTTTCATTAGTATTCTATCATAATCACTTTATCCTTATAAAACTCCTCACTAATATCATTTTAATTACTATGTGATATCCTATCATATAGCTCTTAACATAATTTACTTGCCATTTCTTTATTACAGAGAAATTGCTTTATGTTTTATCACCAGTATAAGTAATGCTGTGGTAAACATCTTCCTTTACAAATATTTTTAGTCAAGTTTTTTTCTTTATAGTCCCAGGAACAAAATCACATGAATGCTCTTGAAACTTAAAAAAAAAAAAAATAGGAAGAGAAACACCTTGAATAATCCTGGGGAAAGTTTATTTAAATTTCTCTCTCCTTTTTCCCGAGTCCAGCGACGTTGGACACCAACCATCTGCTGATTCCTGTACTAGGTACAGAAAGAAAAAGGCTCAAAAGAAATGAGGCTTGAGGTTCTGATTTTGAGTAAACAATCCAATTAAAAAAATATTGGTTACCTACTGTACTTGGCATTGTGCTAAGTGTTGGGATGTTCTATAGCATAATAGCAACTGTTTTCTAATGAAGAGCCCAGCCTTCTCATTAGAGATGGTCTCATTTCATCCTCACACCAACCCAAATGCGCACGATATTATCAACCCGACTTGACAGACAAGGAAGCAAGGCACAGAGAGCTGAACTGACTTATCCAAGGTCTTACTGCTCATCAGAGGCAGAGCCAGGATTTGAACTTGTGTGGTTCAGAGCTCATTACCCTTTACACTACATTGATCTTCCCTCAAGAGAACTTGTGATTAGAGGAAGAAAAGGTCCATAACATCCTGCATTCCAGAGGCTCTTTTTCCTGCCACGTTTATCTTCCAAGAGCAGTTCTGTGGAGGGGTAGGATACCGAAGTTCCCAGGGCTTCAGCTGCTGATAGTGGAAGGAGGTCAGCATTGCTCACCCTCCTGGGGTGTTTCTGCTTAAAGGAAACTAAACAAGCCCTGGTCCCTGGAATGTTTTGCTGCTAACCTTTACTTGCAATGCTTTGAAATGTACTTGTATTTAAGCAGGCACATACACAGGAAAGCAACAAAGTTTGAAGTGGAGACAAAAGGTGAAGAAAACATGAATTCTTAAGAAATAAAGTTCAGACCGGTCTAGACCACCAAATAGTACTTTTTAGTTTTGTGGGTCAGTAAAGTTTAGGACACGCTGTATTCTTTACCCTCCTTTTAGAGACTGATTAGGCAAATTAAAGAAATTAACCCTCTGAGAAGTCCTGCAGCGAAGCAACCTGTTTAAAATTATTTGATCCAGAGCTTCCAAGACTTATTTACGCCCAGAATTCTTTTCTCAGGTGACCCCTATTTGCATCCCAAACACTTAGGGGAATGGTGGACTAGACTCACGCTAATTGAACAGTAATTCTCCTCAGGTTGCTTTTGAAAGCAAAAGCCAAGAACCATTAGTCCGTGGGTTCCTGTAAGAGGTTGAGGAGGGTGGCTGAGCTCTGGTGGCAGTGTTTTTAACCCTTCATCATGTCTCACCAATGGGATAAAACAGCGCGGTGAAACATGACAATTCCCACTGAACAAGCTAATTCTCACATTCTGACTCATTCCCCTTACGCTTTTGAAAAATCTGGAGGCCAAAGGGAGCCGTGCTTGCAAAGCACAGGAAAGCCCCTTCTCCACATTTCACGTGACGCCTGGTTCGGCCTTGTCGCTGTTACAGGGAACACCTGCCGCCTGTCCTGCAGCCTGCAGCTTGGCCGACGTGCCCAGCCGGTCCTCTCTCCACGCGCACGGTGAGCCCTTTTAGGGTGGTGTGATGAAGGCTTGATTCCTCCCCTAAACTGTCTCCAACCCGTTTCCCAGCCCCCTTTGGTTGTTGTTTGGATGGAGGTGGTGATTGAATTAACAAAGCTGTTAGAAGCAGAAATGGAACACATGGAAAAGGACTCAGAGCCCTAGAAGGCAGCTTCATTTGCTCTGCACTCAGGAGCACACACATGCGCCACATTTAAGTGGTACCTGGTGATTACCGAGTGAGGGTTGCACTGCTCCTCCATGCCTGTCACTCACCGCCACCGAAGAGAGGTCTCAGACAGGGGGCCAGCTGAGTGGCTGGGAGGATGCACAGCCCTGTAATTATGATGCTAATTCCCAAAAGGTCAGAACTCCTTAATCAAACATTAATCAAACTCTTTTGTAAATGATGATAATTCTATCCAGGGTGGGCGGTAGAGCACTCAGGGGCAGAACCCTGAAGTCCTCTTGAACCAGAATGGATTTTGAGAATAAGTATTGGTAAAATGAAATAGCTTTACTCAGGAAGAGAAAAATCAGTAGTAGGGCTTGCTGTTGTTGCTGTTGTTGTTGCAGTCGTTGTTGCCGTTGTTGAAGTTCAGAATAACATCCCTTACTATGACTGTGTTTTTACTTTGAATAGCCATGTTAGAAAACCTGTTAAGGGCTGACAGTCCACAGACGCAGGCATTCCTTCTCCCCTGCCCTTTCTAAGCACATTCCTGTATAACAATGCTTACATTCGCAAAGCCCACTCCGTTTAAGAGACACTTCCTTCTGCATTGTCTTGTCTGCCCCTTGCAACAACCTCACAAGAGAGGTTTAATCCATTACAGAGCTGAGAAAACTGAGACGCAGAGAGTTTCAGTTGCTTTTCTTTAGCTGGTCAGTAGCAGAGGGATGACTCAAATCTAAATCTTTTGATACAAAATGCAGTGTGCTTTGGACATGCAATCAATTCTGTTAAAGTAGATCTTGGGTTCTTGAGTTTCTGAGCCATCTGGGGCTCTTAGTCAATAATCAGGGTTGTACCCCCCACTCAACCCTACCCCAACTAAGAATTCAGGAGCTGACTTTTAATGACGAGGGTTCTTCATTGCAAACCTCCCAGTTATGAATAAATAGACTATACAAACAAACAATAAGCTTTGCACCCTCTCCAACTTCAGAGTCTGTAGAAATACATTTAAAACACACACACACACACACACACACACACACACGGGGTTCTTTTCATATTGAAATGTATGCTTATTTAAAGATTAGCTGCATGAAAAAGCATAACCTTATTCACAAGTCACTTATGTCTCATTACATTTTTTTTGAAGGCTCTGAGCCATCTCTGGCCCATATAAATTTTTTTCAGCATCGCTAATCAGCTAAGATCAAGTTAATGGTAAATTTATAGACGCTCTCATTATGCCACTGGTTGTGGTCATCCTTCTGGGCCAAGTGGGTTTCTTTGTGATCCTGTATTGTGTGCACCGGGCTGCAAACTCCAGGCAAAACACATTGGCAAACAGCCTCCTCTTCCAATCCTCATTTTCTCTCCTTCCTGGGGTGTGAGCTCCCCAAAGTGTGATTAATCCATCTATTGATCGCCTCCTGCCATAGTGAGGGTGAGATATGGCTAGCAAACCCGTGCCAGGCTGCCTATGTGATCGGACTGCTAAGGCGAGGTGAGAACAGACAAGTGTTAGCAGGGACTTTCCAACCCTGCAGACAGAGGGGGCAGCAATAGCCACGCTTCCCACAGCCTTGCAAAAATGATCCTTCTCAGCAAAATGCAACTCATTCTTTTTCAAATGAATTCTAATGTATGTTCCCTGCTATCTCAATTGACTTCACAAAGGTCTAATAAAGGTTTATGGGGAAAGGGAAAGAAGAAGATGAAAAATAAAGTAACAAGACAGAAACCTCCTGGAAATAGAGCAAAACAAGAATGTGCAGCTTTGATTGAAGCTTTCCAGGCAGATATAATGGATGACCGAAAGCATGCCAACCAAAAGGATTAAAAGACTAAGAAGGCATTTATCTAATATTCAGAGGCATTGTGTGTGTGTTGTGGGGGAGGTAAGGCAAAGATAAGCTGAGGGGGTGGGCAAAGACACTAGAGAAAAGAACTTCTACCTGCAAATTAAGAGGGTAAAATGAGAAATATGGGCACTAAACTTATTCTCATGCCTAGTTTTGCCCAGTAAAATGAGGGGGTAAATTGGCGAAGTTGGAATAAGAAAAGCTTCCCCTCTGCCCCTCCCCTGCCCAAAAGAAAGTCAAGCTCACCTGTTCTCGGTCACAGATGCCACATTTTCTTTCATTCAGCTCCCACATGTTAAAAAAAAAAACTCGTTCACAAGTCATTCCACCCTTTGATTCAGCAATTCCTATCATAGACCGGAAGTCACCTGGGATCATGCACCAACTTCCATTTCCTGTGGAACTGATTTCCAGTGTGTCCACGCAGAGAGCGAGCAAGTTGTGAAGTTGGTCAGTGGCTTAAAGCCTAGTGACCCTTCTACATTAGGGAGAGCAGCAGTGCAAACTTTAAGACAGCCTGACTGCCTCGTAGTAGCTCTCATGTCTCGGGCTCATGTAAGCTTTTCTGCTTCTCTGTTCCATAGGAACATGTACAGACATCTGGGCGAGACAGACAGACTTAACCAAGTGGGGGGAAGAAAACCCACAGTGCCAAATGAAATGAAGAACAGAAAGTAATTTTAATAAAAGTTAATTCTGATTTATGTAACAGTTCTTTGTAAGTTACATAAAAGAATCTAATATGTGTTAAGTACCACCTAAATGTCAGTTTCTCGCTCGAGGCTGGGTGTTCCACAGTGAACAAGACACAGATCTTGTACTCCAAGAATTGTAGCTCACAGGGGAACAGACCATTGGAAAACAGGGCATGATTCTGTAGTCAGGCTTTTAGCTCAGGATAAGATGGGAGTCCAGTCACCGAATCCAGTGTTGGTGACTCTTTCTTAAGGCTCCTGGAGGAAATGACACAGGAACTGAAACCTGAAGGATGGATAGGGGTTGGCCATATTACAAAAGAGGCAGATGGAAGAAAAGAAAAGAATGGGTGGGAAAGACCAGATTATTCTAGACTGAAGGACCATCATCACACAGACCTGGAGCTGAGAGAGATCAGGACACATTCAGGTAATGACAAACTGAAACGTGACCAGAACTCAGCATGTGAGGGGAGCAATGACAAGTCACAAGGCTGGGGAGTTAAATCAGGGCTCGGTAGGAAGTGTTAAACTATTCGGACTTAATTCTAAAGGTAATTGCAGAACCACAGATGGATTTAAATAGTGGTGATGTATCAGTGTTGAGAGTGTGGGGAATGTGTTGGAAAGGGACAACCCTGGAAACAAGGACCAATTAGGAGAGGATTGTTCTAATCTGTTCAGGTGGATTCATCACGGGCTCTGGCACTGTTGATGGGGTGGGTGAAAGAGAGGAAACCCCAACGTGAATCTCAAGGAGGAACAATGTCCACTGAGAATTTATCTCGAGTGTATAACTTATTATAAAAGTGTTCCAGGAAGAGCCCAACACTTCTCTGATGCCCAATAAATTGTTAACAAATAAAATATTAAGTGAAAACTTGCTCTTTCCAGTAAGTTCTGGAGTTGGGCAACTCCAGGAGACTAGAAATAATAGATAGGCTAGGTTCATATTCTACTCGGAGAATACTCCCAGAATGTGAAAGGGAAAGCTCTGTAAAATTCCAGAGAAAAATGGAGTCACAAGCCACATGTGAAGAACTGGCCATGCCAGATGGACACAAAGTCACTTGAGTAGTGTTACTCTCCCAACCACCAGCTGCTGAAAGTGAAGTAGCGTGTGCTTGGAGATGAGCAAATCATTTCCCACAAAACCAGTGTTTCAATATTTTGCTTGGCACGCAAGTCCACTTGGACTGGAGAAGAATGTGGTTTGGAAATAAGCTGAGATTAAATAGATGAAACAGTTTGTGAGAAGCACCAGTGTTTCCAAATATGAAGTACAGCTTCTGATAGAAATATTATTTCTTTGTGTTTTTATTAATAAATTAAAAAGAGGGATTCTCTTATTGATGCAAATCACAGATGCTTCTAAATTAGGCAGCAGTGTCAGCACCCAGCAGATCACAATGTCCCCAAAGAGGTTAGAAGCAAGGGACAGGAAATAATAGAGCAAGGTTAAATTTGGCTCAATGGAAACTACATCTGGGGAAGGATAATACAAAAAGCAGATATTCATTGGGCCAAAAAATCTGGACCACACTGGTGCCAAAGGAGACCCAGGTGCTGTACCGGATGGCAGATGAGGTGGGAGTTTAAAACACGCCAGGGCAGCCTGAAGCCCATTTGGTCCTGGCCTGCTACATCTGATACAGAGAACTGATAGAGATCTGGTCTGCCTCTATCTTCCATGTTTGCAGCACATTCACAAAAGAAATTCAACCCCTTCATTGCTTTGATTTTTGTTACTGAGATAAAACAGAAATTATGTACTAGAACTACAAGACCTTTACCATTATCTCAAGTTCATGGCCAATGCTTTTCAGTTAAAGAAATAAAACCATGGTGATTTGTACATAGAGGCTTCATTCACAGTAACTCAAGATAAATCATTAATATTCTTTCATTATTCTCCCATTATTTTCATTTTATAATGGTCTTTCAGGTAAGTGGCCAGGCAGTCATATGGTCTATCTCTGTTTCACATATTAAGCAGCTGAGGCATGGTTACCAAAGGCATTCAAGAATGCCAGCCATTGGTCTCTCTGCCTTGTACTTTGTTCATTATAGGGACATATTTTTTCTAAATAATTTAGGCTTTTGAATGGAAATGGAGAGTTGTCATCAATGCCATCACAGGTCTAAATGGGGCATTACTATATGACTCCATGGGCAGGTGAAGTATGTGGCTTAAGGTACCAATTTTTAAGATTAATTGATGCATAAATATCAAATAGTATTCATGATGAAATTCAGAATCTTGCTGGACACTCCTTAGTTTAAGTTTCATTATTAATCAACTTTGAATCATAAAAGGAGATATGAATATAGCATGATTATAATGCTTTCAGTGCAAAAGGTTTCTTAAGGTCTTTATCAAGTCTAGCTAGAAACCTTGACAGAGGGGAAGCAAGAAATGGAAGTAAACACTACAATTGCAAAGAAAAGTATTTCATTATTTCCTCTATTTGCGCTTGTAACTTACCAATTACACTCAGAGGATATAAATGTTTCTAGAGCAAAACTACAATTTCACCCAACTGTAATGGCCCAATTTTAAACAAACCCATTGGCCATGTACGTTTTGGACACTTACTGATGTGCATCCCTGGAACTGAAATTGGATTTTGACCTTCACTAAAATCTGGGCACTGTGGTTTTGAAGCTTTGTCTGAAGTCAGATTCATTTCAGTCATGTTATCTGAATGACAACTCATTATTGCAATTCAAGTAAGGGATAGTTGTGGCTTGGGTTTTAGTGAAGGATAGGAAATTTTATAGTGTATATAATTTGGAACATGTCTGTATTCAGCCCATATGTGGAAATCTGCCCGGGTGCTTATTATTATGCTTTATCTACAAATGGCCAGATGGCCTTGCCCAAATGTAGAGAACCATTTAGTGCCATTTTAAACCATTAAGGCTGTTAGCTCAGACTCCAGATAATCCTTTGCCCGAAGGGAGCTAGTTTTGCTGTCCTTCAGAATCATCGAATGTAATTAAATGCCATATTAAGGAGTAGGCATTGACAGATTAAGGAGCCAGCACTGTCAACCAGTTTTGGGCCAACCAAGGCAGAGGGAATAAGAAATAGATAAAACAATGTGTTAGGTAATGTACTGGCTAAGCTGCAGTAACAAAGAATCCCCCAAATACAATGACTCAAAAAAGATGACTCACTTTCAATTTAGGAAAAAAACAGAGATGGGGCAGAGAGGTCCAAGATAGGCAGCTTTGTTCCTTAAGATCAACTCCTTCTGTCTCATTGCTCTGACATTCATTATAGTATTTTCCACATTTACCTGCTTGCGGTTATCTTACCAGTGCATAGGCATCCTGTTGGCTCTATGGGGAAGAGAGAAAGAGGCTAGCAAGCAATTTTATTTGAAGGAGTTGATGTTAAAATTGTACATATCACTTCTGTTTATAATTCCCCTAGCATCGACTTATCTGTTTTTTGGACTAAAAGACGCACTATATTCCTCCCAAATTTGGGAGGAATATTGGTTGTTAATGTTGCTGTTGAGTTCAGTTTACATTTACATTGGTGAAATATTATGTTATTTATGTTATTAAATATTTTACCACATGTTTTGCTTCAAAATTTTTTCCCCTATTTTCCTCCTCTAAAACCTAGGTGCATCTTATGGTCCAAAAAATAAGGTAGTTACTATTTCATCACCACTAACAGCACGGGAGGCCAGACAATGTAGTCTTCAATTGGATGACCATGTGTTCTGTTAAAACTCAGCAGGGTGGGAAGCCCTACCTCCTCAAGGAAGAATGGGAGGATGAATACTGTAGTTTCTGCTGCACGTGGTTTTGTTCCAGAAGTCATAAAAGCCAAAAACAAGAATTGGGCAACTACTGTAATAAGAGTAAGAAGCTGTGAGGAAGCCTGCAGCTAAGAAAAGATGGACTAGAGATTGTACTATGTCCTAAAAACTGGAAGATGCTTTGTATATATGAGGTCATTTAATTGTCTAAGCAACTCTGTGAAATAATGTGTTAGTCTGCAGCCTCCAAGAAGAAGATAACAAGACAGGATTGAAATGGAAGAAATGTATTGGGGGAAATGTCTATGAGTAAAGATGAGAAGGGAGTTCGGGGAGGCTGGGAGAGCATATAGGACACTGAGTGAAGGAGAGAAGGAAGGAAAGAAAGTTGGGCGAAGCATTTTTAGACTGCAGAGTCATTGTAAGGAAAGTTTGGAGAGTCTTTCATGGAGTTCCTGAGCCAAAATCACCCATCAGATGAGACCCATACCTTCTGTCTTGTATTAGACCTACATGAACCATGCCTTACCATGCTTATTCATAGGCTTGGGAGAAGCCCATGTGAAGTATGGTTTTGGTATAAAGGTGGCAATCAGCCTCAAAGAGCGCTTTCTGTAGTTCAAGATCTGAAAGGCACATTTTCATGCCTGCCATGGAGAGGTATTGCTTTTTTGTTTCTTTCTGTCTGTCTCTTTTTCCAGTGCAAAAAGGTTAAGATGTGTGTCTGAGTATAATGGCTGGTGGATAGCAGAGATGAAATTGAGCACACAGCCCATCTCCAGTCAGTATGCATACTACTTCCTAAGCTTACTGGGAGTGCACAGTACTTAGTTTTCAGAGGTCCTACCGAAATTACTAAAGGAACAAAAGTGTACATAATGTCCCCAAATAGTAAGCTTAAAAGTGAGGAAACTCCTCTCTCAGGCTGCCTACTGATGGAAAGACCCCTGAACCTAGAAGTGAGGGTGGGATATTTTCACAGAGCAGCTATCATTTACACAGGATCCCTATAGCTACTGCCTGAAGTAGCTTTTGTAGACAAAACCACAATCACAGCACCAAGCCCTAAAGTTTTGACTCAATCTCTTGTCCTTTCTAGGCTCCCTTTGTATCCTGAACCCTGCCTAACATGAGTTTCTTGGCCTTCCAACACTGGATGGTGAAGGGGGCCTGTCAGAAATGTAGACTAGCTCTTTTACTCAAAGGAGGGAGGTGGGCATAAGCCAACCTAAGTCTCTGTGGGAACTGGATAAAGGTACCCCCTAAAGGCAGATGTAGAAGCTCCAGGGTGAATGACTTAGACAAGCAGAGGGCAGGTTGGGTTTCGACTTCTACTCACCCACCAAGGCATGTTGGCCAACACTATACACAGTGACCTTACTCAGGGCCCTGTGATCTGTCAGGCTTACAAGTCAACGAAAACCCCCACACTATTAACATGGAAATTAACCCTGGCAACTTTCAGGGCCAGAGTACCCATAGTAACCTGTCCCATGTACCTGAGCAGCCCTCCCTCTGATTCTCCCACCCTGTAAACACTGTTCAGCCCTTTCCTTCCTGTCTTGTAGCCATCTAGGCTCCCCTCATCCACCTCCAGTTCTTCAGTCCTGTCTCTGCTTCCTGGTGGGCAGACTGACCTCTTTTGCCAGTCCATAAGCATGTTTGCATTATCTTCATTTAACGGATTTTAATTAAGCAATAACTGGGTGTACAGAATACAAAGATAGACAAAATTCAGACCGTGCTCTTAAAAGCTCATTCTAGTGACAGATCTGCTCCAAAAGAGATTTGTTTGTGTAGGTTGTACAGAGAAGGGGCAAGTCATTAAGCCCAAGGGAGTCATAAAGGGTCTTAATGACAGATGAATATAAGTGAACGAGGCAAGGAAATGAGGAGAAAGGTCATTCCAAGGGGAGAGAACAGCATGTGCAAAGATCCAGAGGTACACAAAGCTGTGTGCATTCAGAGAGTTCGAATGATAAAATCTCAAGCAATCTAGAACAGCAAAAATGGGAGGTGAGGCTAGAGAGATATAAAGAAAGGGATGGACATATCCCTAAGGGTTTGACAATGAATTTGGACCTTATTCTACAGATGCTGGGCAACCATTTAAAGCTCTTTATGCTGGGAAATGATACACCAGAATTATTTTAGAAAAGTTAGCTTCTATCTCTCTCTCTCTCTCTCTCTTTTTTTTTTTTTACTAACTCCTTTGCTACTTGGACCACCTGGTTCTCCTTACCATATCTAGGAAGTTGATAAGATTAGCATGCTGGGAAAAGTAATGGGGGCCTCAGAAATAGAGCCAGTCTTGATCCAGAAGAAAGATAGCCTGTTCCTAAATATCTCATCTTCAGGTGATCTGTAGATTGTTTAGTCTAAATGCAGGTAACATTGGAGTTGTTGCTGAAAGTCACCTTCTACTTTCACTGGTTATGAATCAATCTAGTGATTCTCTTAATTCCAAAAGAGTCTTGTCCAGCAGTATATAATGTTAGACTAAAAATGCTTTAATTTTCTTAGATTTTTATTGTTTTCAAAGTATTTTAACATATATTAATAGCTAATATAATCCTTACAGTGATATGGTGAGCTCAGTAGTAATTACTATCCATTCCCATTTGACAGATAAACAATAAGAGAAATAGGTTCAATGACATGTCCAAGGTCACAAACTACTAAAAGCTGTAGTTTCAAGCAAAAACTTGAAAATGGGTCTTTGACTCCAAATGCAATGCTTTATTAGTGAATATTTGCAATATTTATTAGTGAAGTTTCTCCAGAGAGAGAGAACCAATAGGATAAGGATGGTGGGAGGGGGAGAGGGAGGGGGAGAGGGAGGGAGAGAGGTGGAGAGAGATTATAGCAATTGGCTTACACTGTTATTAAGGTCAAGAAGCCCCACGATCTGCCCAGTGCAAGCTGGAGAATTAGGGAAACCAGGGGTATAATTCAGTCTAAGGCCAAAGTCCTTAAAACTGGGAGGTAACTGCCCAAGAACCAGGAGTTCTAATGTCCAAGGGCAAGAGAAGATGGACGTCCCAGTTCAAGAAGAGAGAATTCACCCTTGTTCTGCCTCTTTGTTCTATATGGACCCTCAGTGGATTGGATGATGCCAGCCCACACTGGTGAAGATGCGTATTCTTCACTCAGTCTGCTGAATCAAGTGCTAATCTCCTTCAGAAACACCCTCACAGACACACCCAGAAATAACATTTTACCAGCCATCTGGGCACACTTTAGTCCAGTCAGGTTGACACATAAATTAGCTAACACACCACTAGAGACTGCTGTCTCTAAAATTAACTATTTATTTATATTCTAATGCATTTCACCCTGGGCTTGAGGGTTTCTTTAAAGTTACTTTCAATAAAATAAAAAACTAAGTGTGGAGAAGGGAATATATAGGGAAACTAGAAGAATAAGACAAGAGAAAAATTAAAATACTAAATAGCCATAGATCCCTATATAGTAACTGAAGTTAGTCTGCAAATTGAGCTCCAAACATCCAGGCAGCTAAAGCAATAGAGGAAAATGTGATTCACATTGTGTATAAGAACGAGGCATACTGTATCTCAGCGGAAGCAACCTTTCCTAGGCATACAGATATGAGAGAATTTTCTCTTGCATTTCCTTTATGTTAAGGATATTGAGTTGTGTGGTTTATAAATTCCTCAAAAACATTCCCAGAAAGAGGGCAGAAATAGGGATGTATGGCTATTTCTAATTAACCCCTCAATGAACGTGGAAAGCAAAAAGTAACTCTGCTTTTCATAATCTTGCTCACTTGTGACATTTTTTAGCAATGGCTGTGCTGGTGTGTTATTTTTCAAAGATGAATATGTAAGAAAACAATCTCATAATATGGTTTTGGAAAAAGAAATTCCTGACTATAACAGTAGGCATATGGGAGGCCAACCAGAGTTTTTCTCCTTGGGAAAACCTGTGGAAACTTGTCCCCAGGTTTCAAAGGTGGCCTTGACTAGCTCCCTCCTGGGGTGTGTGTCTAAAACAAAACTCAATACCAAAGAAATCTGTGTTCTTCCATTAACTGATTTACCCAAGAAAATAAAGATAATTTGTTTTATTTAGTAAAATTTCCAATGCAAATTCTCTCAAAAGGGGTCCAGAAAATTTTTCTTAATGAAACTATCAATTGGCTACAACTGCAACAATGAACAATCACATTTTGCTTCTTAACCTTCAGCCGGAAGAAGTCAGTTCAATGGGACTCAGCCTGTCCAGAAAGAGAGCGAGGAGGGAGCCTACTGCCTGCAAACGGCTACCAGAGATGTTGGCAGGAAACAAAAACAAAACAAAACAGAAAGGCCCACCCTTTTGTTGTTATTGTTGTTTCAGCCTCTCAGAACTAAAACCCCTTCTATTTTGTGTCCCCAAGGCCATTGGCTCAGCTCTGCCTCAGTCCTGCTTGGCTCTGTGGTTGCTGGTCTCCTTTTATAGTCGCTTTGCTCCCAGCTTCCATCCTCAGACAATGTCCGCACTGAGAGTGGATTCTCCATGCCCTCCGCCTGGATGGCTATGACAATGGAGCTTGATGATTTAATCATGCGTTTGCCAGGCTGTCTAGGAGATACCTGGCCAGAATGAGGATACAATCTGTGGCTATGGAACCCAGCCAAGTAAACTGGGATTGAAACTATGACCTTGCCCTCCTGGGAATGGGCTCTAAATCAATTGCACTAACTGGCCACAGGTATGGCAAGACTGTTATCTATCATAATGATGATGATAAAAAAATAACACTTACTCTGGGTCTGGTCTTTATGGGGATTATCTCCTAGGAGTCTCTCAATTCCATTTCACTTGTGAGGAAATAGAAGCTTAGAGAGGCTAAGCATCTCTCCTAAGGGCACATGGCTAATAATAGTGAAAGTAGGATTCAAACCCGGGCAATTCAGTTCCAGAATTCAAACCACTCCTATGAGGATTTCCCATATTGTAAACACAACAACAGATATGGAGAAGCTGTCTCATTCAAATAAACTAGCTAGCTGGCAAGAGCCTCTGGATTTTTCAATTTAAGACTCTATTTGTTAGCCTTAGAGCTTTTGACATGTACGTATGGCATCACTGTTTTCAATGCCCCAGAAACGCATCTTTGATGCTGGATGACAAGAGGCCCAGGAGGGAGCGGCTGACACTAAACATGTTCACACCAACCGCATTCTCCAGAAGTATTTTACTAACACCTACGTTTCCAAAGAGATGCATTTGATCTTACTGTATTCAACAATGGTGGTAGGATTATAAATTGGTAGTAATGTTATCAAAAGCCTTAACCCAGGGGACATATTTGATTCAGGCATTCTCCTTGGCAAATTTATCCTAAGGAAATAATTTTCAGGAAAATATGCAAAGATGAAATCAACTGATTATTTTGGTTACACTATTATTTGTAAAAATAAAAAGTTTAAAATACCCTACCGGTCTATCGATAGGGAGTTGATGAATTACATTTCGCTAAATTCTTAATAAAGAATCCGACCTAGCCATTTTAAATTGAAATGTGAATCTACATTTACGTTTGTAATATGCAGGTAAATTAAAGATGCTGGTGATATATTGATAAGTAAAAAAAGAAATCACTAAACATAACGGTTAGTAATAGTGTCCCAGGTCTACCCTAACGAAGTACTTACATCTGGGAGCCTGCCACTACTCGGTTCTCTCACAGCTTTGAAGGCCAGAAGTCTGAAATCAAGAGGTCTGCAGGGCTGGTCCCCCGCGGGCTCTGGGAGAGAATCTAGTGCACGAATCTAGCCTCTCTGCTGGCTGCTGGTGGTTGCCAGCAGTCCTTGGCATTCCTTGGCTTATAGATGTATCACTCCAATCTCCACCTCCATCCACACATGGCCTTCTCCCCTGTCTCTGTGTCTTCTCATTTTCATCATTAGATTTAGAGTCCAGCCTATTCCAGGATGATCTCATCTTAAGATCCTTACTTTAATTGCATCTGCAAAGACTCTCATTCCACATAAAGTCACATTCTGAGGTTTTGGGTGGACATAGCTAGGGAGCCACGGTTCAACCCATTACATATGGTTCTATTTTTGTTTTATTAAAAATATATGCATATATATATATATATATATATATATGGGTTTATCATAGTTACATTGGACTCTGTAGTCAGACAAATGAGCTTTTGATCATGGTTCTACCTCTGGCTGACTATATGGCCAAAAGCAAATTATTTTAACTCTTGGAGACTGTTTTCTTATGGGGAAAATTCTTATTAAAATCTTAGGTGAGTAAATAATACTTTATATGGTTATTATAAGAAGTTTAAGAGATAATGTACAAAAAGTACTTAGCATAGTGCCTGACTTATAGATAGTTCTCCATAAATAGTAGTTATGATAAAAAAATAGCCCTGAAAGGATAACCCCCAAATATTAACAGTAGTCATTTACAGTGGGGATTAATCATTATAGGTGGTTTTTACTTTTTTAAGAAATTTCTTTCTATATTTTATAAAAATTTTAGCCTCACATATAATTCCTTTTTTAAATCAGGAAAAGTAACAATAAAGCCATTTCTATTTGAGGGAAGAATAAGACTTATCAGGTTCTACATCACCTTGACACACACATGAACCAGCCAGATATTATAGATTAAATTAGCCATGCAACTAATTCTTCAAAAATATTCCCTCTAGCCTTGGGAGCTCCTTTCTCTCGCTTCCTTCACATTTTTTCCACGTGCAAAATTTGTGTTGGTTTCACTGACATTTTTCAGTGCCAGAGCCACAATAATGCTGACAAACACTTAAGAATAGCAGCATTTCTTAAATGTCCACAGTGCAAAGGGTGACGCATGGCATGCCTTGAAAGATGGGCTCCCTCTGTGGAAAGAATGTCTCTCCCAACACAGTGATGAAGGAGTTCTGTCAGAAGCAGGATTTGGGGAGGGAGAAAGAAAGCAAAGTCAAAACCCAAAGTTTAGGTCAGATGTGACATTGTCTGATGGATTTGTGTTATGTTTGAATGTCCATTTTTAAGGTTAGCTGTCCTCTGAGAAAGGAAACACATCATCTGAAAACATGTACATTTTAAAAATATTTCTTTCATGTTAAAAGTAGTATGTGGAAAATAAAGAAAATGTAGAAAATACACAGACACACACACATGTCCCTTCAGCACATACAGCACCTGTGTATGAAATAGAAAAAAGCATCTCTCCTTGGGGATCAAATTAGAAAAATATGACCCCGCTGGACAGATGCAGCCCATGTAGCTGCATGTATGACAAGTAGTGAGTACTTATACACAAATTAGAAAAAGGGCTCCTTTTCCTTTGGCCTGAAATATTCTCTCACCAGGGCACATCTTGCGTTCCCCTGTAAGGGCACAACTGGTATAACAGCATGTGGTGGCCCTGAAATGAGACTGTATCGCACCTACAGTGTGCATGTGTGTGTGTGTGTGTGTGTGTGTGTGATTATGTAACATTTTATACATATGAAAAAATACACATTGAAAATAAAAGTTTAGGTTGAAAATTTTATACATGGGCGGATCAACCACCTTAAGAACAGAATCACTACCAATCCTACTGCATCTCTTTCTATGGTCTTCGCTGTCCCTTTTTGGAATTTTGTGCTTATTATTATCTTGACATATTAAATCTATCTATCTATCTGTCTATCTATCTATCCATCCAATGCCAGATTGAATCTAGGCAGGCTTCTGTGAGTTGCTTTTCTAACTCATACTATTCTGTAATTTACTCTATCACTTAATTTAACAAATAGGTTTTATGCCATGAAGTTTGATTCTACAATATTGTGCAAACTACATAGTATTCTGATGTATCTTTAGACCATAATTTAACTAATTATGTTATTATGTTTAATTAGTTAAATAATAGTTGTGCTAAAGTAACATAATTTAACTAATTAAAAAAGAGACTTTTATGTTATTTCCAATGCTGCTACAAAACTCTTTGTGATGGACTTTAACTTCCATTGTAAGGAAATCTTGGACAAGATCCTTAATAATTTTCTTAGAGCAAAACTCTAGACATGGAATTGGTGTGTCAATGGTACACTGATTATAAGACTTTCACTGGGTATTAGTACTAATGATATTGTTAAGGCAATTGATGCGGTGAGATGAAATAAATTCATATGGAATACTGAGTCCTGTGGAGGAAAAGGGACAGCTCGACTTCTCTCTCAAGGGAGAGCAAGTCTCGGAGCACCTTGGCCACCCTCTCAAGAAGAGAGTGCCCCGACCCTTGCCTTGAGAAGCTTTTATTGGATTCAATTTGCATAGGAATACAGGGTGTATATGTAAAGCTCATTAATCATTATCAGGCAGTAAGGATCAAACAATAGATTACATACAGAGAACTCTGAGGACCTATTTTGAGTCAGAGTCAGATAGCTAAATGGTCATAAAACCTTGGGGAACAAACTCACTTCCTGCTCAGACCCTTATCATTTAATTCAGAGCATCCTAAACAAAGCAGGTTTCACAGAATTTTACATGTTCTTTCTTAGGCCTGATCACCCTAGGGAACCTGCCCTTTCTAGCACAGGGCTGCACCCACCACTGGCATTGTTTCAGGCTTAAGGCATTGTTTCAGGCTTAAGTTAGGCAGGAGAAATAATGCAGCCAAGAAATTAGGAGACTTCTCAAAGACAGAATGAGGACTCAGGCTATGTCAAAGCCAAGGGGTGAGGGTCCATCACCCCTTTTCTATAGCCCCCAAGTCCTTCCCTGGGCCCCCCTGTGATTGTGCCTGTCTTAGGTCATTCCTCCCTTGAGGAATCTTACCCGTCATTGGCTAACCAATCAAGCATTGGGGGCCAGGCAGGGTGAAGTAAAAGAGGCAGAGGCCTTGCCCCTGCCTGGGAGATAAGCTTTGTCTCTTTAGTGGCTTATGGTCTGAAGGTCACTCACTCAGCCTTAGCCATGTGGGGGTTACAGCTCCTGAAACCAGGCAGGGCAGTTCCCAACAGGCACTGAAGATGCTGCCTGAGAAGAGATTCCTAAACCAAGGAAGTTCAGGATTAATAGGAACATGTAAACACTTTCTAGTTTTGTTGATCTCAAATAAACCTACTGTGAAGCAAAACCCACAGGGTTCTGCTGTCTGTTCTAGCTCCAGTAACTCATGGTTAACCATAGTAACCTGAATAATGGTATCAGTGTGGGTGGGGGTGGTCATTTGGGGGAGAATTCTCAAGCAAGAATTGATGAGCTTAAAGAAACACAAAACCAATGCAGGGAACTTCACATTGGATTCAGGTAAACCACAGAAGAGGGCAAAAGCTTCTCTCTTTGGTGTAGTCAAGATGAAGGCCAGTTTAAGAAAGGGGATTTATAAGGAGATTAGAATATATATTAAAAGCAGAAAGGAAGAGTCTGAATAACTTACCCTCAGAGCCCAATGTCATCCCACAGGGAGTCCTCACCTCAATGAGCAAAGAGGTCAAGACTTTATGAGGGGCAGGAGCCACCAACCTCAGCTTCAGGCCCAGAAGGGAAGACAAATGAGTCCTTTCTAAGAACAGAAAAACTTGATGAGCAAAGCAGACAGAAGTCCGAGTAGAGAAACCTCCTTCCTTAGAAGAGAATGGTTGACTCAGTCATTGCCTAGTTTGGCCTCCACAGATATTTAACAAACGGAAATACTGTTTATGTATTAGTATATTTATTGCTGTAAAGAACAATTTTTAAAAGCTCTTTTTTTTCAAGAAGCATTTCTATTTTCCAACTGATTAAATTATTGGAATACTATGCCTAAAATCTGTACAATTGAAATGAGCATGGCTTCCTTTCTATCATGTCTGGAAATCAGAAATTAAATTTGTGTGGTAAGTAGATTGTCAAGAATGCATTTCCAAAGGTCATAATGTCTGGACTTAAGCAAAATTGTGTTTTTACATAAGGACATATTTTCTCTTCTTGTCAAAAGACATGCCAATAGTATCTTTCTGCTTCAGTGTGTGGCACTGGCCTGCTTTGCTGTGTGCTGAAACAGCGTCTGCTCGGAGCGGCCAAACAATAACAGCAGTTACCACTAACTGAGCATTTATTACATCTCAGGCACAAGTTATGTCCTATGTATGTATGAAACAGTTTAATCCTTTTAACAACCCTCTGAGGAAGCTGTTGGCATTTAACAGAGAAGTAAGCTGAGAGTCATTGAAGTCACCTAGTGACTGGAGGTCACTACCAAAGACAGTGGCCCATTGCACACTAACCATCTTCCATCTATAACCCACACCAGCTGGGAGGAAGGGGGGGAGAGCATCAGCCAGATCCTGACACAGGATGGGGGCAGGAACAGGAAAAAGTGGTAGGGTCTGAGCTTTACTTGGATGGGAAGAATCATTAAAAAGGCGCAACCCTTAGATTTCCTCTCTACATGTCTTTGGGTGTTGCTTTCCACTGTTTTCCCTAAAGATTTTCTTCCTTTAATCATATTCTTCACATTGTCATGTCAACATACTTCCTTTTAAACTTTCATTAAAAAAATGAACAACTGCCTTTAGAGAATATACATAAAAGAAATGATTACTCACCTCACCACCACTTTAGCTTTCAGTTAGAACTGGGACCCAGGTTAGAAATAAAATCAAGCCCTTCCCATGCTGAGCTCTGCATTGGAACCTTGATGAATGTGTCTATGAAAAGTTTTTGGCTGTAGGATTCACTCTAAGTTAAATTTATGGCCTTTATAAGCTCTGTCAAGGTAGCATTGTCTTCATGAGTATTTCATTTTGAATTTAGAAAGAATCCTTGACCCCTACTATATGCCAAGAACAATCCCAGTTGCTGGGAAGACAAAGATGGATAAGGTATTGTCCCGGCCTGAGAAGTGAGGAGAAGACCATGAACAGAGGTAAAAAGATTACAGCGAAGCAGAGGCTCTGCCCATTAAAATCATTGGAGAAAAACTGAAAACCCATGAGTGGATCCCACCATTAGGATTTTGATTTAATTGATCTTGGGGTGGGGGGGAGTCATTTTTACAAGCTCTCTAAATGATTCTGAAGTAGAGCCAGAATTCATAATCACTAAAATTGAGGCATGAGTAAGGATGTTCAGGAGAGTTCATCTAGAAGCACCTGAGGAGGTAATATTTGAGTTAGATTTGGAAGGGTTGATGGGAATGTGCCAGATATTCCAGGGCAGAGCTGAGGAAGGGCATCACAGGGGAACGAAGAGCATGGACAAGACACCCACACACAACTCAGAAAACGACTTTCACAGAGTGACTGGCAAGCTGAATGGGCCAGAGCTGAATTAGGAGAGGAGGTCGAAAAGGTGAAGTGAGCAGGTGGAGGGGAGGGTGCAGGGAAAGGTCAGGCCAGAAAGACAGCATGCCAGACTGAAGAGATAAGACTATTCTAAAGATGACAAGTATCCATCAACAGTTTCACATAGGTTGCAGCTATAGTAGTGTGTGTGTGTGTGTGTGTGTGTGTGTGTGTGTGTGAGAGAGAGAGAGAGAGAGAGAGAGAGAGAGAGAGAGTGAGAAATAAGAGTGAGGATCCAGAAAGAAGGTCCCTATAGATGGTGAGCCTGAGGAAGAGAGAGAAGCCTGTGAATAGGGTCTTGCAATCATTTTGGTGAGGTCTTATTCAAGAAGAAGAGAAAAGAAAATAATTCATACATTTTTGTTTCCTTGGGACTACTGGCAAATAACTAGAATCTACTAAAAGAACAAAAAAAATTTTGAGAATCTACAGACACTGAGTGAGACACTGGGCAGACAGAGGTAAGACCCAGTCAACCTGTTGCTTACAACCTGGGGAGTTTGGGCAGGTGGTGGATTTTCTAAGGATGTCTTTAAAGACACAACTTCAAGAAGTGAAACAAGTTAAAAACCATACATATATTCAAGAGGGATTTGGACCCATGTGATGTGAAGGTACTCTTGGGTGGTTAAAGAGAAGTTAGAGATATTTGGAAGATTAAAAAAAACTTTTTATAATTGCTTTCATGGAGGTCAATTATGGTCTCCCAGAAGACACTGCTTGTTGCCCATATGAAAACAGGATTCTTGGTTAAAGGAATTGTTAGATACATCCTAACATGGAATTTCTTGTGTTCAGATTATTTGACTTTGAGAAATGTGGCTTACACCGTTTAAGAAACTTGAGTTAACTGGAATTCCCAAACAGTCATAATTATAAGGTGTTTGTTAATTTACCATAATGACCATTGCAAGTGTGCGCGTGAACGCACTTGGATGCAGTGCCAACTATTTCCAGCACCCCGTGGCCTCCCAGAACTATTATCCCTTGAGTGAACTGAAATATGCAGGAGACCTCTTAGACTCAAATATTGTGGGATTGATCTTGAATAATATGGATGCAGATGATAGGTTTATTATGATTTAGTAACAAACATAAATTTAAAACCCACTTGCAACTATCCATTTTTATGTAAAAATCAGTGTTCATTACAGTAAATAACTTTTTGACATTAAATGAAATTAGTGAAAGATTGAGGGAAATATGGAATCAATCAGCAATTCCTTGTTGTTTTTTTTTAACTCAAGCTCTAAAAGCTGATGAGGTGTTTTAATTATTTCATTTCACATGTGGAAAGAATAAATCTGAAGGAAATAGCTTAGGATTCTTTCCAAGTTTGCATTACAAATTATCCCAGGACCCTGGAGAGAAACAATAGCAAACATGATTTTAGGTGCTTCTTTCTCAGGTCAGCCTTTCGATCAATATTGGAAACAACCTTGAGGACCTAATTTTTTCCTTGTGCTGTTTCCCAGAGTTGAGGGAAGTTTAACCTTCCTTTTGATAGGTCTGTGATATGTGTTATTCATGCCGTGTGGCTGGTGTCCCAGGCCTAAATCCTGTAAATGCCGTTTCATATGGCCACCCCCACCTCAGCTGTGTTCTACGAAAAAAACACCCCACCCCATTACCCCTATAGCTTGAGGCTTGCACCAGAGAGGTGACCCTGACTGTTCCTGTGTCCTGTTCCATGACCATCTGGACCTTCACACTCAGGAAGGAGGAACCTGGTGCTCCCGCAGGGCTCAGAGCAGAGCTGGCTTATGTGCCGCCCATGGCAGGACACCCATTTCAGAGACAAGATTCTCTGATAATCCCTCTCATGAACTCTACTCTGGACCAGCTCCAACTTAAAGGAGGGAAGAGCCACATGATGGGAATAGCCACACGGAATAGAAGTGTTCCAGGAGACAGAAGAAAATGTCCCATAAGCTCCAGCTCCCATCTCACAGTGGCCAACTTGATAGCCCTGAGGGGTCCTCTGTATCTTTGATTCAGATCCTGAAATGTAGATGTGAAGGGGAATCTTGAGCATCCCATAGTAATAACAATGTGCCACTAACTATAACTGAAACCTATTTCAAAAATTGCACAACTTACTCTAAATGGTGTTAAGAAAAACAATATGAAAGATAAAGTACTACTAAAAAACTGTCTGAATAGCATTTGTTCCCATAAAAGGCAGTAGAAGACAGAATTTCATAGACTAACTAGGTCAACCCTTAGGAATTTTGTGGCATGGGAAAAACCAAACCAAACTAGGTAAGGACTGAGTGTTTGGATGAAAATTGATCTAATTTCTACCCTTCATGCTGGTCAGCAGGAGAGGTATTTTTCTAGGTGGTGGTTTTCTAAAAGTCTTCCACTCAGAGGATGGTTTGTTTTTTCATTTGCAGAGATTTCTCGAGACTCTAAACCTCCAGCTTGGGGCACTTAAATTGCAAAGAGGAAAGTCGCAGGCACCCCAGAACATTGTTTAGTCACAGAGTATTTGCCTGGAGCTGCTGTGCCTCCCAGAGCACCTGTGAACGGTTCTCTCTGCCTGAAGCACACCTCCCTGTGGCATTGACATAGTCAATTGTTTCCTCTGGTGCAATGCAGCTTCCACGTCAATTGATGCCTGGAGCATTCTGCTGAGAAACAGGAGTATAAGGAAAACCAGCAGCCAAGTGACTGTATCATTTTTTAAAATACTAATTGACCTTGTCAAGATAATTACTGCAGATTGGGAGTCACTGACTTTCTCTGGCAGGTTAGATGGAAAACTTACTGATTCTGGGGAGAATATACCAAAAAAAAAGCTTGCTCTGTTGAATGAGAAGCCTCAGGCTATTTTAAAGGCAAATATTTCTTATTCTGAGATCCTGAAGCTGAAGGACATATGTTTGCTTTACATCTGGAAGAAACCTATATGCTTATGAGGATGTGTTTTGTCTCCAAACCTCCAAGCACTCTAGTCCTAACATCCTTTTCTGAAGCTGATAGTATTATTCTCTATCTATATCAGCTCAGTGATTCAGTCATTCAGTATCCACGTATGGAACACCTAGTTTGTGAAGTGCTACATTAAATACTGTGTGCAATACAAAGGTGAATCACACACAGTGCCTGCCTTCAAGAAGATTGTATGGTCAAAGGAAGGAGCTATATTTATAAATAAATGTCATACAAAATGGAAAATCTGTAATGTCCAGAAATGAGATAGAAATGTTAAACTAAAATTTGGAAGAGGTTATATCTGGAAATAACTTTGGAATCATTGGAACCAACCATTTTATTGGAAATATTGGGCAAATGCACCAATATTTTTCAAGAAGCCCTAAAGCATTAAAAACAAAACAAAACAAACCATGATGATTAGGTTAATGCACAATTTACCCCAAATTGGATTGCAAAAATAAAATTGTTGCACTACTCTTTAATTGTCAAGATTACTTTGTCATAAGTATACGAACCATATTCATCATGATATGAACATTGGTTCATATGCTCATTGATCAGTCTGGAAGCGGTCAGGTTTCAGAATGGGGAGAGATCTTTAGGTTGTTTTCAATGACAGTTTGGTTTCCTCATAAAGAAGCTTCCCTTGAAATCTTGTCCTAGTTGTCCAACTATATACATGGCATGCTTGTCAGCAGACAACCTCAACCGGCTGTAACCATGTGTTTGTTCTAATGGGATGAAATTTAATAGTGGAAGAGCCTGTCTGTGTCCAGAACGTAAGTGAATGTCCACAGATGTCAGAGATGTGGCTGAAGTGCAGCCAGTGTAGACAAGACCTATCTGGAAACCACAATTTCTTGTAATCTTATCTGAGGAGACATCCGAAAAACCCCTAATACACACTTAGTTTGCATTAATCAAGGAAGACTATTTCAAAAGGGGGACTGAACCCCACTGTAGTCCAAGCTGGTCAGAAACTATGCTTGTAATATTTTTGCCACACTTTCAAAAAACCATCAGTAAACTAAAGACTGCCAAGTTGGCAAAGAGAATTGAAAATCATGATATGCAAGGAATATATGAATTGATATAGCATGCTGTGTTTTGAGAAGAGTTTCAATGGTGAGAAGTACATAAGGATTATCTCTCAGTAAAGGAATAGCTGCCATGTGGGGAAAACATCAGGCATTCTGGGAACCTCTGGTGGGAAAAAATGGGACTCAGTGAAGGGAGCCTGAGAGATAACCTCTAGCTCAAAACAAGAAAGAATTCTGTAACAGCTGGAGCCACCATAAAGAGAAACTTGGTGGTTTTAAGAGATAGTAGATTCTTTGCCACTGAAAGCATTCAGGGAGCATATTTAAAGGGGGTGTTAGTGTGAGATCACCTATCAGATAGGAAAGCAGCGCAAATGACTGTTCATGTCCTTAACGAATTGAGGATTTTGTGAGTTTACGTACATGCTGGAATATCACCCTGTCTGTATTCATCTAAACACCTATAGTCAGTCACAACAAATCACTTACCAAGAAAACCATCGAAAAAAAGACATTTATTTATCAAAAAGTGCATAATACAAGACCTACCTTGTCACCATGGCTCATATATAGACACTCAACAAATATTTGTTGAATGAATGAACTTGACTTATAGTACCAAGCAAGCAAAAACACAACCCAAAGCTTTATGAATAATGCAGTATTGGAGTATGTTAATTAAATGCTACTAGCCAGTTTCTATCTGTTTGTTTTCTGGACAAGGAACAAAAATGATGAGATCTTACTATCCTTGATACTTCTATTTTCTACCTTTTTGGTTTTTTTGCTTGAAGTTCTCTCCCATCCTTCCTTTTGGAATTCAGTTCTAAAACCTTTAGCTCCAAACAACCCTCCCCCAACTAAAAAGAAATTTCTCTCAGTCACTTAAATTTGCCGACTGACAGGTGGAACAGGTGAATGACCTTCCGTCATTGTGTCACTTACCTAGGCCTGAGCCTTTAAAGTCTTTGTCTACGACTGTGGCATAAAAGCTCCAGAAAGTAAACTAAGACCTCAGCAAATAAGAGGATGAGGCAAAAGCTTAGGAAGGACATTGGGGTGAACCATATCTAAGCCTCCCCCCAAGTTTCTCAGGGTGGCAGAAAACTTCCAAATAATGGGACCTATAGCTACTGACCTTCTAGGAAAGTAATAAATTTAGCTAGGGAAATAATGAACCATAACTACAATTCTACTTGTTTTGCTATAGTAAAAATAAGTGCATAAATAAATAAAAATAAAATTACATGCTTTTATCAGGAAAGAAAATTAAAGCCAAGAAAATCCATGAGAATTGTATGTTCTTTTTTTGTTGTTGTTTTTAGATTTTAAAATGTATTTATTTTTAGAGAGAAGGGAAGGGGGAGAAAGAGAGGAAGAGAAACATCAGCGTGTGAGTGAAATATGGATCAGTTGCCTTCTCGTAGACGCCCCAACCTGGGACCAAACCCACAACACAGGCATGTGCCCTGACCAGGAATCGAACTGGCACCTTTTGACAACACCCAACCAACTGAGCCACACTGGTCAGCGTGAGAATAATATCTTATCAAAAACCTACTACTGTTATGCATCCCAACAAATTGTATTTTCTCTTCCCCCAAACTGTTTGTTTTGGGGGGATGGGTATTGTCTGAGTGTGTGTGCACATGCCTGTGTGCATGTTTGTCATTTGAACCTTTGAAATTACAAGTGAGAGTAGCAGAAGAAAGTGGGGCCCCTGTCAGTAAGGCCAGCCCCGAAGGTCAAGCTAATGCTGTCCTTTGCACAAGGCTCAGAATGAATTTCCCCAGCTCTTCCCACTTCTGAGGATAAGATGAGCCAGTGGTTTGGGTCAGTTGTGGCTGCTGGAAGCCTTTTCCCAGATGTTGGGGGTTTAGACATGTGACTGGTGCTCACTGACAGACACAAGCTGGCTCTGGCCCTTTCCTCTTTCTCAAGAATTTCCTCCTTTTTGGAAAAGGGCTCTGCTCTCCAGCCCCTGCAGCCACTTCTCTCCCCTTTTCTTTGCATGCTGGGCTCTCCCTACTTCCTTCCAACTTGAATCAATCCCCTTCTCTTCCCTACCTTTGACCCAGGAGATTCAGATGCATGTTTTACATTTCCAGCTCATTTGTTGCTAGCTTAACTAATTTATTTTTATAACTCCCTCTTTCTGACATCCTAAATGCCTCCATGTGTCTCTATATTACTTCTGCTTCTGCTAACATCGTTTCTGGTATCAAAGAGGGTATGGCAGTGCATGCTCTGCAATTAGTTGAGGTTTCACTCTATTAATACTAGCCCCATCCTTGGGCCCTCCAGGATTTCATGCATTCAGGAGAGAGAAATAAAGCTGCAGGGCACTTCACAAACAGCCTTTTGTAAATTCAAAGCATTAACGCCACAGCACATCTGATCTTAGCAGCCCTGGCCCCTTGACACTGGGGAATAACTGCTTTAAAGTAGGAGTCGTCCTTTCCAGGCACACAGAAGCCCAAAGGTAGACGAGTCCGTGCCAGGTCTGGTGAGCGTGGAGATTTAGTCTTAGGTTTCAGGATAAACCCTGCTTCATGTTCTCAGCTGCCTTACCCTAATGATCCTTAATGTCATTCATTGCCACTGGAAGGAGGAAGACATGAGCTGAAATGAAAACATCGAGTATAGAAAAGTCTCTGCGACAGCCTTTCCAGCTGTGAGGTGGGCTGGCGAGGTATGCTGTTGGCCTGGATACTTAAATCTAGTTACACAGACTGGTGCCTGGAGTTTGCACCAGAGAGAAGAATAGAAAATTATGTAAAATGCTGGACTTTGGAAATGGAAACAGGAGCATGCCGACTGAGGCATTTGTCTAGGCAGGTGGTCTGTACTCTGCGCTAAGCATTCCCTTTGATCGTGCTCTTTTGATGACCCCCTTTTAGGAGCCAAAGCCACCTGTGAAGTTGCTGACAGAGAACACATAGCTGAAGAAGCAGAGAGGAAAATTTATTTCAGTGAGAATGCAATCACATCCAACATTCCCACCAGGCCTCACTTCCCCAGGCACATGGTTGCTGCCTGGCCATGCGGCCTTGGCTGAGACACTGCTAACGCCACAACAAAAAGCATTTTGTCACTGAGGGTTGAGGTAGCTGGTGTCCATGGACTATATTGGGGCTCAGAACTAGACTTTCCAAAAATGGGGTGACTTGTTTAGAGCTTTGCGAGCTCCCATTGGCTCAAGGGTCAACCTCTTGATGTCCAACCTGAATTTTCCCAGAACTTCATTAAGCTGCTGTGAGGTCTTATGTGATGATGTATTTTTTAAATGGTTTTCAGGTTTGTGTCTGGGAGTCCTTTGCTCCCATGTGATGGGAAAATCTACCCTTTTATCTCCAGTTGTGAGAGAATGACTCTTGCAATGACATTCTCCCTCATTTCACAAAGGGGTTATACTGTCAGCTGTTTTGATAGTAAGAGAGCTATAGCCAGAGAAGTAGAAGAGCAGCAATGGTGCTATAAAACACTGGCGATTATAATGTTCTCCGGTGCCTTATTTCTATGGCTCTCCTGCTCCTATATTCAGAGAAGAAAAGCCTCCTTCCCAAAGAGTTTGTAGAGTTAAATCCCAAATCTGAACCACTAACTGGGATTTTCTGTCAATCCTCCTGGAAACTGGCCAGAGCACCCCCTTCCAAGGCAAGTACGGTCACCCTGGAAATGGTCCACAAATGACTGTCACAGGAGTTCGATTTTCCCGGTAGCCACAAAGAGGATCAGTGCCCTAGTACCAGAGACAACGGTGTTCAGAGCCAACACATTCATTTCTCTGTTTCTTTCTCCTGGACATCCTCATTCCATCTGACACTTTGAATCATAAAGCTTAGAATTCATTTGTAATGAGACTTGTCAGGTATTTTCAAGAAGTATGTGTGGCTAATTCAGCCAATTGTAAAGACACTACTACTATAAATGATGATGATAATGCTGCTACTAGTAACAACAATAACAGCATTGAGCTTTTATCCTGTGTCAGGCTGTATTCAAACCACTTCCATGCATTAACTCATGTAATCTTCATAATTGCCTATAGACACACACATATTCTTTTCCTGCCGATATTTTTGCCATGTGGCTTTATAGGTTTAGACAGAAATGACCCATGGTAACTAACATCAAATTTTTCTGAGAGGAAGGTTTCTTATGAAATGTTATATTTGATTAGCTTTCTTTCTCTTCCCCCCGCCCCTCGCCTGGACTTGGAAGGAAGACATTCCTATTATGGCAGAAGGAAAAGGGTCTGACATTAGTTGACCTTTACTGCCCACCAGGTACAGGGCTTAAATACTTCCAAATATATTATCTCCTTACATTCTCATGACAATTCTACTAAATAGATATTCTTACATTCATTTTATAGGTAATGAAATGGAGGTTCAAAGAGATTAAGTATCTTGGTAAAATTGCGTCAGTTATTACATTGTTGAGTCAGGATTCCAATCCAGTTATTTTGGATCCCAAACTTCATGCTTTACCCCATGGCACCATTTCTGTTTACCACTCTGGAGCAGAGTTGAATCCTGCCTGACCACTTCTCTTTTGCCCTGACCTACTTCTCCTCTTATCTCTTCTTTTCTCCCCCAAAGTGACCAACAAAAATGAGCAGATTGAGCTGATAGTGACGTGGTACCACTTCAATGCCTTGGACCTTGAAAGCATTGTGCTAAGTGATATAAGTCTACGAGAAAGACAAATACCTTATGATCTACCTTACCTGTGTAATCTAAAAAACAAAAAAACCAAGCTCATAGACATAATCATAGATTGGTGGTTGCCAGAGGCAAGGAGGTAGGGAGTGGGAAAAATGGGTAAAGAAACACAAAAGGTATAGACTTCAGTTATAAAATAAATGTCATGAGGATTTTCTGTACAGCTTAGAGATTATAATTAATAATACTGTTTTGCATGTTTGAAAGTTGCTAAGAGAGTAAATCTTAAAAGTTCTCATTATAAGGAAAAAAATGTAAATATATGTGGTGATGAGTGCTAACTAGACTTATCATGCTGATCATTTCACAATAGTATTATAATCTATTTCAGTGCATGGAATTGTTCTGCAAACCACAAGGTAATATTCAGATGTTAGGGTGCTAATGATGATTATTTTAGCCTTGGTTGATTAGCAGTCTGAAATTGTCTTACAAAAGATGAGATTTGTAGTGTTGTGTGGAAAAATAAAAGCATTCAGGCACATGTTCCTTCTTATAAATGTTATAATCTCAATCACAATCTCAAAGCATGCATTTCCAGCTAACTAAACATGCATTTAATGCCCAAATAAATATAAGTTGCAAGATACTATGATATTTGACAGAGTCTGATCTGTGAGCACAGCTTGTTGAGTCTTCTCCATCCCTCATCGGAGATGTGTTGGAGTTGGTGGATTCCGCCTGTTTTGGGGGGAAGAATTGTCAGCTACAGGAAGACCACAGGAAGACTACAGGAAGACCACAATGAGGGCTGACCAAGCCATTTACACTGGAAGCCATGTCACGTGGAAAGCAGCATGGGTTCCTCATATAATTTCAGAAGCCATGTTTGTGGCTCTTACATTTCTACAAGAAGCAACATAATGATTAGTCATGTTACCTGTGTGTTGTACTCTCTGCTGATGCATGACATTGACCACACTGAGTGCACATGTGATCAGCCCTCATGGGGCACAGAGGATCTGGCCAAGGCTTACTACCCACTCCACAAATGCTCCTTAAATTCACAAGTACTTGAAAACTGTCAGAAATGGGGTTATCTATGAGGTTGGCAAAAGTAGATGTATAGCTATAATACAAATAAATTATACAATAATCAATAAATAATAATACAAGAATAAACTGTGTATTTCACATACTCACAATTGTAAGCTTGCTTTTGCCCATCTTTGTATTTGTTCACAAGTCTTCTTTCCCTATTATCCAGGCTCTGGCTTTCCTATGGGCTGAGGACACCTTGACACTTCACTGACATTGGGCCTGGCTATGTGATTTGCATTGACCTGTGGCATGTAGATTGGAGTGTGTGTGTCACTGTCAAGCTCAGGCTTTAATAGCCATAGTAAAGTTCTTACCTGGTCTCTTGCATCACAGCCAACATTCATGAGAAGTGCGTAACCTAAGGGGCCCTCAGTCCTTCGTTCTGGGTCATGGGACTGAGAGACACCCAAGAAGGCTTGAGCCCAAGTTTAGCCGAGCTTAGCTGAGCCACAGCTGATCCAGAAATTCACAAGGGAGAAATCAATGTTGCTATAAATTACTAAAATTCTGGTATTGTTTTGTAGCATTATCGTAGCAAAATCTGAGTATACGATTCTGTCTGTATTATCTCATATTTTTCTTAAGATAGCTCTGTAAATGGACTGGGGAGGAATCATTATTCCCACTTTATAGAAAAAGCTACTGATGCTTAGAAAGATTTCATGAGTCATCTGAAATCATGAAACTTGTAGTATTGGGAGGCTCTGGTGAAAGCCAAATGTCCTGGTGCCAAGGGTAGTGCTCTTTCCATTTTATATACTACCTCGATAACGTTCCTCTCTATGGGAAAGCTCTAACCCATCAATAATCATTTCCTGTCCTGGCCTTCCAGCTAACTAAGCACATACTTAATAGACATGCAGTTATGAGGTAGAAAGATTCTCTGATATAAAAATGAAGATTCAATTTAGTTAAATTTTATGGGAAAACATGCTGTAGAAGTGTTATAAATTATCGAATGTTTCCCACCTCAATTGGTTCTCACAGTGCACTGCATTTTTATTCATTTTCTTTTGTTGTTGTTAGGGATGGAAGGATTAGCCTTTCAAATGCTGCCTGGGAAACTCTATTCCTAGTCCTTTTCTTAAATGTATTTGTTGGACAATTGCATCTCCCTGCTGGGCACTGGGCAGCATTACAAAGTGTTCAAGGGCTACAGCAGCTGCAGTCATTTCTTAGCAAAGATCAGACTAGCACCAATTGGCCTGAGTCCAGCTGTCCAACTGACCATGTTAAATAGCTACCCAGGCAGGGAAGGTGTAAACACAATGCCATTTCCTCAAGATGCGTCTTACTATTATAGTTATTGACATGTATTAAGCACTTAGCATGCCCAAGTGCTTAATGCATGTTAATAACAGACTACTCACACATGTGATTCAATTTGGTGTGTACCCCCTTTCTTCTTCCCTGTCATTTTACCCCCATGTGTACTCTCAGTCTGTTGAACCTGACTTTGGCTACAAAGGGGGAAATGGAAAATAATGAACCAAAGGACTCTCTTTTGGAACATAGTTAAAGGATGAGAGACCCAACTCTTTGCACCTGTCAGTGATAGTGAACTGGAAAGCAGGGGGTCACCATCACTGTGGGAAACAGAATTGGAAATCTGAGTGAGTTAAAGAAGTGATGAGACCCAGATGAAATGTGAGGCAGGAAAGGCAGCATCTCAAAGTCTGGGTGTCACGTGATGAAGGGAAAAGAGAAAAAGCACAGGCTAGAACAAAACGTATGAACTACGTGCCATGAAGAACAAGGACAACCCAGTCAGTGATACCGACCTTCAGAGCCAGGACTGTAGACCCTGAGAATTCCGTCCTCTTCCACTGATCACTTCTGATCAGAACACCATAACCATCACCAAAGAGTTAATTTTCACAGATATAACAACTATTTATTGAGCTCTTTTCAGCACCCTGTGGGCACAGAGCTAAGCAATGTTTGCATAAAATGGTGACCAAACAGACAAGACATTTGCATAATTGTTTGATTGTATGTTACAATGTTGTGGAGAAGATTCTCACAAAAGTGCCAATATAATCAAATATTAAAAATACCTATAAAGAAATATTAACATGAGCTATCTGATCTACCAAGAGATATAAAACTCAAATCTATTGTGTATTGGGTTTAGAACAAGAAAAAATGGGCTTTGAAAACAGCAGGAGAGATTTAGGTTTCCTCTGAAAATGGCTGTTAAACACCAGTTACTGAACAGATGGTGTCAGTTCCTTCTGAAAATTAAAATAGTCTCACCTGCTTGGGACGGGCTCAGAAGCCAGCTTTTGTAAACTTCAGTGTGCACCACAATTACCCACGAGGCTTGTTAAAGCATACCTCCTCGTCTTCAGATTCAATTCGGGTTCAATTTTGTATTCAGCAGGTCTGGAATTGGACTGGAGCATTTATAGCAAGTTCCCAGGTGATGCTGATGGTCTTGAGATCACAGTTTAAGAGCCACAGGTTTAAAATCCTGTTTCCTGAATTTTCCTATTGATGAGAATCACCTATGAGTGCTGGGTTGAGTTTCTCTTGCTTTATCTCTGTGACAAAGTGGACTGCGTTTGGGTCCACAGCTTTCATTGCCCCCTTTGGAGTTAAAGCCAGGTCCAGCAGCCCCTGAGAAGTCACATGGATAGAATGACCAGAGAGAGCAGCTATTTCAACATCCACTTTAGTAGGCCCTTCCTCTGGATATTGGTTTATAGTAGCACTAGGGTGGGGTATGGAAACCTGCATTGTTCTCAAATACTCCAAGACATTTATGATCAGGTAAACAGTAGTAGATAAACTCTGCAGTTTCCCTCCCATGATTTTATGAAACCTGACAGTTAGTTATGAAATGTGATAGACAGAAATACAGGTTTTGCTGTACTTTGAGACTTAGTGCAGTAGAAAGGTAAGTGGACTTGGAGCCAGAGACCTAGACGACGTTTGCCATGCCTGTGCCTTATGACTATGGGCTAATCTCTCTAACATCAGGGTTTTCCGTAAAATACAGTGTTATCTATAAAAGAAGGCTAATAATACTCTTCCATTCCTTCAGCTCCTACCATGGGCCAAATGGTTACCAAAGTGGGCCGAGACAGATCTAAGCCCTGCCCTCACAGAGCACACAGTCTAGACAAGCAGAACGTGAACCAAGTGATGTGGTGAGGTGTCCCACCATTGTTCATGGGTTTGCTGTGAGGGATGAGGAGATAATATGAAAAACACTGGAAGTATAAAACATAATAGGCATATAGGAGTTCACTTGATCATCATGATCATTATTATCGGCAAGGGTTGAGTTCTGTTAATGGTCATGGAGAAACAGTTAAGAGGAACCCCCAAACAGGCAGCCTAACCTGAAAGGGTCGGCAGAGTAAACCATGGTCAAAAGGGGAAGAGACAGGGAGCCTAACATTATAGAAGCCAGGAAGGGCTAGAATTTTAAAGATTTTGAAGAGAGTATGGTAAGTAGTTTTAAATGTGGCAGAGGGATCAAGGAGTATGAGAACTGAGAAAAGGCATTTAAAAGGCAACTGCGCTGAGTTGTGCAATTGATGACTCAGGGGATGCAGGTAGAGGGTAAAACAAAACAGGTTATTTTGCATCGATTTTATTAAGTAGGACACTAAGCCACAGAGAGGTACCCCAGGTAAGTCATTTACAGAAATCAGATCAAAACGCTTTGTCTTTTTAAAGGTCAAGTTATATCACGGCAAATTAAAGTCCCAGTCACTTGTCTGCAGTCTCTGCTGCTGGTACCAACGCCAGCCCGAGCAGTCCTGGGAGACCAAACAGGCAAAAAGACCCTTTTTGGAGGTGGCTTCTTACAGGTCTGGTGGCTTTGTTTGGTGCAGAGGCAGGTGGCCTGACTCCCTTGGTTATGCATCTGCAATGTACTTTGAGGTTTAGGAGGCTGGCACACTGTAAATTGTTATATCATTAATAATAAATAATGCTCTGCAAGAAACCTGCATTGCAGACATGAGAGCCAGAGTGGAAAACAGATCTACCAGGGGGTGAATCTCCTAGGAAGTAGTAAAAAGGATGAATTCATGGGGGCAGGGGAAAGATGGAAGAGTTCAACATCTAACATGTGTTGTTAGTAACATTTCAAAATATATATATATTTGAAAGCTTTGGGAGAAAAATCAATCTCTAGGCTGGCTCGCCGCATTCCACTGGGCTGTTCCCAAACCTGAGGCGTAAGTACTGAAAGTGTCTGACGCCAACAAAATGTAGATGAACTGCGGGAACAGACACAGGGCCGCTGCGGCAGATCAAAGGGAGGCGGCTGAGGGAGCGGGCTCAGTAACTATGATGAGGCATTACCATAATGAATTTTGTGAGTAAGCAACTCACTTTAGAATCATTCCTTTTGATCTGTTAAGAAGGTGTTTACTGTAATCAGGAGAGGGTTTACTTGGCAGGGGGAAGAAAAGAGAAAGAGGAAGCCAGAGAGACAGTTTTCAATCCAGTTTGAAATAATTTCCTTTGCTCTTTCTGGTGTCTAGACCCTCCTCTTAGATCCTTTCTTTCTCTGATTCCCTCGCCCTTCTTAGAAAACTTAATTTTAGCTCAAGTATTTGGGGTTTGACTGGGGGTCGGGGAGGAACAAATAGAAAGGGGATAAACTCAAAAACATCTCACTTTTAAAAAGTGAATTATGGTTTCAAACCATATGAAACCACGCTACTCCTACTTGCTGATACAAAGTGCAAAGATAGATTAAGTGTGTTTAAAAAAAAAGGCAAATCTCTGCTCTGGTAACTGATGAGGCTTCCTGGCTTTTGCAGACTGCTGGGCATTCTGGGAATGTGTCAGTGGAAGAATTGCTTTTCTGCTCCCCTCCCCTCCACTGCAAACTGCTTTTACCATATTGTTTCAGGGAGAGCCAAAGGCCCCTGCAAAGCTAAATGTTCCTTCTCCTGGGGAGGGAGGGCCAGGTTCTCTGCTGTAGTAAACTGGAGTGTATGTAAGCCTTTTTGTACCGTGAATGAACGCAATTAAGACTCACTTTGCTAGACTGCTGGATCAAATCTTTATTTTTCCTTTTTTTCTTCTATCTCTCTCTCCTCTTCCCTCTTTCTCTCTCTCTCCCTCTCATAATCTCCAGGGACTTAAGGGAAGTGGTTTTGATAATAGTCAATGTTGTCCCCAAATTCTTCATCACACAATGAGTCATTAGCCATCTATGTCCCCTTATCTCCTTCCATTCACATTATCACTATGTAAGGATGACATGGAAAGGTGGAAGGGGGTGGGGCCTGCAGATTATATCCCATTTCCAGGAGGACCAGGTATGGGGTTGGGGGGCAGTGGACAGGAAAGAACCACAAGCTCAGAATCAGCTTCTAAATGTACACTCACCTCATGTCAACAGAAGAGGCTCCATTCCTCATTTCTTCTAGAAAAATCTCTTAGGGGAAGCTCTAAGAATGTTAAAACGTTACTTTGACAAGAAAAAAAACCCTTTCTGCCTTCAGAAGGCTGTGGTAAACAATGCAGGAGTGCGTGCAGGTCCGAAAACAGACACCCTGCCACAGACCTGCCTTGGGAGGGAGCAGGTTGTCTTGGCGGCTGTGGCAGAGGAAACTCAAGGAAGGCAACAGCTGGGATAAGTCACGTCTCAGGGTAACCCATGCCACGAGTGCTCTCATTTCAGATGAAACTCCTCAGAAAGCAGACACTTTGAAGTCCCTAAGTGACTTTATCCCAACACATTTAATGCGTTTCCCAAGAAAATTTGCCCAGCTTCCCATACTCAGGGACACCTACATCTTTGAGCACTTTCCTAAGAGGTGTTAGGCAAAAAACCTGGACATAGTGAGCATTCATATTTGTTGATGGAATGCTAATGGTAAGACCCAGAAACAAATTTCAACCAGGAGGATGTTTTCCTTAAAATAACTTAAAAATAAAGTGTTTAAATATTCATAGTAAAATGGGCCTCAAATTAAGGCCAGTGGCTAGATTTTACTGTCTCTGCCCTAATTATGAGTTTATTGACTTTTAAACATTTTAAAAACAATTTTACAGAAAATTTCACCCCTATACAAATAGGATCAAATATTGAGCCACCGTGTGACCATCATTTAGCTTCAACAGTCATCATAATAGCAGTGTTTTTGTGTCATCTGTAACTCTACTTATGCCCTAGCCTCCCTTGGTTATTATTAGTATTATAAAATGTATGTATACTGAAATGCACAAATCCTAGCTGCTCAGTTTTATTGAATAGATATACCAATGCAACTTATGCCTATTACAAATACAACATTTTTATCTCTCCAGAAATTTCCCTCATGACACTTCTAAGTTATCTTTAGACATTTTTGACTGTTTTAAAACATCATATAAATGGAATCATACAGTATTTTTGTCTTTTTTCTTTAGTTTGCATAATTCATAATTCTTGCATGTATATGTAGTTCATTACCTTTTTTGTTTGTTTGTTTTTGCTGAGTAGTATTTCATTGCACGAAATACCACAGTTTGTTTATACATTCTTTTCTTCACGGATACTTGGGTTATATCCAGTTGTCAGCAATTGCGAGTAAAAGCTGCTGTAAACTTTCCTGTACATATCTTTTGATAGACATTTGTTTTCATTTCAGTTGGACAGATAATGAGGAACGAAATTGTGGAGTCAAAAGATATAAGTGGGTGAATAACTTTATAAGAAACTACCAAACAGTTTTTGTTAGCGTGGTTGGTGACAGAGAAGAAAGTGCAGAGAACTTTCCCAAGTTCTCCTTTCCCAAGAGAGATATTTTCACCTTCCGAAGAGAGATAAGGGCTGGGTGCAGAGATGTGCACCACCCCGAGGGGTTAGGACTTTGGGCTTTCATCGGGGGATGGGGCGGGCGGTTGTAGAGCAGGATGTTTCAGCTGGGCTACGACTGTTTTCGATGTCATCTTTGGGTGCAGGGGCCAGCCTGCGTTGTGGTCTAGTATGTCTTGTTTTGCTGGTTCCTGGGGCCTTTGAGCCTTTAGGGCACAACCAGTGATTTTCTAATCCTGAGGATAAAGGCTCACAAAACAATCAGGGTCACTCATGCTGCATGGGGTCCAACCAGCTCTGGGAAAGAGGGCCTGAGAAAGGGGCTTTTGTCCTATTAGTTTTCAAAAGTGGTTATAGAATTTTACATTCCCACCAGCAATGCAGGAGAGTTCTGATGGCTCCCAAGCCTTGTTCACATTTGGTATTTGTCCATCTTTTTAATTTCAGCATTTTTGGGTTTGTTGTGTTAGAGTATCTCACTGTGTTTTTATCAACTTTTCCTCTATGGCTAATGATGATGAATACTTGTGTGCTTATCGGTTGCTTGTATAGCTTCTTTTGTGATGTGGCACTTCTTTGCCCACTTAAAAATTTGGATTCTTTAACTATTTTGCATACAAGGCCTTTATCAGATACATGTTTTATGAATATTTTCTCTCCAGCCCATGGATTGTCGAGTCATTGTCTTAACATTGTGGTTGTTTATTTTTTTGTGTGAGCAGAAGTTTTTAATTTTGATACTGAATAACTTATCAAATGTTTTCTTTTCTGGTTGTTATTGCTTTCTCTCTTTTTAAAAAGAAATAGTCACTAATTCACAGATTATGGAGTTATTCTCCTATTTTTTTCTAAACATTTTTCTTCCAAAAGCTATAATTTTAGCTTTCATGGTTAGCTGTAACATCATCTAAAATTAATTTTTTGCTACGGTCTGAGGGAACTGAGATCCCTCTTCCTTTCCCTGTGGATGTCCATTGGCTCTAGTGCCATTGGTCTTCAATGCCTTCCATTCCCGCACTACACTTGCTTTAGCATTTTTGTTAAAAATTGACTCCCTGAGGGACATTTGGTCTTGTCCAAAATGTTCATGGTGACGTTTGGTCCATGCCAAACAGTCCTTGACATTTGGTTCTGTCCAAAATTTCAATGCTTAGAAAAACGTGCTGGGTTCAAATAGCCCAGGAGGTTTATTTCTAACTTTGGTGTACAGGATTAAACATAAAATGCTATCATGTATTATTGATCAATAGTTGTGTTGTGGCTATATTATTGCCAATAATAACCCTTCTTGCCTCCATATCCAGGCTGGTAGTGGCACAAGGGGTAGGCAGGTAGATCAGGCAGGCAGTAAAGCAATATTTATATTATCTATGGATCAATTGTCTTCATGGACCTTTTGGGTAAGACTAAATATCAAGGATCTTTTTGGCATGGGCCAAATGTTTCTGTGGGTGTTTTGAGCATGAACAAATCCACTAATCAATTAATTGACCATATAAATGTTGGTCTGTTTCTTTATTCTCCATTATGATGTATTTGTTTATCCTAATGCCAATACCTCATTGAATTGATTGCTGCAACTTTGCAGTAATTTTTTAAGGCAGATAATATATGTAAGTCTTTGAACTTGATCCTTTTTGTCAAAATTCCTTAGCTATTTATTCTAAGTCATTTGCATTTATATAAACTTTGGGATCAGCTTCTCAATTTCTACAAAAATACTTGGTGATATGATACTGATTGCATCGAATCTCTAGATTTATTTGAGGAAACATAGCATCTTAATAATATTGAGTTTCCTAATCTATGAATTAGCATATCTATCCATTTATTGAGATCTGTAATTTTTCTCAGTTTTAATACTTTTTAAAAATTTTTTTATTGTTGTTCAATTACAGTTGTCTGTATTTACCCACACTGACACGTCCCCCAGATTTAATACGTTTAAGTACAGAGGTTTTGCTCACCTTGTGTTATGTTTATTTCTAAGCATTTTATGTTTTCTGATGCTATTGTAAATGGAATTAATTTTAAATGTCCATTTTTTGTTTCTAGTAAATAAAAATATAATTGATTTTTTATGTATTGACCTTGTACAATGAGATCTTATTCCTCATGTTTATAATTCATGTTTTCTTTTTTTCCTTTAATCAATTTTTTTAATCCTCACTTGAGGGCATTTTTTCATTGCTTTTTTTAGAGAGAGAGGAAGGGAGGGAGGAAGAGAGAGAGAGAGACAGAGAGAGAGAGAGATTGATCAATTGCCTTTTCTCACATGCCCTGACTGGAGATCAAACCTGCAACTTGGGTATATGCCCTGATCTGGAATCAAACTCATGACCTTTCAGTCCCCAGGATAATGATCCAACCAGCTGAGCCACACTGACCAAGGCCCTTTAATCTATTTTATTTATTTATTTATTTATTTATTTATTTATTTATTTATTTATTTATTATTTTTAATTATTTTTTAGCCAGGGGAGAGCATGAACGCAGTCCCCTACTACCACAAATTATGCGGTCGATTTTCCCACACTCCGGGAAATCGCAGGGGTCAGCACATCTGGAAGTGCCACGGGTGAGCCTCACCCTGGGAAACCACCTTCGTGATCATGGAATCTCCCCTGCCAGGTAAGTATCAATTTTATTATGGAAGTATTGATTTGGCTAATATTTTGAAAGAACTATATTTGGCTTTTAATTTTTCTTGTTTCTATTTTATTGATTTCTGCTTTTTATTATTTTCTTTGTTGTACTTACTAAGGATATATTTTACTCATCTTTTTTTCTAGCATCTTAAAGATCATCGAAATAAGCTCTTTCTTTCATGAACATTTAAAATCTTACCTATCTCTTTAAGCAATATTTTAGCTACATCACACAGCTTTTTGGTTTATTGTACTTTTATTATTATTCAAATAAAAATTATTCATACCTCTCTTGTGATTTCTTCTTTGATCCGTGGGTTGTATAGAAATGTATTATTTTATTTCCATATGTTTGTGGCTTTTCTAGATAGCTATTGTTTTTTATCTAATTTAAATTTCTTGTGATCAGAGAACATACTCTATAAGATTTCAATCATTTGAAGTATACGGAGACCTCTTATAAGCCCAGCCTATGGTCTGTTCTAAAGACTGTCTCATGTCTCTGAAAATAGATGTGCATTCTGCAATGGGAGGGGTAGTCCTCGACAAATGTGATAAAGACAAGATGGTTAACAGGGATCCAATCTTCTTTATTCTTACTGGGTTTTCTGTCTACCTATCCTGTCAGTCACTGAAAAAAGAGTGTTACAACCCCCAGTTCATGTATTTGTCCGCTTCTCCCCCTAGTTCTATAAGTTGGGGTTTCATGTGTTTAAAAGTCCATTGTCATTTTAAAATGTTATGCTTCCTGATGCATTCACCCTTTTTTGATATCTGAAATATTATACTTTATCTTGTCTTGAAGTTCACTTTTTCTCCTATTAATATAGCTACTCCAACAGTCATGTGAGTGGTGTTTTCATGATACAACATGTTCCATCATTTTGCTTTCAACTTATTTTTATTTTTGTATTAATATGCATCTTTTATAGAGAGTACAGAGGTATGTATGTTTTAAGTCCGTTTTGTCAATCTTTGGCTTTTATTGAAGTGCCTAATCCTTTAAATTTAGTGGAATTATTGATATTGCTAGACTTAGGTCTGTGATTTTGCAATTTACTCTCTATTTCATATGCTTTTACTTCTCCTTTCTTGAAGTTTTTGGAGGTAATAGAACATTTCTATGTTCTATTTGACTTCCTTTATTGACTTTTTAGCTATACTTTTTGCATTTCTTTTTGGTGACTTCTCTTGGGATTACAGTATGCATTGTTAACTTTCATAATCTACTTAGAGTTAATAGCATGTTACTTAACATAAAGTACAATTACCTTGAAACAGTGTAGATTTATTTACCCCTCATTATTTGTGTTATTTTATCATTTACATTAGTTGTACATGGGTTACAAATTCCACAGATAATTTTCTAAATGATAACATGTTATATGTAACTTTTAATTAAGAGGATACATATGTGTAGTCATCCTGACTATTCATGGTTTCTGTATTTGCAAATTTATCTATCACTGAAATTTATTTGTAACACCCAAATCAGTACTTATGGCTCATTTATGGTCATTTGCAGACATGTGAAGAGAGGAAACAAATTTGAATCACTTGGTATCTGCATTCCCAGCTGAGATCAAACGGGGTGCTGCTCTGCTTTCTTGTGTCATCTCTCATTGTTTGCATTTTTTTGTTTGAATTTTTGTTGGTGATTTTGCTCCTTAAAATAACCTCCAAGTATAAGACTGAAGTTCTGTCCTGTGTCTTTAAGTGCAAGATGGCTGTGAGAAAAAAATGTGTTAGGTAAACTTCATTCAGGCATGAGTTATAATGCTGTTGGCTGAGTTCAGTGTTAATGTACCAACATATTTTATATAACTTGTCTTTAAACAGAAACACACATAAAACAAAGTTGTGTACTGATCAGTTGATGAAAAATTTTCAACCAGAGACCTGTTGGACTAAGCCCCTTAACTTGTGGAATCTGCACTAACTCCAGACAGTTAGTGTCTGAGAACTGGAGAACTGCTGTTTATGGGTGTCAAGGGGAAAGGTCCTCGTGTGGTGTCAGAAGGAACCCGAGAGTCACATTTTCCTGCATATTCACATGCTTAGTGACATCACATATATAGTGGTACTGGGCATTATAAATACTTCATAGAGAGGATTCTATTTTGTTCTTCTGAAAAGTGAAATGTGTTCTATAATGCATTTTATTTGTTGGCTGGACTTAAGCTCCAAATTACATTTTCTCTGTGCAGAATAGTAGCTGAAATCTCTGTTTAAGTCTTCAGCATCTAGAATCAGGGGTGTCCAACCTTTTGGCATCTCTGGGCTACCTGGAAGAAGAGTTGCCTTGGGTCACACCTTAAATACACAATCACTAATGAAAACTGATGAACAAAAACACGTCTTATGTAAACTGACGATTCTGTGCTGGACTGCATTCGTAGATATCATGGAGCCTGCAGGTTGTACACCCCTGGTGCTACTGGTTCTTTCTGGACTCCTTACTGCTTTGTCCACAGCTGAGAATCTGGTTCGATGTTTTTATGTAGCTTTTCGGTCTCCGCCTGTCTGTGGGTCCCTCCCTTGCATGAACCCCTGACTTGCCCCTGAGTATTCGGTTATTCTGTCATCCACAAACCTGTCAGGCTGTGGCTTTCTGTCCCCTGAGTCTCTTGTGGATTAGGCAGTACTTTCAGACAAAACACCGCAAACTTACAAATCTCATTCTTCACAATTCCTTATTCAAGGGCACACTCCCCAGCTTACTGTCTGCTTTCTTTTGGTCACTCTTCTGAGCCTTCGAACAGTTGTGTGTGTGTGTGTGTGTTTAAATATTATTTTCCAGATTTTATAACTTTTCTGTGAGAAAGTTAGTTTGACAAACATATTGCACTGTAACTCAGCTCACTAGTTTATAATTTGAAAATGTGGTGTGATCTTGAAAGGAAAGAAGCAGTGTTTATGCACTTGAGTATTTACACCTCAGAGCTTTTCCCTTGCTGTTTCCTCTGCCTGGAATTTTCTCCCCCCAGATAGTCTCATTGCTAGTTTCCCCCTCTTTTCAGATGTTTGTTTAAAGTTATATTCTTTTTTTAAGGATATGTTTTACTGATTATTCTATTACATTTTCCCCAATTTTCCCCCTATGTTCCCCTCTATAGTTACTCCCACCCCCTCCAGGAATCCCCTCCTTAGTTCATGTCCATGGCTCATGCATATAGGTTCTTTGGCTTCTCCATTTCCTATACTGTGCTTAACATCCCCCTGTCTATTTTGTACCTACCAATTTGCACTTCTTAATCTCTGCACCTTTCCTCCCATTTTCCCCCTTCTTCCTCCCAGTTGATAACCCTCCACATGATTTCTGGTATCTGTCATTCTGTTCCTGCTCTGCTTGTTTGCTTAGTTTGTTTTTTAGATTCAGTTGTTGATAAGTTGCAAATTTGTTGCCATTTTAATGTTCATAGTTTGATTTTCTTTTGTTTCTTAAATAAGTCCTTTTAACATTCCATATAATAAGGGCTTGGTGATGATGAACTCATTTATCTTTGCCCTGTCTGGGAAGCACTTGATCTGCCCTTCAATTCTAAATTATGGCTTTGCTGGATAGAGTAATCTAGCTGGTAGGTGCTTGCCTTTCATGACTTTGAATACTTCTTTCCAGCCCCTTCTTGCCTGCAAAGTTTCTTTTGAGAAATCAGCTGATAGTCTTAATGGGTACTCCTTTGTAGGAAACTCTCTGCTTTTCTTTTGCTGCTTTTAAGATTCTCTCCTTATCTTTAACCTTTGGCATTTTAATTATGATTAAAGCAGTTTTGCACTTCCACTCTATCTAAAAATCACACCCCTCAAAACCCCTTTATGTCTTATTTCCCTTAGCATGTATTTCTCTCTAACATAGTATAGCATATAGTTTCTTATTTGCTTATTTAGTTTCTAGATTTACTTATTAGTTATTCCCTAGAATGTAAGTTCAACAAATGAAGAAATATGTCTCTCTTTTGTTCACTGTTAAATCCCTAGACACTTTGAAGGATCATGCACATTGTAGATGATAAATAAATGTGTGGAATGAATAAACTCTGTTGATCTTCTCTGGAATTCTGTTAGACATTCACTAACAGGAACTAACTTCCTCAGTTGACTCACATGCAAGCAGCTTTTGGTCTTATAGAAGTTTCAGAGCCTCACATTTGTATTTTCAATTCAGTTCCTGCATGGGAAAACGTTGCTTTTTATTATACCATAGGGGGTTTGTATTATTATTACAAGGCAAATACTATTATTATGAATACCACTGAAACCCCAAATTTAGTCCAATGAAAATATCTCTATGCTCTGACCAGTGGCCCCATGATAATAATGCTTTGTTGGTCTTGTTATACTGACATTTTCTCATATGTATTATGTATGTGTGATAGATATATAATCTCAGTACAATAAATGTTCTTTGACCAGTCTTAGTGGCTTGTGATAATGAAAACATCTAACACCTGAGTGCATGGCATTATATAAACTGAAAGAGAAATATGACACAGTAGCTCAAACTGGTATAGCACAAATAAAAAGTAAAACATGATTTTCCTAAAAAAATTACAAGGGATTGTAATTAACCCAGTTCTCTGGGGAATAAAACAACCCAAAAGGAAACATCAGGGGGGAAAGAGGATTGGCTTCTGCAAGAGCACATTTCTGACATGGTTGCATGGTTGGGCAACTTTAATGAACCCATGAGGAGGGTCACCCCTGCTTTGTTTTATGTCCAGTCCTTGACCCTAGGAAAACGACCTAGCAGCTTACTGGCAATGAGATTTTGAACCATGTTGATTGCAGTAAATTCCAGCCCAATGAAAGAGCTTGTACCTTTTTAAAAGTTTTTTTTTTATGATGAAATTTGACTTATATTATTTTTACAGGTCACTATAATTGAGCACCAAGGGGATATGTGACTTGCACAGCAGGACTAGTTTTCTCTGATTATCGAATCCTTGACAGTCGAAATTACTTTCATTTTCTAATACTTAAATGTGCCAGGCAAGCCAGCCCCCTTCCTACCACCACTCCCCATGCACCCCTGCATAAGGGTTCCCTGCGTCTCAAGGCTCTCTGTGACCTCTATTTGTTAGCCTGCTGCTGGGCTGGGACAGAAAAAAAGTTTCTAACTTAGTGTCTTACCTGGTTCACATATAAATGTCACTCTACTTTCCCGATTGGGGAGCATGAGCATGTAGTAACAATTGCAACAGCTACAGTATTTTTACTTGTCTCCTTTTTCATCAGCTCACACAGCATTTGTGACTTAATTGAAGGGAATTAGCCAAACCATTAATTCTAAACTGGTCAATAGATGTGGTGATAAATTAATGGATTAACCAGAGAGGTGGAAGTCCAAAATCCGGAAGTCACCGCTTCAGTTTCCACTGCGGCGGAACGGAGTTTGGTCTCCCTGATCAGGCCTTCTTGACCATCACTCCAATTCTAACCCACTCCTCAAAACATTGTTCTCGATATTCGCTCCTTTTCATCTAGGGGGACTCCTTTCTTTCAGATTATTCTTCACTATGCATCTTTAATTAGTTACTTAAATAACCCACTCTAATTTTAAGTAAATATGTTATAATAGATTTCAAATGAAACTAAACACATGTTTATTGTGTAAAGTATATAATAGCCAAAAAGAAAAAAATTTTCTACTGCTCAAAGATGGCTACAGGTAAGTTTTGAAGTATTATATATATGATATGAAAGAGAAATACATATATTTGATGTATATGATATTGGTATATGTGAAATACTAATTAAATACATAAGTATTGATGATAAAAATTTTATACGTATATATCACCATGTATATTTTAACTTACTTTAAGAAACAATACCTAATACCATCTTCATGTGGAATTAAATAACCATCTATACCATAATTTTTAATGTCTTCTTAGAGAGGCGGCATGACCTCTGAACGAGACTGCCTAGATTCAAGTCCCACTTCCACTACTTACTCACTAGCTTCATTGTCATGGGCTAATTACATAACCTGTATGTAACTCAATTTCCTCACTTATAATATGGCAATAATAAAAGTACCTCCCCCGTAAGGTTGCTGTGTAGATTAAATTGATTAATACACACAGAGCACTTAGAACTCTGCCTGATACATACCAGGCAGTCTATAGGCATCTATCTGCATCATCACCGCCATCCTTATTACCATTCCATCTGGGGATAGTAGGGCGGCCATAACAGAATACCACACATGGGGTGGTTGAAACATCTCTAATTTCCTTTGTCACAGTTCTGAAGATGGAAATCCAAGATAAAGGTGCTGGCAGGGTTGGTATCTGGTAAGACCTCACTCCTTGGCTTGCAGTCAGCAGCCTCCTTGCCGTGCCTTCATATGGCCTTGTCTCCGTGTGCTTCCTTGCACCCCAAGGCTCCCTGTGCCCTCACACTCCCGGCATTTCTTCCTTCTCATATAAAGACCTTGGTCCTTTTATTGTAGGGTCCCACCCTTATGACTCCATTTAACCTTAATTACTCTACAAAGGCCCTGTGTCCAAATATAGTCACATCAGGGGTTAGGGCTTCAACCTACGAACTGCTCAATCACATGTGACTAGTTACCCATTTACCATGTTTATTTTCAGCTTTTTTCTCAACTCAGGGTCTGTTCTTCCTGAGCAGCACCTACTTCAAGTTTCTCGGCAATTCTCAATTTGCCAGCATAGTAGGTTTCTTTTTTTTAATGTACATATCTAAAACAATAAAAAATATATTATACTTTATAGAATGGTGGAAATAAAATGGACCCTGTAGATCTCTTAAAGTCAGTCACCCCATTTTATGGTTGAAGAAACTGAGGTACAAGGAGGCTCAATGATTTGTCTGAAGCCCAGTGAGCGCTCTCCACCATCTATGTCCACTATTCAAATCTTCTCCAAGTTTCCATTCTGTCATTGATTTATGAAGAGTACATTTGTTGTATTCCTGTCTTACTGTTGGGCCTGAAATCACGCAGCAGGTATGTTTGTTCCTATCATTATGATCCTGGGTGGTTTTGTTTACACCTCTGTGGCTTGAAGAGATCGGGACAGAACTAGTGAAACTCTTAAGTCTTCACATTGGCAGTGACCTTTAAGACCTATAAAAGATTAATTACCAAGAGAACCCATAATTTCGCATGATCAAAGTAAAAATTCTATTTTTATGGCTTCCTGCATTTTATCCTCTATAAATTTTATAATAATGATTAGGCTCAGAGCATGAACATAATTTATGTACATCAAAATGTCTCATGCCATAATTACGGCCAGTGAAACACCTGCAGCAAATACGAGGAAGCAGAAAGCTCCCAGGCTTTCTGAGGCATTAATCAATGGAGCTTCTCTAAGGGAGAGAGGGGGAGAGGGAGAGGATGTGACAGTGATGGTGGCCTCCTGTCACCACAGTTGTATATGTTCCAGAGTTCACATAGGCATAGCGTATGTGGCATTTGACAGAAAAACACTAGTTTTTTTTTAAATCCCTTCCTAAGATAGTGAGACTTATTTCCCACAAACGCCTCCTGTCTTACACTTACTAGAAACTCATCAGAAGCACCAGCTCAGGGAGGACTTCAGAGAATGTTGCTATTTCATCAACTGGTTTCTCCCACCTGTGCCCAGAGTATGTCTGGGTCTGTAGGTAAGCACAGTGCCGTTCCCCAAGCTTCTGCAGCACCTTCCCTCTCCTCAGTCTTTCCACTTAATTCTACCTTGGATTGATTTTGCCTCCTAGCAAAGATTCAAAGGTTATCAGGCAGGGATTTAAGTCCCGGCACGCTAGCAAACGTGCACCTCGGTAACGGCAGCTACAAGACGCGCATGGTACAAGCTTTCAGGGTAAACATCAATTTCTCCAATTTGCTATAGCCAGAGAATCTTATAAGCCTGGCGAATGAATTGTGAGTGTGGATTTTGTGCCGCTTGAGTGGAGCAGAGGTTGTTTCTATAAAGCTCTGCGAACGTACACTGAGTCTTCAGTTTCAATATCGTGGAGTAAAAAGGCACGGCTGGTTCCCTCACTGTCCTTCTTACCTGTGTCACTTTTCACCTTGGACGGAGGCTGCTTTGCAATCTTTCATCTGCATTCAGCTTGATACTGACGGGAGAGGTGGCCAGAGCTTGTCCCCAGGCACCGGAGCTCTCACCTCATTTCTCTGTGCATTGAAACCCCGTCTCCCTCTTGGAGTCCTCGACCTAGACATTGACTCCCACTCTTCCTGGCTGCGCGTTGAGCCATGAGTTGTGTCCTATACTTGGAAATACTTTTTGTTTCTGTGAGATTCCCCCACCAACCATAATCGGGATTGAGTTCTTTCCATGTGCTAGGCAGTGTGTTAAACACTTTACCCAGACTACCTTGTTTAATACTTGTACACCTATAAGATAGGTACAATTATTATCCCCACCTCCTAGAGGAGGAAACTGAAGCTGAAGGGGAACAAATGGCCCGAAGTCACAGGACTTCCAGGTGTGGAAGCTGAGATCCGGACTCAGACAGCCTCTATCCATTCAGAACTTTGACGTCTCCTCTGGGCTGCCTGATTGCTGAAGCTCCCTGAGACCTGGGTGTTGTGTTAGTTATGTGTCCTTGTGACCCACCCCCATCCCTGGTACCTAGAACAGGCAAGCATTTGTCCATTTCAAAGGACCAAAGCAATCCTAGGAAAAGCCAGGATAACAACCAGAACCTATAAAACTAGTAGGTCTTGGAATTACAGTTCTCCCCAAAGAGTCCTAGACTTTCCTCCTGATGGTGGTAAAGACTATAATAAGATAATTTAGTTTAAGGACAACCTAAAATAAAAGCTTCATTCATCAGAATAGGTATTCTTACAACAGTGAGCACTGGGTTGAATTTTAGAACCCTCTCTATGCTTTGTTAGTAACAAAGCTGTTATAAAAATAATTTGATGAGACAGTCCGTGGCGATGGTGTGACTTAACTGTGTAAAAAGGGTACCTTAGCCTGGTGTCGGAGCATACCCGAGTTACGCAATGCTAACATAATGGATTATGCATATTGTATCGAGTTAGAAAGGAAACCCAGTGAAGTATTACAGCAATTTAAAAAATATATATCAGGGCTTGTTCGGCACAGATATTTAAAATTTAAACCTGTTTAAATATTCAACTGAAACTAAAATAAATTTCTGAAAAATGAAATTCAATAGAAAAGCTCCATTAAGAGTAAAAATGCTTCTCAAAATCCATTTGGTTCTAATAGAAACCCATCGAGTGAGGCTTTCATTGTTGCAGCACCAGCCAAGGGAAAAATTATACACCCATTGGGGTCGAAGATCATCAGTGGGACTTGTGGCAGGAGCATCTCTTAAGAAAGTAAGAAAAGGGGAGCCGCAGACCAACACTCAGATCAGGCCACGGTTTGTTTAAAGGGTCTGGAGCTCTTTCCTAAGCAGCATCTTCTCATTCGTTCCCTTGCTGCGGTGAAACCTCATTTTACCTTGACACCAGATGTGATGCCTTAAAAAAAAAAAAGGCACCCTTTGCTGTAATATCAGGAGACTGTCCAATTCGCCTCTGGAGAGCTAAGCTTTATTTCTCTGATAAACATCCTGCAGGATGTTTTTATTCAATTAATTGGAAATGATTGCTTGCACAGAAATGTACCACTTTATCAAGGTCTGCTTGAATATCAGGCTTGCGCTTGGGCCTAAACTGCAATTTCGTTCCTGAGTTCTCCTGACTACAAATGCATGAGGATTTTGACACATAATTAAAACAATCAGCAACAAGAATTAGCCAGCTCAGTGACTGCACTCAAATAGCAAAGGCAGGTAAGTAAATAGGAACATGTATGTATGGGTAAGTAAAAGGGAACATTCCAGAGATAGAGAGAAAGCTGTTAGGAGGCATAAAATGTAGAGTATTATGAGAAGAAATACAGGGTAATATAAACAAAGTCTCTAATCCAGAGGACTGTAAATCCCTTTTTCCTTAATTGGTTTAGAAACTGCGGTCTGTAATGGGAGAAGGAGGGCTCTGGCTGCCTTTCTTCTGAGCTGCCCGGAATCACATTAAGTGGAAAACAATAGCAGAGCTGACAGTTCCCTTTCTGTGGGGCACTTAGAGCTAATCTGCTATTGAACTGATACAATTAGGCGGGATTAGAATGAGTTGCTAATGATACACAGATTGGGGAATTCTGGGGCCAGGGTCCAGGAGGTGGGCTCTTTAAAAGTAGGGTATGGGGCTTCAGAGGGACAGTCAATCACCCCTACAGTGCTCCTAATTATTCTAAAATCAAGAGTACATGATCATGGTTTTGTAATTCACTCGGGATCTTAATTATGAACTCTAATCCAAACCAAATTGAGTTTGAGATTTATTCACTGGTGCTTCACCTTATTCCGCTTACTTTCAAGATGCATTTACTTATTTATTATTAGATTTCAATAAGTATTTATTTCCTTTGTCTTCTCCCAATTTGATTGATGGCAAAAGGCCTTTTGAGATGCTAGTTTTTTAATGGAATTGAGAGATTTCCTTAACGACGATGTCTGACTGAATTTAGTACACCTTTCCACTTGTTTTCTCTTTGTGTTTCACTCCAGTTTCTCCAGACAGGGGGAGAACCTGTATTTAGGAATTTAGAGACACAACTGACCAGAGAGTCATTCCCTGGCGTCCATTTACATTCCTTTCATAGACTTGATGGATAACATCGAGATTTTTACAAAATGATTATGGAAAGCTACCAGCCCTAGGGAGCTAATTCAGCATTTCCTGAAGTGTCCCTAGGAACCTGACATTATATGCTGGCTTGCTACACAAGGGAGAGGTGTGATACTTGTCACATGAATATATGAGGACACAAGACTTCAAAAAAATTGGCTGTTTTTCAAAAAGCATCACCAATTTCCTCCTTGTGCATCTTAAAAATGATCTCCAACAAAACAAGCACTATACATTGGTTGTCTATTACTATGATTCTCAGTCTTTCAGCAAATAGTTCCAACTATGTTTATACTTGAACATTTTTTCAATAAAAATAGGAAATGTGACATGATTTTTACATCCTCAGCATGGTAGAACTAATAATTTTCTAACTTGATTCTAAAACTATTGGTCCCAAATAAGTGCTCCTAGAGTGTGGCTAGTGTTTCCACCTTCTATATGTCCTATTCAGATGACTACTAAATTTTGAGCAGCTTTCTCAAAATCAGAGCACCTTTCTGGTGGATCAGTAATTGCAAAGAACCTCTGGTCTAAAAGTCCATATACTCCTTTTGGTTATGGTACTTTCATCAAAAAGCCCCACGTTTTAATGCATATGTAACAATTTGGGGTATTAACTGAATATTAAAATTTTTCTCAATGTGAGGCCCAAAGCCAATGAGATTCTGGTTCGGGTATGAGAAGTAGGGGAGCAAAGAATAGAAGAATAGATGGAGGCAACAGTCAAGCCTACTACCCTCAGGGCAACTTTAAGAAATAGACAAAATTGGAGTCCTCAAAGCTGAAGTAGTTTACCCACAGGGAGGGGCCTGAATTCCAGAGATTCTGTCTCACTTCATTCCACAGACTGTTCTGTGTTGTGTCCACCAACACTGCCATAATTGTCATCATCACCACTACAGCCACTATCTGTGGGGCCCTACCTCTGCCGGGCACCAGGCTAATCAGTTGCATATATTGTCTCTTATAGGCATCCCAACAACTCTGTAAGTCAGACAGATTGTGTGTGTGTGTGTGTGTGCACGCGCGCTTACTTTACAGGAGAGAAAACTAAGTTTCAGAGAAGTTAAGTAACTTGCGTAAAGCCATACCTTTAAAAATGTCAGAACCAGGTTTCAAATCCAAGACTTATGACACTGGAGCTTATTCTTTCTATTGCACCATGGTACCTTTTTAGCTACTGTCTGACTAGTATGCATGTGTGATACTGTGTCTATGAGTTTGTCATTCCCAGCATCAATTACTCTGATTTCTCATCAGTGAACTTTAACCCCAACCTTAGGAATGGGCACATGCTCCAGTCTTACCAGGTAGAGCATTGCATTCCCTGACCAGAATGATTGGCAGGGCTTTGTGGGCTTGTGACCTGAGTAGTTGCACAGGGTCCCACCCTCTGAAAGGTCCCACCCTTGATTTCATGCTCAGTGGTCACTCTTGAAATTCTTGATAATTTATGACAAAGCTCCCTGAATTTTCATTTTTCATTGAGCCCCACAGTGAAATTTGGTCCTGGTGATTGGTCTAGCACTGGACACATAAAACAACAACCATGCCCATGAGACTCAATTCCAGGACTTTGCTGCATTTTTTGAGAACGTTGAACTTTTTCTACGAATGTGCTAATGCTAAGCCTGGAGCTTCTGGGGTCCAATCCATGGGTGGAATCTGCCTGAGAAGGAAGCCAGAGGAAAGCAGAGCTAGTGTTATGATTAAGTCATTGAATGTGTGGGTCTAATCAATTCTCCTTGAATTTTTTGACTAAGTCAGTTTGGACTGAGTGTTCATGCAACCCAAAGAGTTCTGACTAGTACTGCGATAGATTGGCTTCTCCAGAGCAGATTCTGAGACAGGGTTAAGGCAGGATGTTTACTGCAGATTAACACCTGTGAAGGGAAGGGGAAGTAGCAGGACTGGGCAGAGGAAGAGGTCAAATTTCCTCCTCTGGCAGACCCAGTAAAGCCCTAGCTCAACTGGCAGAGAGCTCTGGAATGATAGTTCTTGGTGTATCTTGTGTTGGGCCTGACAGGAAAGGTGTGGCTTTGCACGAGGCAGCTCTCTGTAGCTGAGGCAGACCCTGAAGTGCCTGATAGACCAAAGTTGCCTATTGACCTCACTTCCTGTAGCTGGGTGGCAAGTCCTTCTTTGGAGAGGTCACTGGGCCCACATCTCAGCTTGAGTTCTTCAGAAAGTGGAACCCAAGATAAAAGCTTATATGCATGATTTCATTAAGGAGTGCAATTCTAGGGAAGCAGAAATGCGGGGGAGGGACGAGGCAAGAAAGGAAGAATAGGGGTGTTATAGAGCTGTTCTCTACTTGGTACTCAGCACAACTGACACTCATCTCTGCTTGTGTCCTGGGCTTTCTGTCCTGGGGGAGGAGGGAAGAAGAGCATCCACAGGTGATCTTCTGCTCTGGATAGGAGGAAGGGGCATTTAGTGTCTCTGATGTGGCTTTATAAAGGTGTGAATTCCAAGTGCTGGGAATACTGAAAGATAATCTTTGTACTTGCTTACCTTCAAGTTCACCATCAAGATGGGAAGAAGAAACCTATACCAAAAAGAGATAATACAGATTGAGCAGGCAATAAGTGTAAAATAATGTGCTAACAATATGTGCTATGTCTGAAAAGCAATAAATGTGGGAGACCGGAGTAGCCGGGTAAGTTTTTACTTAGAGTTGGGACTAGGATGGGATGGTAAACTTAGGAGTTTTCTAATTAAAGAAAAGATGAGCAGATGCACAAGAAACAAAGAGACCACATCTCAGAGTAGCAAGTGGACAGGAAGGCTGTAGGTCCACAGTACAGTCAGCAAAAAACTGGCACTGAGAAAAAGAAAATGGGCAAAGAGCAGGGAAAAAGATGGCAGAGTGTTGGTGGAGACTGCTGTTATCATATGTACAAAGCCAACATTGTTTTAGGACTGCGAGGTTAAATTCTTTTCAAAAGGTATATTCTTACCCATGCTCAAGTACCAGTGGTATTTAATTGCCAAGTGCATATTCTATGTCTACACATTCTTTATCTATACATTGTTTATGAAACTGCCATGTAGATTTTGAAAGTGCTTAGCTTCAGTGTAGTTAGCAATGACCACACATCTATTTCCTGGAAACATAAAATGCCCTTTTAAACAATTAAAATGCTATAATTTGCTGAAAATATATTCTTTGGCTTGCCAACATTTAAGGAAAAGAAGCAAGTATTAGAAATGCACACGGTCTTGCCAGCTGCGAGACAATGAAAGAGATATTCCGACCATGCCTTAATTTGTTTATTTACATGTGTTCATCATATTTCTGGAGTGCTCAAATGTAGCAGTTGTATTGAATAAAACTTATAAAAATGGGATCCTTAAAGATGTTGCTTACTCAGGAAATGGGGAGTTATAGATTCCAGATCTAGCCTTCTGGTTTCTGCCAGGAACTGCACATTGTAGATTGGGAAGTTCTGTCTTTTCCAGAAGTTGAACTTCATGGAAAAGTTTAAAGGAAAAAGAATATAACTTTCAGAATGATTTCTTTTCCTTTCAAGTACTCAGTATGGATGCTTGCACATCTCTGTTTGAGATGATCCTGCTGGTATATGCAGAAACCTTGGTGCATTGACAGATGGTTTGGGGAAATTATAAATATGAGAGTGATTTGAAGATGTTGCAAATAGACATAGTGGTTGGGTGAGGATAAGGTTAAATTCAGGGATCCTAGGTCTACTCCTCAAAGAAAAAATTCAGAATGAGACTTGTTTTCTTTGTTACAGAATAAATAGACTGTCAGGGTGTCTCTGCTGTGTAGTATTTGCAGCTGTGGCAAGTGCAGCCGTGCACAGCTCATGTAACTCTATTCTCTATTCAGCCCCACACCTGGTCATTAGTTGTTTATTATTTATTTAAGGGAACAGAGAAACAGGTCTCTACTTCCAGGGAGTGGGGAAAGACATCCCTTCCTATTTTCATAAAGCTCCAGAGGGAGGCTTCGCCCTGGTCTAGAGCTATCAAATCCCAATTTGAAGAACCCCTACCCCCACTCCCACTATGTCATCAGAGGCTGTGTCCTTATTTTGTAAGTCACCTTCCTGAGGCAGGGTCAATGTTGTTATTCCCAGTTTGCTCATTTTATACAGTGGATCAATTTTCAATTCCCAACAACTGAACTTCCCAAATTTTTATATGATGAAACTTAACTCTAATCATGTGGGCATAAAAAGCATACCTACCCACTAGAGCATTGTTAGATTTCAGGAAGAAATTTTATTTCACCTTAATGCATGGTCTATAGTAGCCTAATGGTGAAAAATGCGTTGTGTGTGGGCCTCTTTTGCATATTTAAATATGGAAGAATGTGAGGAGTCTCCAGATAATATAATGTTCATTTAGCCAAATATCGAGTGCAATGAAGAAAAAGCAACTTTTGCTGTATGATTTATATATGCTTATATACCCTTCACCTATGTCTATGTGAAATGCAGGCATTTATAGTTACATAATAGGAAGAATAAATTTGAATGTGAGTAAATCAAGACATTCATTTTAAATAGGCTTTAGAAACAGAACTGGGGAAGTTGTCAGGAGTGCATGGTCACTAATGTCACTGGTAACTTTGCTAAACAGCCACTCAGATGGAGACCTGGCAGGCAGAGGGTTGGGTTCGGGCTGACGGACATGGGAGGTGGAGTGATGGCTTCCTGGGAAAGACTGAGATGCAGCAACACAGTCATCCAGGCTGGCCATAAAGCACGTGATAAAGCCAGTATGAGAAATTTTTCCTATCCATGTGAGGCATCCTTATTGTTTTACTTTTAAAAGAAAAACTATTTTACAATTTGGCTTGGATCGTTGATCATAATGCTTTTCTATTTCAAATATCTCCCAACTGTGTTCTGTGTCAAATTTGCAAAAGGTGTAATCATTATTTCCACAAAATACTGGAAGACTGAGTGGCCATTTGCCCATCAGCACCTCTCACTGCCAATATAACCCCCTTGGGCATGCATTATGGAAGCCACTTTCAGCCCCCAGGTGATGTGTGGGGAAGAGGAGTGTTAAAGAATGTTCCTTGCTGTGATGGGCAGTTGGTGGTGTTGACCTGTCCAGCAGCTTTCCCCCTTGTCCTAACAGAATGTGGCCTTCTAGTTGGAAACCTGTGTCCTGCAGTTTGAGTGAAGATGAGTCTGTTCTCCCTCCAATCCTGACCACAGGGATGTCATGTGACCCAAACTGAGCCAATCAGAGTCCTCTTAAAGACTTTTCCATGAGCACTTTAAGGAAAGACTGGCTCATTCCAATAGTGTTACTAAGCTGGGGGGATGTGGGCTGAGAGCTGCTGGCAGCCATTTTTATTAAGCACATGGAGGAAAACATCCTAAAAACTAAAGCCAAGCAGAGTTGAGCTCAGAGATGGAGAGAAACCAAACTCATTACCAAATTTGAGTCTCTAGATCCAGCCATGCTGATTCCAGTAATAAACCTCATTTTATTTTTGTGAGCTAGTAAACTTCCTTTTTTTGTTTGATGTAGTTTTAGTTGAGTATTTTCTATTATTTGTCATGCCCCCAAAGCCCTAATACACTTGCAGATTATAAGGGGACACTATAGATGGTCTATATTTACCAGCCTTCCTTATAGCCAAGGTTGTAATGATGTGACTAGTTCTTGCCAATAGACTGTGAGAAGTGCTAAAAGCTGAGGCACTGAAGAGATGGTGTGCCTCTTCCAGCTCTCTCTTCACTTTTGTGGAGACCGAAATGCCATGTCTCTAATATCACATGGCTAGATGACAGAGCCTGCATCAGCCTGGGCTCACTCAGATTGTGTAGAACAGAGCCCCCTGCCAACCTTTGCTGTGTTAAGCCACTAAGATTTCAGGGATAATGTGTTACAGGCACATAGGGGCTTATAATAGATATTAAGTTTAGCCTTGGAAAAATTAATGTTTTTCTTTTCTCCTCTGAGTTGGAGGCTAAGACTCATGTCCATCAATTAGCATTTTGTAGTGTAAGAAATACAGGGAAGAGATGTCAAAAAAACATAAAAGAGCCAAGAAGAGGGAGGCAATGAACACAGGGGGCTTCTTCAGTATTGTGCCTAGAGTGTCACAGAGACCTTGACTTCAAAGGAAACCAACATTCACGGAATCCAACTGTGGGTCAAGTACCTTGCCTACATTATTTCATTCCATCCTCACCAAGAAACCATGAGATAATATGATTTTCATTTTATTGACAACAAAACTGAATTCCAGAGATATTAAGCAGAGCCACAGATTCCTGGCTAGAAAGGGACAGCTTTGAACCCTCTCTGTCCAGCTGTACATCGTGGTCCAAATTATTCTGGTATTACTATTAATAGTAGTACAAATATTACTTACAGACAATTTTTTCCAGATGCATTCAAAAGACCGGTCTTTTTCACCCACCCTTCAACACAGAGAAAGCAAGATCCAGCCATGTCTGGTCTGGGTCTTTGGGGTTAACCACACCAGGGTTGCAGGAGCAATACACAAGCCTTCCATGCCCTGACACCCAGTTCCCCTGTCTCTGAATTCTCCTGTGCCAGTCTTTCTCTTCAACACCCAGTCTGGGACATTGTCCTTCTTAGCTTAATCAGTTTTGTTCTTAGGCACACAGCCAATTCGGGTTCCATAACCCCTTGTTTGCAGTTCCTCATATTCTCTAGGTTATTCCTCTGTGCCTTGACAAATTTCCTGAATTGTTAGTTGCCACTTCTAACTAATTTGTCACCCAATGTATTCCTTTAGACTAACCTACAAGTTCCCTGATGTAGATCCAATTACTTATGAAAGTCTGCCCCATTCTTATTTCTCTGTAACACTAGCATTCATGTGTGTGTGTGTCAGTGTGTGTGTGTGTGAGTGTGTGTGCTCGCAATCAGCTTCTGGGTTCCCATTAAATAGGATTTAAGTTTCAATTCATAGTAATTTGGTAAAGGAGATTATACCTTCTCAACCTTCTAACTTATCTTTGACTCAAAAAGTGTCTCTTACTCTAAATCTGATGCATTTATGACAAATACACATTGCTATCCAAAATGTAAAATGTAGAATTAAAGAGAAACTGGTTGTTGCAGGGTTCCCCCAAACTGGACACCAGACACAAGAATATACCTGGAAGTTTGAAGGAGAGTCAGCGTGTCTCCAATAATATATAATTAGGAGAAACTCTTCACTCTTTCATTGCTATAAGTTAAAAACAAAACAAAACCTTGTTGGTGATTACATAACTTTTCCAAAAGAAAATCTGGGGAGGAGACTGGGATTAATTTTCTGAATTCTCAAAAAAGGACACGAGTGATCACGAGTCGTCAGGGCCTTTGTGCAGCCACGCTTGAGTAACGTCACTGTGCTGTAGCAGTTAGGGCTCCTTCTGGCCTATCACTTAGGTCCGTATTTACAAGGGCTAAGGCTGCGGATGATGAGCCAAATCTGGCCTTTTTCCCACCAGTGATTAAAATAATGCATAAAAGCCCATTTAGTACATCTCTGTGAATATCCTGTTGTCATGAACTCATCCCTGAGACAGTGAATTTTATAAGCATTAATGGGTTTTATTCAACAAACACCCATTTTGTAGTCAGACAACTTTTGCCACTGACACCTGCCAGTTTATAGCCTAAGAAAAAAATCGCTGAGCTTATAGAATTGCAATTTTGAAAATAAATATGGCTCATTATGTATTTCTGACTGCTCTAAACTATCAATCTAGAAGACCTCTGAAGCTTTTAGGGGGGAATTGTTTTTTGATCAAAATCAAACACTGTTCTTTGCCAGTTAACTATCCGTTCTTTTCTTCATTAAGTTCTTCATAATTTTGTTGTAATTGGAAAGTAGGCAGTGGTTTCTGGCATCTGAACCTGAGCGTATATCTTAGCACTGGAAAGTTTCAAAATAAACTGCATGAGAGAAACGGACCAGGTTTCTAATTCCTTTGCATCCTGCCATTCTCCAGTCATGTGCCTTTGGTCATCGCACCTCTTTGGGCTTCTGGTTTCTTTGACTGTTAAACATTGTTGTTAGAACCAGAGTTTCTCTAAGGTACTAAACCTATTTGGTAACATTCTGGCCCTGTAGAGTGATTCCCTTTCTACAATCAGATGGGATATCATTGTTTTTCTTTTGATGTCTTGAGCAAGAAAACTCTTATTCAGCTTTCAAATCCCAGCTCAAACACTGATTCTTCTTTGGTCTTCAGTAGAGTTAAGATGTCTTCTCTAAGTTTACATGTACTTTATGAAGAGTCCACTCTTCATACTATGATACATACTATATTACACAGTATAACCATCCTCCAAAGATGGCCATGCTGTAATCCCCAGAACCTTTGAGTGTTTGCATTGCATAGCAAGAAGGAATTTGCAAATATAATTAAGTTATTCATCTATGGGACAGGGAGATTATTCAGGATTATTCAGGTGGAACCAGTATAAACACAGGGTTTTTATAAAAGGGGCATATAAAGGGCAACATTAGAAAAAGATCTGACATTAGAATGAGGCAATTTGAAGATGGAGGAAGGGGCTATGATCCATGGGATGTAGGCCTCTAGAAGTTGGGAAAGTTAAAAATAAAATAAAATAAAAAACAAAAAATGAAACAAACAGATTCTCCTCTGAAGCCTCCAGAAAACACACAGCTCAATCAACACCTCAATTTTATTTATTTATTTAAATTTAAACTTTATTGTATTGTTTCCATGACTATTTAGTCCCCTTATAACTGCCCCCCCCAGCAATCACCACACTGTTGTCCACATCCATGAGTCCTTCTTCCTTTTTGCTCAGTCCTTCCACCTCCTAACTTCCCTCGGCCTTAGCTGTCATTCTGCGCTCCATCTATGACTGTCACCATTTTCCTTGTTAGTTCATTTTATTCATTAGATTCCTTTATGAGTGAAATCATATGGCATGTGTCTTTCTCTGACTGGCTTATTTCACTTAGCATAATGTTCTCCAGCTCCATCCATACTGTTGCAAAGGGTAAAATTTTCTTCTTTTTTATGACTGAGTAGTATTCTATTGTGCAAATGTCTCATAGTTGTTTTATCCACTCATCTATGATGGGCACTTGGGCTACTTCCATATCTTGGTAAGTGTAAATAATGCCACAGTGAACATGGGAGTGCTTATATCCTTTCAAATTAGTGTTTTGGGTTCCAACACCTTAATTTTAGACTTATGACTTCCAGCACTATAGGAGAATAAATTGGTGTTGCTTTAAGCCATTAAGTTTGCTGCAATTTGTTACCCCAGCAATTGGAAACCAAAACAGAGACTGTGATATAAAATATAGCATACTATAACTATTTATTTGTCTGACTTACTTCTTACTAGCCAATGAACTTCTTGAGGTCAAGGATCATATATTTTTATCTTTATATATTCAATCCTTAGAATAGTCCTTGGTACATAGTAGATTATCAAAAGATATTTATTGCATGAATGAATGGATGGATGGATGGATGAATGAATGGATAAATGAATAAATGAGTCTTGTTTTACAAAGATAATGTGAGAATTTAGGGGGTTAATGATATGCCCAAAGCTTCACAGTAATAGGAATACTGCCTAAATGTTGTACTTTCTTTGGGAGGTTGTATTTTTTTGTGACTAACATTTTCACTGGGAGTGCAATACCAAAAAGATTTAAGTATTGTCATTATCACTTCATATGAAACCGCACTATGCAAATCTAGATTCCTGTAGAGACTGGCTCTTATTTATTTATTTTTAAGGATAAGTCTTGTGATTCCATAGGGGGGAAAAACATTCAAGCCTTGGCAGAGTACATTATATTATACAGTTTTACTTGGAGCTCTTTCAATGATTCCAATTTAATGCTAAGTAGTCCAGATTTTGAGTAGTAAAAATATTATGTGCACTTCATCTGTTTGTTTAAAATGGGTGCTCTAAACAATATCTACACTTTGCTGAAAGTTACCAGTGTGAGTGGGTGTGAATGTGTGTATTTACATAACACAGAATGGAAGGGGGATTGGGTGGGGGAGGGGAGGCAGAAAGGACCACCCACCTGCAGCCCTCCCAGAGTAAAGGTGCAGCTGAATTCCCACTGGCTTCCCCTGAGGGTTCCATGCAGTCTGTGACAGGAAAAAGAACACATTTCTGAGTGAGTGCAAGTCCTTGGAAGAAAGCACAAATGTGACTGCCATTTAAACTGCAGATGGCCAGGGTTGTCTCAGTCTTTGTGTGAACAGCTGCTTGTTTTCCTCTCACTCTTCCAGGAGAGTTTGTCCTGTTGTAGGCAAGTTCCTTCATCCAAAATGTATTCCTATTTGAAAAGGAGAGTTGGGTTAAGGTCATGTTGTAAGAAGAGTTCCAATATTTTAAAGTGAGTTTCACTGAGAGAGAAGTCTGCAAATGTCCATTACAGGGAAGCACATCAATTCACATGGTTAGAGCCTGCCTTGATTGTTCAAAAACTTACTATTTTAGATGTTCAAATTCTGCTTTTCATCAGAAAATCTATATTTAAAATATCATTTATATTTGTATCTAGCAAATCTTAAGGAACCATCGATCCTCAAGTTTTTTTTTTGAATGCCTCCTCCTCGAAGGTAAGACAAATGAAGAAGAAAATTTAGTATGTTCCCACAACTAAACTTTCAATTTCACTGAGGAGATATCACCCACACCAGTGAAAAAATAGTGCACAAGGCACACACATTGCATACTTTTATTGAAAAGATATAACATAAATATTAAATAATGGTGGGAATGAAAATATACATATTCTTTTACCAGCTTGTCACAACCATTTTTATTTGAATATTTCTTTCTTGCCATATGTGGTCATGAACAGTAAAGCAATATGCAGAAACAGTATGTTTCTTTTTTTAAAGTATATTTTATTGATTATGTTATTAAAGTTGTCCCAGTGTCTTCACTTTTGCCCCCCTCTGTCTGGTACTCCCCTTGCCTCTGGCAACTTAGTTGATGTCCGTGGGTCATGCATACTCGTTCTCTGGAGTCTCCATTCCCACACTATTCTTAATATCCCCCTGTCTATTTTGTACCTACCAATTCTGCTTTTTAATTCCTGCACCTTTGCCCACATTGTCCCCTTTCCCCTTCCTGGCTGATAACCCTCCAAATGATCTCTATATCTATGATTCTGTTCCTGTTCTGGTTGTTTGCTTAGTTTTTGTTGTTGTTATTTAGATTCAGTTGTTGATAGCTATGAATTCATGGCCTTTTTAATGTTCATTAGTTTGATCTTATTTTTCTTAAATAAGTCCCTTTAACATTTCATGTAATAATGGCTTGATGATGATGAACTCCTTTAGCTTTACCTTGTCTGGGAAGCTCTTTATCTGCCCTTCCATTCTAAATGATAGCTTTGCTAGACAGAATAATCTAGGTTGTAGGTGTTTGCTTTTCATCACTTGGAATACATCTTGCCAATCTCTTCTAGCTGCAAAGTTTCTTTTGAGAAATCAGCTGATAGCCTTATAGGTAATCCTTTGTAGAGAACTCTCTGCTTTTCTATTGCCCCTTTTAAGATTCTCTCTCTATCTTTAATCTTTGACATTTTAATTATGATTTTTCTTGGGGTGGTCCTCTTTGGTTCCAACTTGTTTAGGACTCTCTGTGCTTCTTGACCTTGTATGTCTATTTCATTTACCAACTTAAGGGAGTTTTCTTTCATTGTTTTTTCAAATAATATTTCAATTTCTTGTTTTTTCTCTTCTCTTGGCATCTCTATGATTCAGAAGTTAACACATTTGGAGATGCCCCAGAGTCTTTTTATACTATCCTCATTTGTTTGAATACTTGTTCTTTCTTTCTGTTCTGGTTGAATGTTTATTTCTTCCCCATGTTCCAAATCATTGTTTTCAATCCCAGCTTCCTTCCCTTCACTATTTGTTCCTTGAAGAGCTTTCTACCCACCACATGTGAGTATGAGACAGCTTGTGCCTGTTCACCGCTGCTGCCGCCTCTCCATGCCACACTGTGTCTCCTTGCCTCTCCACTCCATCTCCGCATCTTCAGCCCTCCTATCCACCTGGATGAATGTGGCGTCTTTATATCCTTGGTTGTCGGGCTTCCATACAGTCCAATTTTCTGACAGTTCTGGGTGTTATTTGTTTTGAGATTTAGTCATAATTCTTTCTGTGGTTGCTCAAGGAGGTGAAGCATGTCTACCTGCACCTGCATCTTGACCGGAAGTGAAACAGTGTGTTTCATCACCAACATTATGACACCATGCTTTGTTTTTTGCTCCTCATATGGTGTGGGAAAGTGGTACTCAATATATTTAAAAGTTTATGAATACTTTTTTTAATATAAATTTCAGCAGTATGGCAGTTAAGAAACTTATTCTCATGTCTTTCTATGCTTGTCACCTTGTCACTCAGGTCTCAGCTCAAATATTATCTCTTCAGAGAGAACTTTCTTGACAACCTAATCTAATGTGGCACTCTAACCTGTTGTGATAACATTATACTGTTTAATTTTCTTTGCAGTCCTTAATTCAATATGAAATTATTTTTTCCCATTTATTTGTTTACTTGTGTACTCTTTTCTAGCCCACATTAAAAAATAAACTATATAAGAGCAAGAAGATTATCTGTTTTTCCAGCTGCACCCCAAGTGCCTAGAACTGGACCTAGCATGTAATGAGATCTTTTGTTTTTAAAGATTTTATTTATTTATTTTTAGAGAGGGAAGGGAGGGATGGAGAGAGAGAGAGAAACATCAATGTGTGGTTGCTGGGGGCCACGGCCTGCAACCTAGGCATGTGCCCTGACTGGGAATCGAACCTGTGATGCCTGGTTCGCAGCCCGTGCTCAATCCACTGAGCTACGCCAGCCAGGGCATAATGAGATCTTTTATACATGGGACTGAATTTAAAAAGTAAAACAATCCACCTTTTGTTTGATTCATGATAAATATTACTCAGAAAAAACACAAAACAAAATTGACAATGACTAAAAATTACATACAATAAAATTTATTACAAACAAAAGAATTGACTAAGGAATCAGTCTTATTGGGTAACATTGAAAATTCAAAAATTTATCTGTGAAAAAATATACTTGGTCAAAATAATCAACACAAATAAAACAGACAATGGCCAAAACTGAATATGGAAAAATTTGCCCTTCACTAAAAAGTGACTGAAGGACCAAATATTCTAAACAAAATTTAGATCTATAAAATTTGACCTTGGACAATTATAGTTCATTGAAGTAAGGGTCATAAAAGAAAACTCATAATAGAAGAAAATATAATCAGTAACATTTGATATGTATGTGGAGGGAAAAACCCTGAAGGATAAATCAAATCTTCAACATAAAATTCATGAGAAAGAATTGATTTTGAGAAAAGTAATTTTAGTTAAATGAAAATGGAAAAAAATAGAAACTGTTTAAATGGTTTATATAGAAAAATTGATCAAATAATAAAATTGGTTCAATGTAGTTTAATTCAAAAAATCTTTATTGGCAATGGTGATATAATTGTGATTAAAATGATTCTGTTCATAAATACTGAATCAATACATTCTCATGATCAAAATGTTGGGGTAAAAACTTCCCACAATCTGGCTATATATATGTGTGTGTGTGTGTATATATATATACACACACAAACACTTTAGAGCAAAAGAAATAAGAAACCACTAAATTGTGATCATAAACAACAGACCAGTGTATAATGTGCTAAGAATAAAAAAAAATTGTTATACATTCTCATGGGAGTCTCCTCAGAAAGAGGGCAGCCGCTGATCAGCTGGCCAGCCTTAGGAAAGTTTCTCAGCTCCTCTGGGTCTTTGACATATTCAACAAGAGTTTGAACTTCCCATTTAGACTAAACTCAACTACAGAAAGCTGATAAAAGAAAAGTGTATATACTGAGGAAGGGAACAGAAACAGTGAGTAACAGATATCATGGGCTAACCCTTAGGGGCTATGTTATTTAGAGGATAAGAAGATGACAAACCACTGGGAAAAGAGGCAAAGATGTTACAAATAAATAAGAGAATAGAATGGTGCCATATGAGAGGGCCTGATGATCTGAGCATATCTGAAAGCAGACAATCAAATACTATTGGGAGATAATGTCAAGAACAGAAAGAAAGCTCTTGAATGTGCCTAGAAGGCCAACTTTGAAATGAAACCATTGGTGTTGAAGCATCATACCTATGATGCCTCAAAGTGGTTCACTGAGAATAAGAGAATACTAGGAATGTGAAGGGGAGGCCTGTTGGTTAGAGCTTTTTAGTTTCTAGTGACAGTAATTGAACTTGAACAAGCATAAGCAGTAGGGTGACTTTACTGGCTTACCTGTTCAAACCACAGGTGGAGTACAGGTGTGATAACTTCAGGGTTGGGCATAATCAGGGACTGGAATTCTGCAGAAACTATTTCCTTATTCCATCTCTGCTTTTTTTTTTTTTGAATTTTGGCTTCATTTTCTCCTACTGCAGACTATTTTCTTGGGTAAATTGTGGCTGGGAGATTCTACATAGCAGCTTTGTATCATTAGATACAAAGAAGTACCATTACTTCCAAAAATAAAAATCCTTGGGCAGGATAGCCAGTTATTCTTGTCAATGAGATCAGACCATGTAGGAAGATTCATTCTCCAAAAGAAAGAAGATTCCAAGAATATGGAAGAGGTGTGGAACAGACTAAATGATATGTCCACTGCAGTTAGTTAGGAAACATAAATGGTTTTAAGATTGAAAAAGAAGAAAAAAAGTGGTTGAAAGTAGAGAGGAGAAGATGAAATTAAGGAGAAAAGACAAAAACAAAGGAGAGATGGGAGAAAAAGATACAAACACCAAAGCTGATACCCACCAAGTGAAAAATTAATTAAAATGGGGCCTTGAGTTCACAAGTAGCTTGGTCTTCTTTTTCTACTTGGTTTTAGTCCTTTTTTGATTTCTCTAATTCATACTCTTTTAGTTTGGTGATCCTGTTGACTAGTCCTCCTGCTTCACTCCTTGATCAGCGTTTATCTTCTCCCCTTCTGTTTTGACTTCTAATGGCTCCCTTGGCCCTGTACATCTGGGAAATGCCCAGAGCCTTGGACTCTGCCTCCTCCCCAGTTTGGGACCAAGAAGGCTGGGCAACAGATAGCCAGGTCTCTCAGCACCCAGAAAGGGATGGGGTCAGGAGCACAGATGGAGAATTCAGCTTACAAAGGAAGGGGAATGGGCATTTTTCACTTAGACAAACTAGCAGGAAGAAATAAATGGATCCACTTATGCAAAGATGGATTTGGGAAAAGAAGGAGACAGGTTCAAGTAAAGGAGAAGGTGAATTGGGGGTGGGTAGCCTGAATCTCTTCAGAAAAGTAGAAGTCAAGGCCATTTACTGCCAAGAAAGAGAACATGTAGGTGTGCAGAAGTATATTAGTTTCCCAAGGCTGCTACAACAAATTACGTACTATAAACCAGGTAGCTTCAAACAACCAGTTCATTCTTTCACAGTTCTGGAGGCCAGAGGTCTGAATCAAGTGTGGTTAGGGCTGCATTTCCTCCGAAGGCTCTAGGGGAGAATTCATCCTCACCTCTTTCAGCGTTTGGGGACTATTGGCATCCCTTGCTTGTTGCTGTATTATTCCAGTCTTAGCCCCTGTCTTTATATGGCCTTCTTCATGCTGTGTGTCTCCAATCTCCCTCTGTCTCACTTGTCATTGAATTCAGGGCCCCCTGGATTATCCAGGATGATCTCATCTCAAGATTCTTAATTTAACTACATGTTTCCCTCAAATAAGGTAACATTCACAGAGTCCGGGATTAGAGGTGTGCATATCTTTTTGAGAACTCCAATCAATCCATTAAGAGAGGAAAAGGTTTGGACTAGCTGATATGGAAAGAGAGCCTTAGAGCATGGAATAGGAAAATATATATAATTACTTAAAAGGGATGGTGCCCAAGTCAGAGTTGGACACATGAATGTTTCAGAGGCCAGGACTGCATGGCTTGCCAGCAGCTTTTGGCAGCTGGGAAGCAGGATCTGAGCAAGCAGACAGCAGAGGTAACTCAGAGTAGGGTGTTTATAGGTGGGCTTAACAGAGGGTAAAGGACATGAAAGATCTGCCCTTTCCCTCTTCTAGCTGCAAAATATGACATGTCTTTTATTTGAGTGAAGTAATACACATTAAATCACCTTGTAAACTGTAAATCATTTAACCAAATAAAGAAGTATAATTTCTTTTTTTAAAAAATATTTTACTTATTTAATTTTAAAGAGAGGGGAGGGGAGGCAGAAAGAGAGAAAGTGAATCGGCTGCCCCTCACACGCCCCCAACTGGGGACCTGGTGCCCAACCCAGGCATGTGCCCTGACTGGGAATCAAACCAGTGACCTTTCAGTTCCCAGGCCAGTGTTCAATCCTTTTAGCTGCACTGGCCAGGGCGAGGTATAATTTCTATTTGTTCCCCTCACTTGTCCTTATCCTTATATCCCAGATATATTCTTACTGTCCAACTCTACCTTCCTTCCTCTTCTCTCCCAAATCTCACATAAATACAACTTTAAACAAAATCTCTATTCCAATATATCCAAAATTTGTTTTCATGAATGATGCCTGCAACAACCATAGGACTAACCACACTAGTCACTGATAAATACTCCCAACCTCTCCTCGCTCTCTGACAACTTGGTGGTGGAATATCTGTTTATATCACAAGGTTTTTTTAAAAAAAATTATAGAATTTTTATTTATTGGTGGGAACAGAAATATCTCAAAAACCAAGCCCATAGGTCATATTTCCAGGGCAACGCTCCACCTCATCCTGGAAGGCTTGCTGGGAAGTGAAAAAGCACAGGTTACTTCACAAGCTGCTAGATCTGTGATTTTTAAAGTTCATTTTTCCTCTTTATCTTTTTCTGTCTTCTTTTTAAAAAGCAGCAGAGCTCTCTCCTCAAACAAAAATTTATATCAAACAGATAAAAGTAGAGCTGCCGTGGTTTGCAGTGGGGGAGGGGAACTGAGAACTGCCTCTGCCTGCTTCCCCAGCCCCTCCTGTCTTTCCCCCACAGGCCCCTCCTCTGATGTCCCCAGAGCACTTCTAAGGAATGATTTTTGAGCAGCTGCACTACGCAAGTGTGGAGTAGGCTTAAGCATGCAGAGAACAGAAGCAGTCTTCTGGTTCAGAGAAGTTCAATATCTTGTCCATGTTACATCTGACTCACACTGAGCCTCCATAAATTAAGTATTACTTAAATATTGGAATTGCTAAATATTCACATTATAAGAAACATTAGATAACATCTAGGCCAATTCTGCCCTTTTGGGTCAGTTCTGGGACTATTCAGCGAAAACTAACTCGAGTTCAACTGCTCTTCCCAACAGGAACATACAACTTTTTTCTTTTTTCTCTCTGTGAACTTTGCAAGAACACCATTAAAAAATAGCTGATATGGAAGTTTCCAGGATAAATGGTTCCATTTTCATTAGTGTTGACACCTTACCATTTCTGAGAATGCTTACAGGCTTAGTTAAGGCCTTTGAAGAAAAGGTGTCAGGCCAGGCCTCATTCCACACTGGGTCCGCATCTCCATCAAACCACTTTCTGGAGAGCATCCTTGTCTTCTTCCCCACCCCTCTCTTCAAGATTTTTTTCTTCTTGACAAAACTTCTTTCTTCTAATCTGAGGATATTAAGCCTATTTATTTCTTAGTCATCTGGCATGCCCAAGATAGCACAATCCTTGCAAGATCTGTTTTTACTGAATTCCAGTTGGCGATTTTCCCTGCTTGAATAAACCTGCACACATTAAAAGTTTTAATAGAGGAATGAGGATTGCAAGTAGGTGTTAATAAGGCAGACCTCCAAAATGAGCCAAGTACAAAGGTATTTGGCAGAAGAAAAATAGTTCACCAACTTGAAATTGCAAGTTAAACAGCCAGTGAAGTTAGATTCAAATGTCATTATTTGAGAAAGGGATTCAGTAAAGTCTCTTAATACGAATCAATAAATACTAATCCAGTACCTCCCACGTGAAAGAAATTGTGCCAGGCTCAGTTGTGGGGGCAGATGAGGATGGGAACACAACAGTAAGCAAGATGATTTCTTTTTATAAGGAAATGACTATATTACTGGAAGGATTAGTCAATGAACTATAATGCAACACTAGGAAATTATTTAAGATAGATTTTGAATAGGGAGGAACAGTCCACCTGGATGAGAAGAAGGGTGGCTATTAGTGAGCATGGAAGGAAGAGAAGATATTCAAAATTTGTTGCAAAGGCAAACTATATGTAGAGTGTGTGTGTGTGTGTGTGTGTGTGTAACTGGCCACAGGAAGTGAGGGGGAAAGGTAAATCAAAGATAAGGTTGTGGTTTAAAGCCTATATTAGTGGGAGAGTAGAGTGTCATCAGAAAAGGAGGCAAGGATAGCTATAAAATGATGTTTTGCCTTGGGTGGAAAAAGTTCAGGTGCTAAGAGATCAATATAGGTGCACATACTGATAATCAAAAAGTCAGAAAAATTGGTCTTGAATTTACCCAAATCATGTCATACAGTGACTCACCAGAAAGAAGATGAAATTCTCATAAAACAAAGACAAAACAACACAAGAACAACAGTAAAACAAGGATAGAGACAGAAAAGGAGAGAGGATAAAGCACCGGGAAAAGAGAGAGATTTAAGAGAAAACATGAAAGTATCCATAGCTACAAAAAGGTGGAGGGGATAGGAGACTGAGATGTCATTGGAACTGGTAATTAGCAGGCCACTGGGGACTTCAGTGAGAGCTGTTTCAAGAGGATGGTGGTTTGTCCTTACTTCATTGCCCCTATTTATTCAGAGCGTCTGCTTCCGCATCACTTGAGTCTGCGATAACTTTAACTTGATCTCATGGCTTCTTTTTATGCAACTTTTCTGATCCCTCTGTTAATTGCTTCCTTATTTCCTCAGGCTTTTCCAATTCAAATACATCAAAGTGAGACTTCACTAGTTTTAGAAGTTCATCTTGGTTATCTGCAAGCACTATAAGTTGTCGGTCATCCCATGGATTAGTGCCCTTGGGTTAGGTGCCTCTTCTGCTCCAGTCATCCATAACCAGGAAATGGCACCTGTCACCAGTGTAGGGCTGGCCCTTTGGCAGAAGCTGGAGTGAAGTCAGCACCATAGGTGACATGTACACAATATAACACTTTGTGTCAAAAATGTAAAGCTTCAAACTCTAAATGGTTCTTGAAATCTTAAATAGCACCCACCAGGAAAGAAAAGTTCTCTTTACACCAGCATGTAATCAGTTCCTAGGTTAATATTAACAACTTAGTTTGCATAGCACTTTAAACTTTTCAAATATGTCTGTAAAATGTTATTCTAAAGGGGTTCCACAGGCAGAATAGTATGTATAAACATACTCTACAAATGCAAATGAATTAATAAAAAAGTATATGATTATATCTAAAAAAATGCCCCGTAACAAAAGTATTATGTCTAAACAATGCCCCGTAACAAATTGTCACAGTTTTAGGTGCTTACCAAACAACAAAATCTATCTTCCTTCTCTATCTTCAATGACTTTTCTAACAATTGTGCAGGTGAGTGACAGCAATTATTAAGTTGGAGACCCAAAAAATTCTCCTCTCCACGTTCCATTGCTACTACAGAAATCAATGTTAGGTCATAGCGATCTATGGATCGCTATCTGCCTTTCCTCTGGATTTGGCATCTTAGACATAATGTTGAAAGTGGGAAGACATCCCAGACCTATGCCGAAAAAAATTAATCCAGTTCAAAGCATAGCAGGTCTTCTGAGATTCACAGTAGCAGTGAGAAAACTGAGGCATCATGAATTAGTTGAGGACGTGTCATTGCTTATGGGCAGCAGCTTGACAAAAATTCCTATCTCCTAAGTCTTAGCCTGCTAAGTACTCTTTCCAATACTCCATCATTGAATAAGTAATGTGATATTAGAAGATGGAGCAAGAAGAATGGAAAAAAAGAAATATTTTAAATTCTAACCCATCTCGTTTTCTTCATTTTATTAAATGTTACCATTCTCCACCCTATTACTTCAGCCAGGAATATTTTCTTTTTTCTCCATCCATCCATACCCAATAAATCACTAAGTTTTGTCAACTGAGGGTACCTCCAAAATATATCTGGAAAACATTCCCTCTTCCTTGCCTTCACTGTCACCGCCTTAGCCTAAGCCACCATTACCTATTACTTAGACTATAAAAGTTTCCCAGCTGGTGTCTGTGCTTCAATGCTAGCCTATCTACCATCCACACTAACAAACTGGCCAGAGTGATATTTTTAAACAAAAATCATATCTTATTTTCCCCTACGTCAAATTCTTCACTGCCTTCTAGTTTCGTTTAGAGTAAAATCTGAATACCCTACTCAGGCTCTGCATGATCTTGGCAACTATACTAAGATCACTCTCTCTCTTTCCGTCTCACTGACAACTCCAAGCACAACAGCCTTCTGACAGTTCCTAGGATGTGCCAAATGCATCCTGCCTCACGACCATCACGCCGTTTCTCCCATCTGCCTAGACTGTGCTTCCCCAGCTCCTTGCCTGTCTGGCTTCTACTCAACCTTCAACTCTCACCCTCATGGAAGGCCAGTTGGTGACAACTCAATTCAAGTAGCCACCTACTCCCTACCCCCACCCCAATTATTCTTTACTACATGACTCTATTTCTTTCTTTCCTAGAGACTGTCACAATCTCTATACATTTTAAATGTGTGTAGTTACTTATGTCTTTCTTCTTCACTGTATTAGAACCTCCATGAGAGCAGGAATCTTATTTGTGTTATTTTTCCAGTACAGCCTCAGGGCCAAGCCCAATGCCTGGCTTACAGCTCGTCCTGTCAGTTCTGCCTCTGCAATACATCTAAACGCATACTCGCCCTTCCCTATCTGCACTGTCACATCCCAGTCAACACTACCATTATCTTTTCCTTGGACGAATGCAATAGCTTTTCCATTGACCTTCCTGCTTCAGCTCTAGCCCAGTGCTTAATAAATATTTGTGATGGGATAAATAAACATATTGTTGTGAGAGGAATAATATATAAAAGAGATGGAAATACAGACCCTGTAGGAAAATTACTTAGTTTTTTCCAGGCCCTGAAAGGATATTGAACAATTCTCACCAGCTTTTGCTACTGAGTGATAGCTACTGAGTAAGCAACACAAGGCATTTTATACAAGCTCAGGCACAACTCAGCTGAGAAGCAGCTTCGAAAACAGAGAGCATTCAATTTTTCTATCTGAGAGTTACTCTTCTACTCTTATGCACGGGGCTTCTAGGCTCCAAAATAGGAAGCATATGAAAAAAAACCCCACAAAACCCCCAAATGCCCAGTATTTCAACCATGAAAGCACACAAGAGAAATAATAACCTAAAAAGGCCTCCACAGTCCTACCCCTGACCCTGACCACATCAGAAAAAAAATATCAGACTTTTCTTTAATATTTACACCTATGAGGTTGGGCGGTTGTAGATCCTAGACAGAAAATAGGAGAACAGTCAACTAAAAAGATAACTCAAAACTTTTCATTACAGCTTTAAATTAGTGATAAGAGAATTGTAGTTCCTGATACCATTTCCCCATTGTCAGCCGCGGAAACAGCTTCTTTGCTAAGAGGGGAGAGAATGGAACAAAGGAACTATGCAGTCCCTCATGTCAGGATGCCATTTCAATCATGCCAGGCCTGCTCTACAGTCTGAACTTGAATCCCACCAATTTCTAGACACTCCGGGCACTATCCATAATACATGCTTACATGGAAAGTGCGAATGTGTGTACATATGGACTGTGGCAGCTGGTTGTGTTGTGGAGGCTGAGGGTGCTCGAAACGGGTGTAGCGAGGGCAAGGAGCACCTGCTACTTGCCTCATTTGAAGTGACTTGGAGGGAAAAATCATCCCGAGGTGACAGAAACAATTATGTAAGTTTGTCTAGAACTGACAAAAAATGCATTTGACTGGCACAAAGCAATTAAGGCAGCCCTCTTCCATGCTGGCACCAGGCAATCGCCCCAGGTGAAAAGTTCAACAGATATCATAGTGAATGTTAGCATCATCTCGATAGCGCATTTCTCTTCTTCCTTCCTCACTCCCGTGTTCATTCATTGAGGTTCTGTGACGCGCAGCCTCTGAGGCTCGAATACGTCCTGAGGGAATATTCTAGATATCACCAGTTAGTTTCATTTTGGTATTTTCCCATCCCCCACTTAGATTTGTAGGCTGGCGTTGACCTGAAATCCATCCTCCTGGTGAAACCTCAGAGCTTAATCCACTAAGTCGGTCTGGCTTTGAGCCCCAGAGAAAATGGGATTTCTATAAAATGTTCACTTTAAAGAGAGATTTGCTCCCTTCACAGCTCCTTTTCTGTGTCACACACCATTAACTCACAAAATGCTGGCTATCGTCTGCGGCAGAGGCTCAGGCTGGTTATGCATAAAAGGGCAAACTCCTGCATTTGCTATGTATCTTAATGAGGCTCCATTCGATTCACGCATGCTGGGGGTTCTCTGCCTTAGAATCTGTATCACAAAACATACCAGTTCGCTCACTTTCTTGCCTCCTCTGAGTATCATAATTTGACACAGTGACAAAAACATGGAGATGCTGTTGTGATTTTGACACCCCACCATTTGTCCCTGCTACAGAAGCTTCAGGACACACCCCTCCCAGCCTAGCACAAGGGCACATGTGGAACCAGGAACCCATGCATTCCTCACCGGGTGTCTAGATCCCAAAATACATTTCAGAAACACCACTAACTTGACATCGCTGGACCCCTGCTTGCCACTTGGAGAGCATGGCGGTCACTTTCTGTTCATTACCCTCCCCATTCATTCTCCACTGTACTCTGTCCTCCCTTGTGCCCCAGCAGAATGACTCCTGGTGGATGGCATCACCCAGGCTCCTAGCCAATCAGCTTCTGCTTGGAGGACACCTGGCTAGAGGTCAGAGGTGGGGGAAGAGCCAGATCAGGGTAGTTCTTCCTCTTTCCCTCTTGGCTTTAGGGTTCAGTCTCTTGGAGTAGCTATGTCCCTCCAGAACCAAAAATACACACCAGGAAATCCTTCTTCCTAAGTTCCATCTCTTAGGTCTTGCACCACTATCTCCTTTCTTTGCTGCTTCAGTCCTAGGTATGGTTCACCCTTAGTTTGTGGTTGCCTCACCATCCTTTAATTGACCCTTAATTCTGCCAAAACCTGTGCAAATAGTCCCTCCATTAAGGGCTCTTCATTTGAACCTCTGTGTTACTTCTCTTTGCCCCTGGTGCCGGTGGGAACACCTGCCTGGGTAAGAGGTTCATCTCAGCCCTCAGAACTCTGGTTGTCACACTCAGACATCTCTGCATCAAGTCACTCTTGCTACCAGAATGGTTTGTCCTTGGGCCTTTGCCCTAATAAAACATTTCCACATTCTTCTGAGATCAGGCTGTGGCCCCATTTAACTAACTAGATGTACTTCTTATGACCAAATACTGGGTTCCTGGCCTAGATACCTTGTGTGGTACCCCAGACTTTCTAGAGCTTTAATCCCACTTTCATCTCAAAAACTTCCCTTGCCGCAAATCATGACACCTGTATTCCTGTTGAACTCTTCTTCTCACTAAGCTCACCTAATTAGATATCTAAATAGTACTTGCCTTTTGTTGTCCTACTGTGCCTCATTACTATTGATTGCATATCCATAAAGACAATGGCTTGCCATGTCAACCAGGACAATCACCAATTGTGTTTTTTTTCCACATTCTCCAGACTGCATGTATACTCTGTGTCATGGACCTACACCCTCAAGTTCAGCTCCTAGGGCCAGGTGCCTCCCCCTCCCCATGTGTTCCATTTTGCTAATGTTTATCTATACATCTCTAAAGACAACTGCCTGCAAGGACAACCACCTTCTTTTCCCCCCCGTGTTTTCCAGATACCATGTCCTACCTGCTATTCAATCAATGGATGACAGCTCACTACAATCTAATTAATCAATAGCCACCCACTTCACTGAACCCATATCTGAGTGTTGACAAATCAGCAACAGTCTAATACTTTTGAGGGTCAACCAATTGCCTGTGGAGTCACTGCAGTGACAGTTCTGAAACCTAACCAATCAACAAGTCTTGCTTCCCAAAAAACATACTTTTAAGTTTGATGTCAACCAACTACTTCTTCTGTCACCAATGTAATCCCCACACAACCCCTGACCTCAACCCCATCTGAGATCAGCAGGCTGCTTTTCCCAGAGAGATTATGGCTAATGAGCATACTCTTTCTTAAGTAATAAATTCAACTTTTTGTTTCATTTACTGAGTGATAATACCTTCTCTCCACAATGCAAAATAACACCTTCTAGCAACCTAATAATGGAAGTAACCTTCCTTAGCTTGATAAAAGAAGTGTACTAGACCTATAAGCAAGTATTATACTTAATGGTGAAATAGCAGTGGACTTTCTATTAAAAGCTCTTATTGCTAATGTTTCAGTGAGAAAAGTAATGCCAAGGCAATACATTAAGACAAAGAAATAAGGAGTAAATATTAGAATTATTGTGATTTGCCAGGAAATGTTTTTTTTTCCAACAAAGTCCAAAAGAATCAAGTTACAAACTATTAGAACCAAAAGGGAAGCTCAGTAAAGTGGATGGGTACAAGCAATACTAACAGCATCAATGGTAGTTGTTAAGCTTTACTGAGTGCTTGCAATGTGGTGGGCACTATTCTAAGCACTTTGCAGGTTTAATTTAATCCAATTCTTACAATAACCCTTTGAAGTATGTACCCTCCCTATTTTAGAAGTGAGAGACAATGAGATGGAGTAAATTTCCAAGAACACCCAGTTTGTACATGGTGAGTCCAAGATTTAAACCCCAACAAACCAGTATCAGAAATCTTGTCCTCGGCCACAGTTACAGTGGTCTCCAAGGTTTTTATTCATGATTCTCATGAGTTAAAAAAGCAGAGCAAGCACCCCCAATAGAAGTATACATTTATCTTTAAACTGTATACACATTATAAAATGAATAATCACAGTAATGTTTAAAGAAAAAGATAAAGAGGAAATAAATAATATTTTCAAATACTTTTTGTTGCCCAAAATAGCTCCTTAGCTCTCTGTGAACTAGTTAGTACAAGTTATGTGACTAAATATATGTTTTCTGATTGTTTAAACCTATAGCGCTGACACAGTATCAGACCATCCATTTGTGCTATCACCAAGTCCAGTTTCTTTTGACATAGCAGGTAACAACTGTGAACATGATTGGCTGGGGAAGCAGATAAGAGGCAAAGTTTTGATTTACATATATTATTTGAATATTTTAAAAATAAGAGTATATTCATTTGTTACTAATATAATTTTTGAAAAAATTTCCAACCCGATCCTCATTTGATTCCTGTTGCTGTTTGGATAAGCACAAACACGTTTGCATGACCTGGCCCTTGATTGCTTCTCAAGTCTCAGCCAACACTTTCCACACTTCTATCTCTGCTTTTTACTCATAGCGGCTTCCTGTTCCTTCAATGATCAATTCCTCCACCCCTCCTAGTTTTTGTGTGTACTCTTCCCCCTGGAAAGTTTTTCTCCCCATCACCCACACTTCCCCCCAGCTCCTCCTTCTCCCTCAGAGACATCACTTCACTGGGAAAGCCCTCCTAGACTCACCAACAGAGGTCAGACCCCTGTGATAGCTTCCTTCACTTATCAGACTGTACATATACATCTATGCATATGATTATTTGATAAATGGGTCTTTGCCATAAGATACTAAGTTCCACCAGACAGAAACTACTTGTTTTATTCACCATGGTAGCTTCAGACTTTAGTACAGTGTTTGAGTGTACACTAGATTTTCAGTAAATTCTCAATGAATTCGTGGCTGGATGAATTCATTCCCATTTTGTGATGCCAGCATGGACATGGCATGATTAACAAAAGATTCTTAAATTAGCTCCCCTCGATGCAACTTGAGGAGGAATTTGCAGACTCTCACATGTCCCTGGATGTTGGATGGCTACTGTGTCACCTCCAGTGCCGGCTTCCTCCCACTCCCCGTGCTGTGGATTGAGGAGGCAAGATCATCATCATCTTTGGCAGTTTGCATCTCAGGTGTGAGAAAGAAGCATTGGTGAAGAATTTACCAAAGTACGAGTGTTCTGAAAAAAAAAAAAACTTTGTTCAATATGTGCTATCTGAGTTTATTTTTCCCTAAAAGCAGAGCCCAAGACAAGGACTTGGGTAAAGGTGGTATGCTCGGGAGATAATCACAGAAGTAGGAGCAAGGAAGCAGGGAGAGTGAGACTGGGACAGAGGAAAAGCCAATAGAAAGATGCGTTAGCAAGGTTTCCACTGTAGGCAATGGGGGATCCATTTGGCTGAGATGACTGGGAAGTATAAAGAATGTCCTCTTGAATTATCTATCAAAAGATGGCAACTAGGGCGTTCATCTGCAGGCTCCCATCCCCCCTCAGTTCAGAGTAACCCATGGGCATTAACTCCTCTGCACTTCAGGCCGCACAGCTTCTCAGCCATCAACCTGAGTGCCACCCACAGCCATTCAACATGATGGTAAATGGGAGCAGCAGTGAACAAGGGGCTCTGATTTGTAATTGCAACCTAACCACTGGGAAGGCAACTGCTAGGGCTGCACATTTCATATAATAATCAGAAATTCAAAAATGCAGCCACTAGATGAAGACACTCTTTGTCTGTGATGATGATCATGGCTTTTGCTCAAATTGACAATTTAAGCTGGCAATGATGATAACTACAGAGCAGGGTGCCCTGTATTTCTTACCAAGATGCATTGATTTTAGTTCTCCCATGAGCCTCTTGACTTCTTTTTCCTCCTGTATCAAGGAGAGTGACAAGTCACAAACGTCCCAGTGAATAAGGTCAAGAGGAAAAAAGAGAGGCTATTTCCTGACAAACTTTATATCCTTCATGTGCAATTGCGTGCTGTTGGGTGACAGCTACTGCCAAAATGAGCGCAAGCACACCGCTGAGCTTTAAGAATCACACAACTTGTAATGTGTTTGAACATCCCATAGCTCACATCTGTGGCTCTGTTCTCCCCTGCCTCCCTTAACCTCCTCACTCCCTGCTGCCCCCTTCGCTGACAGAGAGCACAGACAGTCAAAGAATCAAACCCTCAGATGTAAAGATCAGCTGATGGCCCTTCCAGGTCCCTCCTTTCCAATCTGTGGCTGAGCCGGCCACCACCAGTCAGTGCGATCACACCCTCTCTCTCCTCCTCCCCTCCCCACCACACCCCCATGGAGCCAGGAATCCTTCAAAAACAAAAACAAAACAAAACAACAGGTCCCAACCTCTTTGTGTTTACAAACATTCCTGGAGATCTCCATCTCTTTCTTTTGTGCTACTCATTTGACAAGTATTAAAAATCACAAACTCATCCTTCTCCCGCGGGTGAGTAATGTACTTCCGTCTTTGTACAAGCACAAAGTACTCTTCCTTCAGGTCACAATATTTGATAAAGAAATACATTCTTGACATTATTAATTCCCTGCACTGAGATTTTGTTTAATAACTGTTCTGTCAGTGATAGATCTGAAGAGGTAGTTTGTGTTTGTGCCTGTGTGAGTGTGTGTGTGAGAGAGAGAGAGAGAGAGAGAGAGAGAGAGAGAGAGAGAAGAGTGGGGGAGAAAGAGGAGGATCATTTGATTGTGGCTTAGAGATCAGATAGGCTGACATTGCAAAGCACCTCTTTATCCAGAAACTGAGCGCCAGTGTGACAAATCATGGCTTTCTCCCCCAACCACTCCACCTCACTATCTGATTAGGCCCAAGTCAGTCAGTCACAGCACACGATTTGGGAAATATTTCCTCTTTGACATTTGGGAGAACAATCCCTGGCTGAGGAAAAAAATATATAAAATAAATGGAAAGGCATCAATCAGCTGGGAACGTATATCCTACTGGTTCAAGGCAAGTAATGTTTTTATTTAAATGGTACTGAAGGCAGGGAGGTTTGATTTTTTACAAAGAAAACAAAGCAAGCAAGGGATTATTTGCATATAAGCTATTGCCTTTTCCTTCTATATGGCAGGTTTATACAGCAAGATGGGCAACAGATAGTTATCTGTGAGCCAGGCATCACATGGTGGCTGGCAAATTACTTGTCTAATTTGGTGTAACTTGAATAAAAGTGCAAAAATAATTTCATTGCATGTTCATGTGCGCACACACACACCTTCCTCAAAAGAAAGAATGGTCGAATCGCAGAAGAGGAAATAGTTTCCCTTTGAAATGAGCCTCATTCAGGGTTTTAGTGATTGGCTGCTTGCTTTCACAATGGAGAGGAAGCTGGCCTGGATGCTAACCCATCACATGAGACTGGCTCTACCCAGACCCAGGCCTGCTCAGTGAGGCCCTGACACATTGATCAGCCCATCCCTCCCCTCCCCTCCCCTCCCTCTGCAATCATGACATAACCCCTACCCTCCTGCTGTCCCCGAAGATAAAGAAAGAGACATGTTTGTATGACTCATAAGTCCATGAACTCAATCCAGACGGTATATAACTCACTGAATGAAAGAGATATGTCATTTCCAGGCTATAAAGATAATTCACTGCTTCACCTTTTCCTAAAGGGGCCTCGTGACCTGGTGCTTTCACGTCTGCCCCTGCAGCTGCAGCCCCACAGCCCCCGCAGAGCCCACCGGCCCCACGGGTGGTGAACACGGGCTAGCACTGCGCTGAATGACATGTGCTTCCTCCTGGATTTTGAAAAAAATTAATATATATGATTAAATGTATGAATATATAAATTATAAATACATAAATGTATATATTTCCTATTTGTGATAACCCCAAATACTTACAGGGACAGTTTTTTCCCTCATGCATTAATAATAAAATGCAAACATGCTGTAGTTTTTGTTTTCCTTTCTTAGATAAAAGACAGAAACTTCCACAACAGAATACGTGGATTACATATTAACCTGAACTGGGTCTGAGTGAAATAGCGCAGAAAGCTAAACTGACTATCCGTTGTTTTCTCCTCTGTCCTTCTCACCTTTCATTCTGCCACCCCCTTACCCCCAACCCAGGCTCACCATTGCACACAAACACACAAACTCACACTGACAAACACCCAGTTTAACTCACCAGTTCAGATCACCCATTCCTGCTTCCCTAAAATGGTCCCTTTAATTTCCTCACTGAAGTGTCTGTTCTTTCTCCTCGGACACCACAGAGAGCCAGGCTTTATTTCATTCCATTCACCCAAAGTCAATTCAATCACCTCTTTGGTTCTATCTGCTTTCCACAACCTGCCCACCACCCTGGACCAGGAAAGATTCCCTCTTTCCATTTCCAACTACCTGCAACCCATCCGCCCAGACTTCACGTCCAGCATCCCAGTCTGAGTAGTCTCCCTCTCAGCACCTGCCCTCAATATTTCTTAATTCCTCAATTTTTCAGATGAAATGTTTTTTACTATATTTGCATTTTTTGGTTTGTTTGTTTTTTGCTAGGTTCTAAACTCCAGTAAAGGCAAGACTGGTGTCTGCAATTATGCTGAACACACACATACACACACTCCATCCAAAAATTTTACCACACAGAGCCAGTGCTTTGTAAATCTTTGCTATTAAATCTTAGCAATTTTAAGTCCTGCGAGAGAACCCTGGAAGAAGGCATTTGGAGACAAACAAGAGTTTGAAAGCAGACCAAAAAAGAAAAAAAAAATCACATTAACATTTGGCAAGTTCCCTAACCATTCTGATGCTGGGTACTCTTGCATGTTAAATGGTGATAATAAGGCCTTGCATTGGGTGAATGTGGGAATTAATAAGATGGAGTGTGTAAGGTAGGGGGCAGAATGGCTGGCACGTGGTTGCTCTCAATAAGATATGGTTAACAGAAGTCACAAAATGTTGGCTTCTTTGTCCTCATGGGTCAACCTTACTACTGATTCCAGACTCACCTCAGCGATTTCTGGGGTGTGCGGTCCTGGGGTGGCTTCATGGTCCATGCCTCCCCCATACTTCCCATTTTCAGCATGGCTGTCTGATCATGTTCTTCCATCTCCCGCTCTTCCTTGCTTCCTTTCTTAATTTTGCCTTTGAAGAGCAGCCATACCAGGGCAGTCCCTTCTTTCCAAGGCACACAGAAAAAAATAAATATTCAAAAAGCCTTCATTCATGACATCTCTCACTCCAAAGTGTATCAAACAAGCTACTGGGGGCCGCCATACGAGCACCTGTGCCTGGTAACCATCTCCCTAGCAACAGAGTTCCTGATGGCCAGTTGATGCTCCTTTTGAAGCCCTAGCAGAGCTTTAGTTTCCCGAGCATGTCTGCTTCTACTTGGATTCATCAACATCCCCTCTTTTAGTGTGTGTTTAAGTGAAATAATAGATTACTGCTCATCTACAGTTGAATGACAGAGGGTGTTGATGAATTTCAGAAAGAAAAGTGGAAAAAAAAGAAAAACAATTGACAATGGATTTTGTTGAAAAGGAAAAACCTAAAAACCTCTCTTTCTTTTGCTGCCTGGATTCTCATAGACAATTATGTTTAGAAAAATGATCTTTTAAATCATGGATGATTTCCCTGTCTCACCAAGACTTTGGGGGTAGTCCAGTTGTTTCGTTGTTTTCTTCTTTTTAAATCTGCTCTGAATTCTTGAAACCCTGCAGATGCGGCCATGCTTGTCTCACAAGGGTAACACTTATCACAGCGTCTGATGTCATCTCCCAGGGATTCTTAGAGCTCGTGTTTGGAGATTCTGACAACTATTTTGGACTGTGCCTTTTGTTTTTTGGCAGGAAAAGTTAAAATGTGTTTTTGAAGCTACATTTCTCAGAGAAAGGTTTTTTTTCCCCCCTCTCTCTCTCCCTTGGAAGCTTTTCCTCAGCCTTAGAAAGTTCTTACATTTCTACAACACCAGGAATTTGTCTGTGTCTCCTCATTGTCCTTTTGTGTTGGAACCAGAATTCTTCATTTGCTCTAGTATGCCTAAGGTCCTCATCCCCCTACAGTGGTGTCCAGACGGTGCCCCGCGGGCCACATGCAGCTCAGGATGGCTATGGATGTGGCCCAAGACAAAATCGTAAATTTACGTAAAACATTGGGAGATTTTTTTGTGATTACATGTTGCAATGTATTTAATGTGTGGCCCAAGACAACTCTTCTTTTTCCCGTGTGGCCCAGAAACACCAACTGGTTGGGCACCCCCCCGGCAGATATTTAAAATGGAACTATACCATTAAAATGGGTCACCCATTAGTGGCTGGCTAACTTTCTTCTTTAAATCCATAAATACTTTTTCTTTTCCTAAATACGTTTGAAAAGGTAAACTAAGAAAGTGGAATCAGTTCTGTCATGTATTAAGGTCTAAGTGCTTGAAAGATAGTTCTTGACTTTTAAGTCAAAATGGGTTATTTACTGCTTGGTGAGGAAGAATACAAAAGAAGCCACGTGCTCCATTCCCCATGTTATTAGCATGTGCTGAAAACACATTTGCCTTTCTCGTGCACACGCTCATTTTAAAGAAGATGCACAGAATGGAGTAACACTGAATTTTTCCCCCCCTCCGCTTTAGGAAAGATACTAAATTGGGGGCAGCTTTAGTAACGCACAGGCCTTTCAGAGAGTCCTAAAAGTCACCACAAGGTGGCACACCAGCACAATATGAAAAAGGACTTATGTCCCAGGGGGCCAACTCCCAACCTCTGTTAATGGCTTGATTTTCCACTTACAAACAAGAAAATGCCATGGAAACTTTTGTTTTCCTCTTCAATTGAAGGAGGAGGGAAAAGGAAGGGGGAGGCACAAAGCCCCCTCACACTGTGTGTTGTGCGCTGCCCCATAGTCACATCTGGACATTATAAATCATGCATTGTTGGAATCCAGCATTTTCTGATCTTAGCGACAGCCCCATTCTTAGCAAAAAGGAACCAGCATGTTCTGTTTAGCTTAAAAACAATCAAAGTTACAAGTCAGGGGAATAAAGAAAATCAATTAAACAGAGGGGAAAGCATCCGTGGGATTTATCTGGACAGCCAATACTGGGCAAGTAACTTTAGAACTTACCAGGTTGCTGGTTCCAGGTGCCAATGCGTCCTTACCTGTAGCTTGTTCTACTTCTCATACAGAGACATGAACCTATAGCAGAGTTTTACCTTAAAGCCTCCTCTCAGCCACTTCTGCTGACACCCACTCCCAAACTAATTACATTTTCTTAGTATTACTTTCTAATAAGGGCAATTGCTTGACACTGCACAGTACCTGCCTGGAAAGGTGTGACATTTCTGCTTTCCGGTATGAAATTACTTCTGGGTGGCTGTGTTCTAGCTCAGCTGAGTCCAGAACTTCCACGTGTCCACCTCCTGCATTCCCGAGCTCACGGATGTCCATACAAAGTACCTTCAGACCATGTGCACTAGGATCTGTCTAAGCTCATTAGATTTCTCATTTTCAGCGTAATACCGTCACGGCGCTGTGCACCACTACCCCAGATTAGTGGCTTGTCAGAGTGGTGCCCCACTAATGAGCTAATCCAAATAATGCTCAAATCCCAAACCAGATTTAAGACCATCCAGTCTGTGTAGAATTAGAGAGTGAGAAACATTGTCTGAAAGAACAAGTTTTCATTCTCTTTGTTTTGTCTTAAAATAACATAGGTGGAATGCTGTCAAACTCCAGAGTTCTTTTCCCTTTGCATGACATTAACCTCCACTGCACACTTGGGAATAATAAACAGAAAAGAGTACATCTGTATGGATTGGTATAAATTTCCCTGAGAGGATTAGAAAACACACATATACTCACATATGCAAGCTTAATATATTCAGCAGATCTGTGTCCTTCACAGCTTCTAGTTTTCCTGGCTTTCCTGTGAGGCTGGCCTCAAGACCTTGCAGATTTTGAATCTGATGTGTTTCAATGGTGACCTTAGGATGTAGGGTTAGGTCAAAAAAATTTTTTTAAAGCTTATTTGTTTCCTTATTTCCCCTCAGGGTAAAGCTGGGCTCCAGAAATCCCAAAATATATAATAGCAATGTTCAGGTCAGGCCTTTTTAACAAAGGAGCTAGGAAAACAGAATGCAATCAGCATCATTGTGGTTTCAGGTGTTCTTGAAAATGAAGTCTCGGCTGAAAAACGTATGCTTAAACTGCTCCCTTATTTCTGTAATTCTCTAGTCTTTTTGAGAATGAAAGAAATGATTTCTGTTGGCAAAAGGCAGTTTGTAGGGTGACCAACTAGTGGGACAGCACAGAGAAAGAGGACAGCTGTGGTCTGTTCTCCCAGCCCAGCACCTCAGGGGCCCTCCCAGCATCAAAGGTGAGCCTTTTTTCTTGCAGCTGAGTGAAGCCCAAAGATCATCATTTGACTCTTTGAGAGTCAAGTTCAGCAAAGCAGGGCAGTGTGATGTTGTGTTTTGATGCACAGACCCAGCCAGTTTGGTCCGGGAGTGGTAGTCTCTCAGAGTACATGTGTGGACCGTTCTGTACTCCGACTTTTATATCGGCCCTCGTCTCTGAGCTTCCTGAACAGGGTACAGCCGTCCACTCGCCAGGGTCTTCAGAAATATTTTTTTAATGAAGTGCTGATAAAGTGCTTCAGATTTAACCATCTCTCCTCACTTTTTGTACTTCTGTTTGATATGTGTTTAGCTTTATATTCAGATTTCTCTGAATATAGAATTTTTTTGAATCTGGAAGAGGCCAGACTCAGAAGGCTATGTATGATTTCATTTATATTAAATTTTAGAAAAGGCAAAACCATAATAACTGAAAGTCAGATTAGTGGTTGTCTGGGGTGGGGGCGGGGAAAGGGATTGCCTGCAGAGTGGCAAGAGGAGACTTTTTTGGGTAGATGGAAATATTCTGAACATTATTAGTAGTGCTAATTACACAAAGGTATATATTTACCAAAACTCACAAAATTAGTAAAGGCCAATTTTATTGCATATAGGTTATATCTCAATGACAAAATCCCTTTTGGATAAGTTTTTATATTTTATAAAAATGCCATAAAAGGCAAACACAACAGCCACAGTGGATCGTTCCATATCCGTTTTGCCTGTATCACATTAGTTTTGGAGCTGCAGTGGAATTGGAAGAAAATCAAAATGATACAAGTAGGTAGGTCTAAGCAAGTAGGTATAGATAATGATAGCACCATATTTTGCCAGGTCGCCACAGCTTTTCTGAGTCTATTTACCCAGTACATGGGAATGTGAACCTCTTCGTATTAACTTAACTAGAATCCCGCTAGTCAATTACCGAAGCTGCTTCTGTTAACCACACCCAAGGCAAGCCCTCTGCCTTCCTTCTCTCCTTGCCCTACGTGGACACAAATAACAATAGTAAACGCAGCCGGCCTCCTCAACTTGGCTCAGGAACAGGGTGCACATTGATGATCACTTTTCTTTGTCAATTATGACACAGGCACATCGACTCACCCCTGGAAGGAAGCAGCCCTGCCAATATTCTAAAACAGCCAGGAGAGAAATGAGAGGCCTGCTAGGGCCTATCTGCTTCCCCGCTGACTCTAATTACCCAGTCGGGAATTTTGCAGTCCTTCCTTCCCTCCTGCCCCCAAATTGGAACGGACGACACTGCACTGTGCAGACTTTGGCTGGTTCTTTTGTGTGCCCACTGCTGCTGAGTGGATTGGGCTCCTAATGAGTTTTGACACTAATGGAGCTGTGAGACAGTGCGATTACGGATTCTCCCCCCACACGGCACAGACCTAGCAGGAAATGACCCGAGACTCTGCACCCTTTCACCCTCCAAAGAATGCTGTTGAAACCATCTTCAGCAGCCAGCTGGAGCTCTTCCCCCCCTCAGTTCAGTTCCTCTTCCCTCCATCATCCTGCAGGTGGCTGAAAATAAGATTTTATGGTCTGATGCATGGTGGGTTGGTTGACAGCGCTGGGGACCTTCTTTAACTCAGGGAGGCCATGGAGCATAGAGGTGAGATTGGAAATGGGAACTGGGGCCCATAAAAACAAAGACTTTCCCAACTTGCTTTTAAAAAGCATTCTGAGAAGGAAGGGGACTAGGGACTGTGCGGTTGTTTTCTATTAGATGCTTAACAACGTGTGTAAGTGGAGGTGATTTAAGAAAAAAAACAACATGTGCTTCTATAATTTCCATGTTGTGTGTGGTACAGGTGTAAGAGACTGGAGCTAACTATTGAACTGTGAGCTAATTATAGTAAGAAACAGATGTTGTCCTCTAATGAGGAGACAGAGCTGCAAGACACTGCTTGGCTGGGAAGCCGGAGGAAACCTGTTGCAAGCTTCTTGGAGATTGCTTGTTCCTTACGAAATCCTCCCTGCCACACACTTGGTCACTGGCCCGTTCTCACATCCACTCCAGGAGGTGATAAGTAATTTTCACCTCACTGTGTCTGGGGAGAGGACTGTGTCCCCATTTTATTAACCTCTATGCTCCTTTTATTTTTATTTCCCAGCAGCATATCATTCCTTACCCCCGACTATGTATTAGCAGGAGGGGTGCCCCTTTTCTGGCCCCCTTTGATTTCTTTCAGTCTGTTCTCAATTTTCTGTGTTTCCAGAACAATCGGATATTCCCAGAGCTGTCAACTATTTATCATGTGATATAGATGCTTACCTAGACCACATTTTAGGTTTCTTGGTGTTGCAGTTTTCTCCCTAAAGTCCCTTCAGTGTGACTACACATCTCTTCTGTGACGTGGAATGCAGAACTCAGAGAGTTGTTGGTGAGTATAAAGCCAACTTCCCCTTTATTTCTCATTCCAAACAAATAGGAAAGTGTTAGTTTAAAATGATATTTTTGAAAGTGCTAATCACTGATTTTTCACATTGATAGAAGTATTCAGAGTGTGTTAAACCTCAATACCTTGCAAGGAGGGAAAGCGTCAAAATCCAAGTAAGCTGAAGAAGCAGGTGCGGTTTCATTACTCAAAGGTTACAAATTCCCCCTTTTGACCACATGGAGAGTAGGCAATTTAAAGTGACCATCCCCCCCCCACTATGCATAAAGTATTATTTATTGTGCAATTGAATTAAAAACAAGGGCTTGCTATAGCAACCACCCTAACAAGAGGCACTATTCACAGGCCGCCTTGGAAGCCCAGGGGCCAGGGGCCCACGGAGCACCTTTCTGAAAGCACTTGAGGACCAATGGGTGGCATATGCATCTTTTATAGCATGTACAAGGCGGGGCTTGTACCATAAAAGGTTTCTCTGAAGACTGTATTGCTTTAGGAGGGGACAGGGGCATGCCAACAGCTATGTTTTTCTGTAGTTTGGGATTAGTGGAAATTTAATTGAACATAAAACACAGTAACTGTGGTGGCCACTGAAAGGAAGAACAAAGAGTTCTTCATTGGGCCAGCCCACATGGCAGCCGAGCGAGGCTGCTTTGGCCTCATCTGCTCACTTTCCTGCAATATCCACAGCCTGGGAATAATCAGCCAACCTGTAGTACCGCCTGCAACCCAAGCATTCCTGAAAGAACTAGGGAGGCTCCTGCCATATGGCCAGAGAAGGGTGTGTTTCATTTATGTGTTGGTGCACGCGTTCACTTAAGGTCACTGTCTTATTACTTCTTGTCCAGTAACCTTTTCTTATGTCTTCCTCCTGCACTTTCTAGAGCCTTCTTTGGCCTATGTCTCTAAAATCTTTATCTCACTGCCTTTTTTTAACCTCAGAGGAAATAATCTCCCTCTCAATGAATTTTCAAGAAGACAGATATTAATTATAACACACTGTAAGCAAAGATTAGGTAAGAATGAAGGGCTGAGAGGACTTTATCCTCCCAAAGACAATGACCCAAGGACTCTGGCTAATCTGAGTGGCCCTCTTAAAGCTTCCTGGGTATTAGAGAGGAGCAATTGTTTTCTGCTGTTTTTCATCTCTGTCTATCCCCAAATAATAGCTCCAAATGTATTCTGGCATAAATGCCTCCAGTGCTGAGCCTCTATGTGAAGGTGATATCTGTCTAAGTGCCCCTTTCCCTCCTGCTTTCTTCTTTAGAATGGCAAATGTTATCCTCTAGTAATATCACTGTGGCTAAAAGTCGAAGCATCTTCTAGTCTGTGACGTCTGGAGAGCTCAAGAGTCTAGGTCCCCAGGTTGTATGTCATTTATGTTGGCTGCCCTGATTCAAAGTGGCAACCTCATAAGGATCCTTCTTCATGAATATTATGCTCTGTAATTTAAATTCATGCCTGCCAGTGTGTTTATACCCTACAACTTCCACACCATTCAGAGGTTATGTCAGATCCCAGTGTGGTGTTTTGCACATATTGAGTGTTAAATCAATGTTTGCTTGAATGAATGAATGAATGAATGAATGAATGAATAGGCCATTCTGTATTGGAAAATAGCAATTTGGTTTAACTTATTTGCAGATGAAAAAACCAGCTTAAAACATAACTTCCTAAAGTGCCAACTAGCTCCTTTGAGGAGGTTATATATACAGGACCCTTTTGTTTACTGCAAAATAGTTCGATAGTGGGAAACAAGCAAAACTAGCACAGTAAAGCATTGCTAATTTTGACTCCTGCTTTTGGAGGGGAAGACACATTCCATATAGACTACAGGTCCACAATTCTTTGTTCATAGTTCTAGAATCCAAAGAGCTGTGATCAACAAAAGTTTTTCCTAAGGTATTTGGCAGGAGACCTGAGTTGCACTGGCGTGAGGCTAGTGAAAGCCCCTGTGTATATTTATCCTCCCAAGTGTGGCTATTCACATGCACTTCTGCAGAAACATTGATGTTTGATTAGGGAGTCCAGATGTCCATGGAGTGTTAAGTAATAGATGGCACATTCACCACATTTATTCTCTTTCTAAAATCTAAAAAATCCTGAATTTCCACACATATGGCCTCAAGGAGTTCAGAGAGGATCAGGGATCTATTTTAACAAAATGCTTTAGTAAGTCCAGGTTTATTCAATAACTTGAACAGATTGTCAACAAGACAAGGCATTCAGAGGCATTAAATATTGTTTATAAAAGATCTCAGTGCTTAGGACTTTCCAACATTATAGTTTTTTTTTTTTTTTAAGCATGAATTCCTTACATAGCAAACAGATCATGAATGCAGACCAAGCAGCCGGCATTCTCATGTGGTAAAGACCTCAGGGAGGGCGGTTATCCCTCTTGTTCTCAAGGAGCTCAGTCTGCTGAATAATTTTATAAGAAGTGGCATAAAAATTACTTACTGGGGGCTTTAAACCATGCTTTTATTGAAGATCCATTTGAAGCTCTCTTTGCTTCTTTTAATTTTTTCTCCATTAAGCCTTGCAAAAATCACAACGTGACTTCTTCCTTATAAGCACATTAATTGATACAGAATTTTAAAGCACAGGACATTTTCAGTCTCAGTTGGGACCTGTCCCAGGGCTTCTGTCACACAGGGTCTTCTATGGACAAACAGCACCATGGATCACTCAGCACACCACCTGCAGATAGCGGATACGGGTGCAGGCTTGGATCAAAGAAACTTTCAAGTCACCCCTCAAGGTCCCAGCTCTGGCAGGACACGTTTCTGCTTCTAAAAAGCCACAGTTACTCCTGAATGTTAAATGGGTTTAAAAAACTCAACCACTAGCACCAAATCCCAAATCACTCTTTCCAACATGATTGGGAAAACAAATGGATGAGGGCCTGCCAGGTGGAAGTGTTGTGCGCCCAGCTCACTCAGCATGTCTCCGGCAGAAACCTTGGCTTCATTTGCTCAGGCCTTCAGAGCCCAACTTATTAATGGTTCTGTTAATGCAAAAGCTATACATTTCACTGTATCAATAAAAACTGATGTTAAGCAAATTATGTGTCTGACAGGTGAATGCCAAACACTGCAGCCTGGGCTACATCCATTAGCAAGCACTGTGGCGCCATGGTGCTTAAATGTGCAAAGCTTTTGGACGAAGGTGACGTCTGTGCTTGTGTTAAGTCTGAATTACAGAAGAGCTGTGCCATATATTTAGGTATTTTGCTGCATTGTGATTCCATGAGCTTTTGTAGGCGGTGTCACTGCCAGTGTGTTTGCTATATACTTTCCTCATAACAGTAAAAAGGCCCACGGAACTTGCAAAGCAGGGTCAAAAATACCAAGGGTTCATCTAAGCCTTGCCTTAGGGAATGCATTTGGGTCTCCCCATTGTGCCCCACGGAGTCTTTGTTAATGGGAATTTTTTGTTCCAGTCATGGGACCCACGTAGGCTGCTCGCACTTGTATCTCCAGGGACACAAACTCTTTTTCAAGAAAAATAACACCTCCTGTCTTCTAAGAGATCTGTCACCACTACAGAGTTTGAGAGGCGCTGCTCACAGCTCTGGGTGGGGAGGCGCCTCACTGAGTCAGCCCTGTGGAGTGTGAACGGTGCATAGTCATTGGGGTGATGGCGTCCATGGTAAATGACCTGAAGAATTCCAGTAATGAAATTCCATGCAGGAGTCTTGAAAGGCCCGCGAGTACCAATGCACTCTGGAGTCTGAGCTCACAGCAAACTCCATCAAGCATGAAGTCGAGTATTTCAAAGCACACTTTGACAAGGCTTTAAACAAAGAAGAGCAAGTCCCTGCTTCTGACTTGTATTCATTCACATCAGATCTCAAGAAAGAGGACAGACTAATCTCCTTTGTTATTGCTGTCACAGTATTGGATTTCTGACCAGCCAGAGGTCACTCCAGTGACTTTGCAGGTGGTAGTCAGTGAAGATTCCTAATTCGTGCAACTTTGGAGGGAAAAAGGGTTGAGGATTGGTACCTAAATGGTTTTTGTTTCATTTACCAGGAAGGTGACAATCTGCTGTAAAATAAATGTTGTGACCAAAACCAATTACAATAGAATAATAATCCTTCCCCCAGTTTTCTGTAACTGGTTTTCTTAATTGGGTGGGCGGGAGAGCAAATTTGCACATGGCGCAAGTAGGTGGCACAGGCTGTATAAATCCCAGATTCGCCGTCCTTGGCAGGGATACACAGTGCCATTATGCCTCTAAATGTCAGCTGAGGTAGAAACCGGTTCCAGATCTGGGAGGTGCCAGACACCTGCTCTCTCAGCTCCAAGACTTGCTTCTGTGGGTCAGTCACCGGTACACAACCCTTTCCCAACACACACTGGTCCTCTGAACCCAGGAGCAGTTCAGAGTTCTGTGTATGTCCCCATTCCCCTCCGACTCTGCACCCAGATTTCTCTCCCACAGTTTGGCCTTCAGATAGGAGGCTGAGTGGGGCATCTGTGCTTTCATTTGGTACCTAAGTTCTCAAAATCCCCGAATTGCTCTCATGCTGCCCATCCCTTCTGCTGAAGGCTGCAGCCTTTCAAGGGCCCGCAGGCCTCAGTTAGGCAGCAGCAGCTCTGAGGCCTGCCTTCCTTAACCTAGAGGATGAGCTACGCTGGTCGAGCTGCCGCATGGAGGCGAAGCGATGGGACTGCTTTAATGGACAGTAATCATCTTCTGGGTTATTTTCAGTTCTTTCAGCCACAGATCACCTTGATAAATGGTTTTGTTCACTTTTTCTAAAATTGAGTTTGGTTGTAACTATATCTGAAATCCTTGAGTCCAGCAATTTAAACATAGCTACCAGTAGTCTGACACCCAGAGCTTTTCTTGTGGAGTATAGATCCTTTGTGACCACTTAAGCTGCCATATCCATCGAGTTAGGACTGAAGGCAACAATAGCTGGAATTTATGGAACATTGACAATGCGCCAGACATCAATAGCTTAAGAGTATCCCCCTTGTATTCAGAGCAGCCCTATTAGGTAGGCAGCACTATTATCCCTATTTTACATGTAAAGGAACTAAGAAGCAAGGGCACAGAGAAGCTAGCTTTCTAAGTATCACACAGCTGTGTGGTGATCATAGCAACATTCATATATCATTTCCTTTGGGCCAGGCACCATTCTAAATGTTATAAAGCACTTAATGTATATAAATGTGTTAACTTATTCATTTTCACAACACTCCTGGAGGTAGGTAGTATTATCATCTGATTTTACAGATGAGAGAATTGAGGTACAGAGAAGTTGTCACATGCCCAAGGTGACACAGATAGTAAGTGGGGGGAGGGGCTGGGATTTAAAGCTGGACAGTCTAGTTTCCAATTCCATGCTCTCAGTGAGGGTGCTCAATTGCTTCTCACATAGTCTTTAATGTTGCTACTTTAGTCTTCATTTTCCTTAATAAATGCTTCATAGGGTTATTAGTGGGGTTGCATGATGTGCTCTATGTGAAGAATTTAGCACAATGCCTGGCTCACAGTAATACTATAGTAAATATTAGTTACTATTATTATTAGTTATAAAAATATTCAGGCTACATGATTTTTTCCCAGCAGGAAACAGAATGAGCAGGACATATTTTTTATCTTCCTTAGAGCAATTATGCAAAAGTGCCCAGGTATTGATAGTAAATGACCCTTTTTGGTGATAAGGAATATTGATAAACTTTTATTCATCATCCCTCCTATGACTGTGAAGCATTGCAACCATTTCTCTCCTTTGGAATGCTCATTCATGGTAAGCCTCAGAGCCAAAAAAGTTCAAGTGAAAAAATAAGGAAGTACTATAAGATTGTAAGTAGAAAAAACAAAGGTTAAGAAATACATCTCTAAAACACAGATGATAATCCCACCTTAACTGGTTCTCAGGGAGGGCATGAGGCTCACCAATAAGATAACAAATATGAAGACCCTTAGGAAAAGATGCAGCCTAGTTCAGCATTTATAGGGGAGCACGGCCAGAGGAATCCCAGCCCTATACAAGTCACAGACACTGGAGCATGGCCAGACACGCTGGGAAGCTCTGGCACAAAAATGAGAAACTGAGGAGAAAAGGGAGACAGTTTGTTGGAGGGAAGAGGGGAAGCTGTGGTGTTGGAAACCAAAAGGGAAAATCCAAAAGGGAAAATCCATGGAATAACAATAGTAGGAAAAGAGGCTATTACGTAGGTAGCAGGTACCAAGAACACCCCTTGAGTTAATGTCAGGCACTTCCTTCTGCACAGCTGCAGATGGGCCTGCCCTGAGATGGCCCTGCCTGGCAAGTCAGCCTCCCCCCTGGGGGAAGAACAATACCACAGGGGCAGTTGCTATAGCAAGTCAGTGACAAATCCCTTTGTGGGTGCAGGGCAGAGTGGTGAGTGGTCAGCAGGCCACACATTCCAACCAATATTATCCTGCCACTGGAGCCATCTCTAAGCACACTGTGGAATGCATGACTTCAAGGAAGGACTAATGTGTTCCAAGGCCAGTCAAGCCGGCCACAAGAGGACTTAAAAGAGCTGAAGCTCACCAAGGAATCGCCCCAAAGAACCCACTCTGTGCAGCCTCAGCAACGGGCCACTTTCTTTTGGCTTTTCACTAGGTATCTCAACCATGACAGTCAAGGAGGCACTATCATTTGCTGCTCAGTGGAGCTGCAGAAAGGTGAGACAGGTAAATACCTATACGACTTCAGTGCCACCACTCAATTCAGAGGGAAAAAGGATATGCAGAAGAGGGTAATTCAAGATCTTTCAGTAACATCACCTAACTAAAAGATTACCCTGGGGCAAGTGCCTTGTAGCCTGTGCTTCGGGCCAATTCGGCTAGAGGCGTCTGATCAGCCATACCTTTGGGTATTAGAGGACTTGCAAAGAGACTCATTTGTTAAAATGGAAAATTGTGATTCAGTGTCCTTGGAACTAGCCAGATTAGCACATGAGAATGCTTTCTAATAATAAATTGTGCTAATTTAGGTTTCATTGGTCAAGTGAGATGTTACTCTGTATTTTACAAGCAAGTCTGACAACAAGAGTAACTGAAGATGGTCCAATCATAATTTTGAGAAGCATTTCTGCCAGGACTCCAAACAATTCAGCTGTAACAGTTGTCTCAAGTTTTCCTTTAGTACACAAAGTTGTTTTGGCATGTTTATGTGTTCCTTGTGAATTTTTGGAAATCAGTTCTTGGTTATTTGGATAAACTGCTTTGTAAGGGCTCATGAATATCAACACATGGATGATATACAAAACAGGACACCATTTATCACATACGCTTTTCCAAGGTTACTTTTTTCCTTTTTTAGGAGAAATACACACACACATTGTAGAAGATACAGAAATTCATAAAAGCAGCAAGATTCGTCATTATTTGTTTGGTAGTAACAAAAACCCAGTTCAAATCAACTTAACTGGCTCGTGGAAGGAGAAAATCCAGCTGGAGCGGATAGCTTCAGGCATGGTTGGTTCCAGGAATTCCAACAATGTCTCCTGTGTTGTATTTTATGGGAGGGGCAGACAGAAAACTCTGTCTGCACAGTCTGCTACAAACAGCCAGAAACAAAAGGAAGCCCATATTTCCAACACTGAACAACCCTGCTTTGTATTTTGGGTTATTTTCTTCCTATCTCTTTTTCATGCAGTTTCCCTGATTCATAGGTAAACTGAGCCAGGTATTACATCCTGGAAAGAGCCAAGAAGACATGAGTGCATTTTCATTAGCCTCAAACAAATAAGTGTCCTGACGTATCACTCACAGGCTTGCAGGTAGGTAGGTGCTCAGGAAGCCCTGGGTGCGGTGCCCGCTCAGATCAACGGCGGTCATTCTTTGGCAGACAGTGCCGTCCCAGGGGACTTCCCATGATGGGCATGTTCTGTCATCTGCACTGTCTGATACCCAAGCCATTACTCACACGTGGCCTTGGAACATTTAGAATGTGGTTAGTGCCACTGAAGAAATGAAAATCTTAATTTTATTTAATTTTGATTAACCTAAATTTAAATAGCCATTTGTGGGTAGTGGCTACCGTACTGGACCAACAAATTATATGAGCAGAAGCCACCGCTTAAAGATAAATACATGTCAACCATACCCCTTGGGGATAACAGAAGCATCATCGAAGGCCCAGGTCAGAAAAGTCTGATTAAAGACACTTAAATAAGCTTTAGAGGTGGCTCCTTTATGTCCTGAAGAAAAGCCCTTGTTCTGGCATAGGATGAAGCATTGTTCTCCCTACTCATCCAATGCCAGTGTTAAGTGCTCGCCTCTTCTCCTCACAGAGCAGAGTTTTCAGGAAAATTAGTAGGTTTTCCAGCACTGTCTTGGTTTGCAACTTCCTGTTTTGTCCTGAAGAAGGCAAATCTGGTGCGGGGGCTAGAGATGGTAAGCGGGAGCCAGTCTGGATCCCAGACCATGTCTGTGAATTCCCTCAGCTGTAAAAAATAGCTTTCTTCCACATTTTCTTTTTCTGTTAGGGAAGCTTTGCAGTGTTTTGGCAATTTAAATACAGACCCTATGTCTGTCACGGTGATATTTATTTTATCAGCATCAGAGTTGTAAATACCCTAAGTGGTGCAGCAGAGCACTGGAACCTTCAAGGAGTGTCAAACGCAAGACTTCGGCAGTTCACATACGAGCCAATATGTTAGTCTGGAAAATACAATAGTAAAGCCTCTTCGGGAAGAGCCATGATAATGTGAAATCTGTTGTGTGCCTTCTGTTCTGGATTGTTAGCTCTTAAGAGGCAGGGACCCATCTGTCCACTGCCCATGTTGGTACACTTGTTAGCAGGCCAGCCGGAGCCTGAAGGCAGGCTCTCAGCTCTAAAGACAGTGCTTTCCCAACACCAGCCGGTCATGTGTCCCCCAGGATGACTCTATTGCCAGCACTGGGAGGGGCAAAGAATGGAGAGAATGTTCCCCAAAGAAAGCAACCAAAATATTCAGCAGGTTTTGCTCCTTTTCCTCCAATATCTTCAGTCTCAGCAGTCCTTGAAATAGAGCACTCATGAAGCCTACTTAATGAGATGGTTTTGGTTTTTGGTTTTGTCTTTTGGTTTTGGTTTTGTTTAGTCATAATGTGAGGGGTTCCTGGAGCGTGCCAGGTGCATACTGGTTACTTGTACACTGTGTTCTATGGCTCAGTTTGTTTGACATGCCACAAGTCTCTTCCAGGTGAATTCATGCTTACCTTTATGAGTGCTCCTGCCAGGGGGACTAGACCACTGGGCCCCTCTCAACCCATCTGAGCCTCAGTCTTCATGTCTGCGATGAATACCATACAGCACCTATCTCATTGCAGGAGTTAGCAAACTACATCTGTGGGCCGAACCTGTGGACCCACCATGGGCCCAAACCAGTCATGCCAGTTTGCGCACTGCCTGTGGCTGCTCTCATAATGCAAAGGCAGAGCTGAGTAGCTGCGACATAGACTGTGGTGCAAGACTCTGTGGCCCTTTACAGGAAAAGTTTGCCAGCCCTTATTGTAAGGACTGAGCAGTGCTTGGCACACAGTAAATGCTCAGTGAGTATTGGAGACTAATATTATTGTCAGGCACGCTTCCATCTTGAGTCTTTGTCCTTTCTGGTTTGTTTCCCTAATTTCATCCCCTGCTCCAAGTTTATCTTTTTCTCACTTTCTCTCCCCTGAACTGACTCCCATAAGAATTTGTTAAACATTGTCCTTATTATAGGTTTCAGTTCTGCCCCTTCTCTTCAGATCAAAACTACTTTCTTGACTTGAATTCTCTGGCTCCGATGGAGTGTGTCCATCTTTATCAAGCAGGGCTTGGGGTTTCCTCACCTCTGCTGGAGCCGTTTCTCTACTCCCTATTCAGCTGCCCACTGCTTTGGCTTCACCTTCTTCAGGGCATGTCGGGGGCACTGGTTGTGCATGGCTGTGAAGACTGGACATTGCTTAGCCTTGTGCGGTGGCTCTTCAGGGCACAAGGACACCAGCCCCTTGTAGGGTCCCGTTTTGATTTCTGCCTGAGTTCTTATCTGCTTTCTTGCTTGGAGGGGAAACCACCATGACCCCTATTGACTTTCTCCCTTAAAGTTATATCTTCACTGAGCAACTGCCATTTCCTTCCCCTGTCAGCATTCCAGTCTGCTTGGCCCTCCCAACTAGAGAGGCTTCTTAGAAGAAAACACATACAGCCTAAGTTTTACCTAAGTCAGCATAGGTCACAGAGCTGAAAATTCTTCCAGAGGAGAAGGGAAGCCAGTGTGAGCCCTTTCCTTCATTCCTTGGGAGTTCCTTTCTCCAGGACACTGCTCTAGTGGTAATTCTTGGGCTTCAACTGTGTTCTTTTTTATTTTTTAAAGATTTTATTTATTTATTTGTATTTGTTTATTTTTAGAGAGAGAAGAAGGGAGGAGGAGAAACATCAGTGTGTGGTTACCTCTCACATGGCCCCACTGGGGACCTGGCCTGCAACCCAGGCATGTGCCCTGACTTGGAATTGAGCCAGCGACCCTTTGGCTTGCAGCCCACATTCAATCCACTGAACTGCACCAGCCAGGCAAACTATGTTCTTAACGAAAGATAGAGTGTCCCTTTCTGGGAGCTGAATGGTGAGAGGAGGAAATGCAGCACTTGGCTTTCCCTGTGTTCCATGCACATGCATAATTCTCTACCCCATAGTTTCAAGCCATTTCTGGAACATGTCTTAGTTTAACAGGCAAAGTGACATTAATTCCAATTTACTTATCGTTGTCTGTTCCATGTCCTATTTGTCTTTCTTCCATCCTATCCTCAGAATTCATTTTACTTCTTCTCTTTTTTTTACTAAGTGTTTTGACACAACAGAGATTTTGGATAGTGATGTTTCCTGAATAAAACCAAAGATGGTCTCACACTTCCTAGTCACACAGGGGCAGGATTTTGACAAAGAAGTCAACTTTCACACTTAAGATCCAGATGTTATTTTGGAGCAGTGGTTTCTAGCTGGTGGGTTATCGGTGTAAGAGATGACAGGAAACAACTGGGGGGGACTTTTTCAAACTCTCTATGGCCACTAAAAATTCTGATATACCTCAAATCTGATATACTCCTCTCTAAATTAAAAACCTTGTATAGATTAAGGAAAGGCAAGAACTAGGGATTAAGTCTGTGAGAAGCTAAGTTTTGCTTGGGTGGCTCTGAGTTATCAGAGGGTGTTTTAAAATCTCATCAATCACATTCATTGGTCAAAAGACCCTATCTCCTGCATAAAGATACCAAAAAGAGACAGAGGGACCACAGCCATACGACAAGCCTATTTTGTCCTATCCAGGGAACCGCAAATCAACAATAACAACAAAAAAGTCTTCGAATTATGTAACCCAATTTGATTTAATTGCATTTAAATTTGGCGAGTTTCCACTCAAACTTAAGCATCATTATACATACAGAGAAAGTAAGACAAGTCTCCATCCTCAAGGAGTTTGCAAGTGGATTGAAAGCCATTTCCAGTGGGAGATTTTCCCTTCTCTCCAAAAAGTTATAACTTAAATTGTGAAGAAAAAAATATCCTAACATGATATATTGCTTATGGGGTGCATAAATTGAAGCAATCTTTAATGAATTTTTACTAAAAGGACTTTCCCCTTTTAAGGACTTCTAAAACTTGACCCCACACAATAAGAAATTTGACCTAAGCTAACATTAGTCTTGGCTAATCCAAATCCAATTTAGGTCCATGCAAGATATGGCCAGTGTTGTCATCCTCCTAAATCCCCACACGAGACAACCCCAGAAGTTCAATCAAGAACCGAGCACCGCTCTTCTGCCTCCACAAATCCTGCGGTGATTGGCTGTGCACCGGCTGTCTGTGCTTTCCCCCCAGGAAGGCTGCAGTTAGCTGAGATGGAGAATTACATCTTTTGATTCCTTTGTGCACTCTCCTCTTCCTAAATCCCCCGAACTCAGCATATATTTCTTAGTCATAATAACATATGACCATGCGCTATTTGCCAGACACTGTGCTGAATGGCTTATGGTTATTTTCTGTTTATTCTTTACAAATACCCTCGAAGATATGGAAATTGAAACTTTAAAAAGTCAGTTAATCATACCAAGGCATAAGGCTAAAAAGTAGTAGATGGAGGAGTGGAACCCAGGCAGTCTGTCTCCTGCAATGGTCTTTGGCTAGGCTGACCGAAATGCCACAGGCACACGATGATTGCTTGTAGAAGGAGAACATGTCTCCCCAGGAACAACGAGCTTCCATGATGTGATAATGAACATCTGCAGCCTCCCTGTGAAACCAGCTGATGTCTAGCCCTGTCAGTCTCACATATTCTATTGGAAAGTGTTCAATAGTATTTGTATGAGATGTGTGTTCTTTTTCCATAATCATTCAAGGAAGCAAATCACTTGCAATCTTCCTGTTGTGGATAAACAAAAGGCAGAAAAAGAAGAGCAGGTCACCCAAGTTTAGGGAGAAAGTCAGTGGGGAAGCCAATGTTTGCCTCTACAGCTCTTAAATTCTCAGCAGCCTCTTAATCCAGGCTTTTCTTTTCCCTGGTAAAAGACCCCCAGGTATGTAATGGTAAAAACACATGGGCATGAGACCCTCAAAAGGAAATAAAATAAAACCTTGAAAGAAAAAAAGAACAAGAAAAATCTCTGCTGGAGAAGAAATTACAAGTCTTTTACTAGTGTATTGGCAAAAGTGATTTAATGTAGTTTTCTCTGTATAGCAACATTGCGTGTATTAGAACATTACATTCTGATGCATTGTGATGAGTCAGATTAGTTATTTGTCACCTGTGTTGGTAATGCAAGCAAATGTATTCCGCCCAGAAAATTAATCCAGGTAGCCAGTCATGAGCAGACAAATGAAAACAACTTAAAGCAGATTGCAACAGATATATTATGTTTAATATTCTTGGGATTCTGAGTCCACAACAGCTCTTTTTATTCAATATACTTTCTAATATGTAATTTAAAATACAGTTGTAAAAATCACTCTTTTTTTTCCTTTTGAAGAAATAGTTGTAAATCTGTTTTCTAGTTCTTTCTTGGAAATACTAGGTGATTCTACAAAGATGTCCATTACACCCAATTAACATGGATACCTACACCACATTCTTTGCAACTTGTCTTTTATATCCGTATCATTCAGAGGTATTAGTCATACAGTCCAACTGTCACTTGACTTAGAAGGTCTGTATTGAAATGTAGAATATGGAAATGATCCTGGGAAGGGATGCTGTATTTAGGACACTTCGAACAGTGTTAGGTATATTTAGCACATTCCCTTAATGCTGTTTTCAGTGATGTGTAGTCTGGGCTCTGTTGTGCTTCTTAGAAATTATTCTGGTTATATTTAATTTGAAAAATATTTTAAGAAGTGCAAAACAAACAGATGCGGGTCCAAGTTTTCTTGGATGGCTGCAGCAGAGATAACAAAGACCCTGATACAAATTCTGGACACAAAGCGGGCTCTAGAGCCATCTCCACTGCTTCATAATTTTTTACTATCTCTGGCAGTAAGAGTAATAAGACAACTTGCTGAATTTCAAATGTCCTTCAGTGACTGGAACATTGCATTCTAATGCATTTTGATGAGTCAGATTAGTTATTTGTCACATATGTTGGTAATGCAAGGAAATGTATTCAGCCCAGAAAATTAATCCAGGCAGCCAACCATGAGCAGATGAATGAAAGTGACCAAAAGCAGATCCTAACAGAAAGCTGAGGAAGGTGGTTTTAAGGAGGCTATTCAGTAGCCAAATCCTTTTAATATGGAGTAACAGGTTTAAGAGTATAAAATCTCAACCTTTTTGTGAAGAAGGCAGAAATCCTTTCCTTGTTGGGTGGGGGGCAGGAGGCAAAGATACTGGAATGAGAAGACTATATAATTTTCTTTTTCCCTGATTGTATATGTCTCACTTCTAGGACATGTGTATTCCACTGACCTGTGGAAAGAAGGGGATGGGGGAAGTCTTTGTTGCTAGCAAGATGTTTATTAGAGATTAGGAAAGGGTCTGGATTCCCTGACACAGCTGGCTGGGGACCCCTTGCCTTGGACATCAACAGGAAAGTGAAAAGTCTGGGCTGAATTTTGCTCTGCCGCTGGTCAAATTTCTCCCAGAGCTGAAAATGACATTGCCCTTCCCAGACTGTTGAAATGAGATAATGTCACATCCCAAATGAGATCACTAGGTCATAATCTCATCCTCAATGTGATTTTCTTGGCATGTGTGAGCATCACTGGGAGAAGGGGGAAAGGATGAGCACCAATGGAACAAAACCATCCCTTTAATTAAGCTCATAGCCATGTCACCTTCTGCTCTGATCCCATCAGATAGCAGCAGCTAAGCAGGGCTGGGCTAGGGGTTGGCAATTACTCTATATCTATGCCGTGTACTATTATAAGATACAAGTTGAAGGCTTACACCACTTCCCAGGTATGTGCTGCTTTGCGGGCTTTGCAGAAAAGAATGTAAATGAAGCAACAATTCTAAGGTGCCTTGGGCTCTCTGAAAGGTTGGCATGACATAAATGAAGGTTGTATGTTTCAGTGTCTATATTCTGATACCTCAATGAAGGAATCCTTGGAGACAAAGCTTCTTTCACCAAATCAGACAGAGCCTGTTCTCAACTCAAATTCCAGCCTTCTCAGGTATTTGGTGGGTAGGAACAGCCATCAGGCTTTAGTATTTGGAAGGTTGTCTCTGGTAAACAAATCCCTAATCCTGGCTTTAGAGAAAATGGTTGAACTCAGGGTTTCTATACCATATTTTAGTCACTTAAAAGTGGCAGAAACTTGCTGAGACTGTGGATATTTCAAATCCCATTAAATGACTATGCAACTATGATGATCTTTGGATGTCTGCTTGCCAGAGCCACTTCCTCTTTTGACAAGGAGTCTTCTACTACAATCAGCCCTGGCTTTGACTGTGTACCTTAGCAAGAACCTTCAGGGACTGAAGGACCTCTTCTGCTTGGCTAGAGGCAGGTTTAGAAACAAACCATGCTACATCTTCATCTCTGTGTCTTCACACTGGGATGACACAGAGTATGAAGGAAATGGAAAAACAAAACAAAACAAAAAAACATAGCCATCATCGAGAAGAAGAAAGAGGAAGGGATAGCATTTGTTAACTGCCTTCTATATGTCTGCTTCAGTCTTTCCTTTAATCCTTTCCATCTCCAGATTTCTGGAAGTAAGTTCCAGAGTCGGAGTATATCCTCATAGATAGACTTTATTTTTTTATTATATTTTATTGATTATGCTTTTAGAGTTATCTCAATTTTCTCCCCTTTGCCCCTTCCACCCAGCACCCCTCACTACCTCAGGCAATCTCCCCACCATTGTTCTTGTCCATAGGTCATGCATATAACTTCTTTGCCTACTCTGTTTCTTATAATGTACTTTATATTCTCGTGGCTGTTCTGTAACTACCTATTTGAACTTCTTAATCCCCTCACCTCTTCACCCATTCCTCCATACACTCCTCCCATCTGGCAACTATCAAAACACTCTACATATCCATGATTCTGTCTCTGTTCTTCTTGTTTGTTTAGTTTGATTTTTAGACTGAATTGTTGACAGATAGGTATTTATTGGCATTTTATTGTTCATAGTTTTGATCTTCTTTTTCTTAAGTAAGTCCCTTTAACATTTCATATAATAATGGTTTGATGATGATGAACTCCTTTAGTTTTTCCTTGTCTGGGAAGCTCTTTATCTGCCCTTCAATTCTAAATGATACCTTTGCTGGGTGATACAATATTGGCTGTAGGTCCCTGCTTTTCATGACTTTGCATATTTCTTGCCAATTCCTGATAACCTACATGGTTTTGTATTTTGGTGAAGGAAATAGACATGCAAATCCAGGAAGCATAGAGTCCCAAACAAGATGGATGCAAAGAGGCCCACTCCAACTCATATTGTAATTAAAATGCCAATGGTTAAACATAAAGAGAGAATACTAAAAGCAACAAGAGAAAAGAAGTTAGTTACCTACAGGGGAGTTCTCATGAGACTGTCGGCTGATTTCTCAAAAGAAACTTTGCAGGGTCATAGATAGACTATAAATCCCTTTGTTCCATCCAGGGAAAACTGCAACCATTGGCATTTGGTTTGATAAATATCCTTGCCCTTGACCCTCACCCATCCTTGGAAGAGTAGTGAGGAGGAAGGAGAGGCCAGGTAAAAGGGGAAGAAAGGGTGGGTTTGAGTCAAAGATGCCATATCCCCCAATTCTTATTCTCAGTAGTCCACCAATATACCATGCACAGAGTGACAACGAGGCAGATAGAAGACACCTGTCACTTCACTCTTTCACTTTATTGCTCATGACCTGTTTTGATCCTGCCTTTCTTCTAGCCTTAAGTTTCTCTCTCAGTTTAGCTTTGGCCCTTTCGGTGTCATTACCTGAACTAGGAGAATTTATTTAGAGAGAGGGCCATCTGACAGAAGGCAGGCCTGTAATACAGGAATGTAGACTTCCCCAAACTGCAATCTGATCAGCAGAATGGACTCTTATTCTGGAATTGGCTTCCAGAAATCTGAAGAGATGATGATGATGATGATGAAATCAGACAAACAGAATAAATACCTGACCTCTCTCTCTTCTTACCCTTTGATGTCCTTCCAATGCCTTCCACTGGCTGAAACCAACCAGTAAGCAAAGGGCCAGGGAGCCCTTTGCAGTCCATGGGTCAGCCTGCTGGGGTGTGCAGTAGGTTGGAGAGTGGAACCAAAGGAGTCGATGGCGACTCTCAATAGAGTCCACGCACACTGTCAGCTGTTTTGTTATTTTGTTTCATTTCTGGAACTGATCGCCGATCTAAAAGGCCACTTTGAAAGCAGACACAGTTCAGAACAGGAGGACAATTTTTATTACTCCAAATAAGTACACAAGTTTAACACATGCTCAATTGAAAGCTCAATGGAATTGAGGTAGGGAGAGAGGGGCGTACTCTATAAAGGTAGCCTTTGTTCTTCAGAAGTATTTCTTTCTAACACAAGTTTGCCTACAAACTTACTTTCACATTCTGAAAAGTCCCCAATGTATGACCACTAGCTCCAGATGTGTTAATACTGCTAACACAGCTCACAACAGGCTCCTTGAGTTATTGAATAAAAGAACTCAACAGGCAGCTAAGCCTTCCGACCACACGCTTTCACCTTTACACATTCTGAGTCAGCTTTCAATAGGCATTAAATTCTCCCCTTGTTTTCATTCTTTGCTGCAGTAGCTTTAGTTGGGGACACATGAATAGCTGGGCTCCAGCTAAGTGCCCTTAAATACAGGTATTTGAGAAATCTCTGTGCGTATGCAAGTACCACGTATAAGTAATGCCCAAGGAGGAGGTTGAAACACTGAAATATTGAAATAAAACCTAGGAAGCTTGAGTCCTTCTCCCGGTCTATTATTTTTGACTAGCCCCGCAGTGTAACCTTGGACAAACACATTTACCTTTCTAGGATTCGTGTTTTGCTACTCCAAAATGGAAAACAGTTGTGTTATCAGGGAGGAGATGTGAACTAGACTATGCCTACATCTATAACCCTGGGATTTGTCAAAAGCACACAGTCCTTTGGGGCCAGGAAAGGTGAGTTTGTTACAGTGTTTGCTTCTAGGCAGTTGCTTCAGAGGATTTATGGGTTCACAATTTAAGAGACAACCAACCATGAGGATAAAACTTCCATTAAATGGCGCCTGTGTTTCTTGTACTATGACAACCCACTAAGCCGTGCTCCCTGGCTTGGTTTATTAATTTTCACATCTGAAAATTTTTACATTGCTCCATTTCCTACTGCAGTTTAGAGTCTTCCCCTGAAAGTATTTCATGGTAAGTTATTTATTTAGTGTGACAGGAAAGGGATTAAAAATGCACCGTGTTACAAAAATCATATCCTCCTCTTCTGCATGTCCACATAAGGAACCAGAAGCGGCAATAACATGATAGCTCTGGGATGGCATCCAAAACAAGGGGAAATGAACCCTCCTTTGCCCATCATCCAAGCCTCCAACTGCTGAAACCCATTTTCTAGCTTTCTCTATATTTGTCCAGGTGGTACACTAATAGACACAAGTTTTTCACACTATGCTTATACAACCAGAAGCACTCAGGGACTTTCTAGATCATTTGAATTTTTTCTAATTCAACGTCTTCTGTAAGGTAAACCCAAAGCATCCATGCCTTTGTTTTGGAACCATTTTTTATGACCCATTTTGTGCTTATAGTTTTTATTTTAACTGGGATTAAAGGTTGTATGACAGATCTGAGATGCTACTTCATTAACTGCAAAAGGAGAAAGAGAAAATTAACAAAATCAATTTATCTAGTGTTAAATGAATATCAGTAAACCTGACTCAAAGGAGAAATTATTAAATAAACAGATATTCAATAAACCTGTTATTATACCTTAACAGTCTTCAGAATGCTTAGCTCCTTCAGGAAGCACTTATTATTCAGATTATGGTATTTATTTTTTCTTCATTCATGCTTACCTTCAAAGAGCTTCTCTGCTGAATGGAAGACCAAATTAGCAAGCCAAAGAATAGAAACACTTAGGCCTTGAGGGGGAAACATTAGAAGGTGAGAGGGGAAAAAGAGCAATAAAAGGAAAAAAAACGCTCATTCAATAGGTCTAGAGCAGCTTTGTAAGGAAATCTGCCCCAGCATACTTGTTCCTGTCTGAGGAGCAAGAGGGTTACCTTGTTTGTAGTCAAAATTTTAAGGACGTTGCATGTTAGAACGATGTAAATGGTAAACGTGTTTCTCAGCAACTGTGACACAGTCAGGCTTCCAAAAGTTCAGTCTTGAATTTATTGCCTTCATAATTTTGATTACATGTGTACAGTGGTGGCCCTGAGAATGGGCCTCTTCAATCTCTGATTATAGGGAGTGCATCGAGGGAGGGTTCCAGCTGCTGCCTTCTGAAAACCTCAGTCACAGTGGCAGTGAGCCAAGCTTCCTCAGACTGCTCCCAACCAATGACTGAGTGAGTACACCAGGGATACGAAGGCAGACTCATCCCTGGGAGATGTTCCTAAGAAGAGCAAACATACCAGATGGTAGGTGGGTCAATTTCAGGTACTATGTTGAACATGTTTAGTTTCAATACTTGCATTATTTCTTTTCACATGCAATTTCACAAATGGTATAGTTCAGGAAGAGGCAGAACATGGGTCTCCCTAAAGGGCAAGATAAATGCTTGGCAAGGAGTTCACTTAGAAAGGTACCCCAGGAAGCAGAAATGGAGGTCTGGGAAGGTGAACCAGGAGAGGAGAGAGACTAGTACATGAATTCAAGACTGAGCTAATCATTGCATGGACTGGGCTTGAGGACTCCAGAGACACCCTCGCCACACTCTCCCTAGTACTGCCCCTCAGTCTGAGACTTGCTGCATCATCTTCCCTCCTTCCTTCCTCCCTTCCTCCCTTCCTCCCTCCCTTCCCTCCTTCCTTCCTTCCTTCCTTCCTTCCTTCCTTCCTTCCTTCCTTCCTTCCTTCCTTCCTTTCTTCCTTCCCTTTCCCTTTCACTCAGGATCAGACCTGATGTGACCCTGATGGTTCTCGGTCTCTCTGGGCTCCCTCTCCATTTTCTCCTATAGGCATTTCTCCTAATAAATGCATTACGTATTTAATTCTATCTTTGTGTCTGTTTCTTAGAGGACCTAGATTAACACATAGAGGTAATATAGGTTGCATAATGTATATAATTATACACAATTACATTCAATTACATATTTATATGTAATTATATGCCATCTTGTCTATAATATGTACATATTTATAATAAACTTACAGTGACATATGGAACACCTCTAACTCATCACTCAATTACTCTTGGGCCCACCTGTTACTCCAGCCACTGCTGTAGCGACTAGTTTCAGGGAGGCCTCACATTTGCACAGTTACAAATGGTTTGGCACCTCAGATCACCTGCCAAAAGTGCCACTCATGTTCATGCAGCCCAGCTCGTGGGCCCATCTTTGATCAGTGGAGGATGGGAATCAATAGATAGGTACTTTCCCCTTTCAACCCCTGAGACTCCTGTCATAAGGTTCCTCAGAAGGTGGTGTGGATCAAAAGTTAGTGGTCAATTCAACCATGCACCCATCTATTGGGCCCCCGAGATTCTGTTTTATTCTCCCATACCTTCCTGTGTGCTTCCCGAGTGCGATATTTTTCCAAGTGAACTTTCTTTGCTGTTTTCAGGGAAACCCAAACTTAGCATCTTCCTAAACAGTATTCTTTATAAAATCACACATAAAAATAAATGCATAAGTATCAAAACTAAAAATATTTAACACAGTGCGTAAAATTAACTTACACACCACCTGGTGTTTGCACTCCATTTTAGGAAACTCTGTAACAAAAGATGTCGGGATATTTTTGCTCAGACACTACTCTCTCTTTCCATGTCCAGAGTTGAAACAAAATCAGTGTTATACCATTGAGTAAAAATGTCCTGTGAGTCCAGAAATAACTAATGGAACCCAGGGTCCCTTGGTATATTTTGCTTTTGTATGATTTGTACACACTTTGTACACACTTAGCGACAATGGGCCTCTCTATACGCATTCTGTTCTGTTTGGTTTTGTACAATCTGGGTAGATTGTGGTTTAGCTTTTTGTGATCATTTGGTTACAGCTTTGTTTCTTGGAAGGATTTTCTCAGGAAGTTGAATGTACAGACCCTGAGCTGGGTATGGTGGGCAGAATTGTAAAGAGGTCTCCCAGTATTCCCAGCCCCAGGTTATTCAGTCAAATTCAAATGTAGGAACCGTTAAGGGAATTTGCAGACGGAATTAAGGTTTTTAATCAACTGACCTTAAGATAGGGCAACTATCCTAGCATTATCAAGAGAAGCCCAATGTAATCACAAGATCCCTTGAAAGCAGCAGGGAGAAGTGCTAAGAAGAAAAAGTGAAGGCAAGATGGGCCCAAGGGGAGGGTGAAGATGCAGTTGTTGTCTTGTGACCATGAAGCAATGAGCAGGAGGGCAGAATGCACTGTGCTGAGCATGGGCAAAGTCAGCTCAGTCCATTTCCATGATGTCCAGCAGTCACTGCCCCCATCCTGGACCTCTATCCTCTGTACCATCCCTGCTCCGACCTCTCATTACACAAGAAAACAAACGCCTACTTGATTAAGCCCCTCTTAGTGAGGTTTTCCTATTGCTTATACCAAACACATTTTTTAAGCAATATAGCCCCTTCCAGAAAGGGTTCACTGATATCCAACAGAAATTTCTAATAGCATTGTAAGGAAAATGCATTAACATTCGCTTTGTTGTACAAATAAATATTATAGTCACTGAGCTTCACGGGCTAGTTTCTCCTTGATTTGATTACATGAAAATGAATGACAGGCTGACCACTTCTTGCTGTGAGAGTGCAATGTTCAGATCCAAATGCTCAATGATTACCCCCATGGAGGAATCACATGATAGATGAGATAATGCAAATCCACATTATGTCTTTCTTTTCATAGCTACACATATTTACAAATATATTAAGTTTATTTACAAAGGCCGAAAATGGTTGTCTCAACGCAGAGCAATGAATCCCTGTCAAATCCCTGAGATCATTTGCTTACCCGTATTGGTATTACTTAATTTATCTTTCCGGCCTAAAGTTTCTAACTGGTAACTATAGTTTTTACATCTTGCCCCAGTGATATGATGCCATTAAGATTTTGCCCGTGGGTTGGTTACCTCCTGGGTAAAGTATGCACAGTTGTCACAGCGTTAAATCAGTGCTGCCTAGCTATCTCCCTCAGAACAAAAGCACTTCCTGTTTGCGGTAGCAATCACCCCATGTGGTTATTTGTCAGCTAGTTGCAATGCAGCTGACAAATCCTGAAATCCTGTTGTGAAAGACAACCCTCTCCTGACTTGTTCCGGGCTTCCACTTTGCAGCCAAACTGTAAATGCCATCCCAAAGGTATTAGGTGGCTCTTTTTCTATGTTCATGACAAGAAACAAGAAAATGAAAAGTTGCACGAAGCTGGGAAAATTGCAGAAACCTGGCAGGGGATGACTTTCACCTGAGCAATTTGTCAGGTCCAAAGGGACATCTGAAGCAAGTTTTAAAAACAAGAAGTATCCGGTTCTCATTCCAAACGGTTTGCCTGGTCATAATTAATGCAATATGGACCAACATCCTCAGCCTTATGGTGCACCTGTGTAGGCTCAATAAATATAACCAACCTGCAGTATTAATTATCGTTGATGACAAAAGTCAGAAAGGTCTTTATTTATTACTGTATGTTCACTTTTTTAATGGGGGACCCATCATGTTTTCCTAGCTCCAGCCTGTCTATATATACTCACACATACATTGCTGTCATCTCAAGCGGAGGTACCTCAGTGTCCCATTGCCAGACCACCTGTGCCCAGGGCCATGAGGGAACTAGCCCAGTGATAGTGCAAAATGGTTCATGTCCCCACCAACAAAATGAGTGTGCTAGCAGTCAAGTCATTTCATAAATACATGCCTTAGGTTGAGAAGTCTAATTTTAGTCCCCTTTGACCCAGTCCCCTGATCCCACTAGATTTGTCTAGACCTAATAGATTAAGATAATACCCAAAGTGAAAGGTCAATTTGAAAAAAAAAGGTAGTGGATCTGAAAAGAATTCAGGGTCAAGGATTGTAGATTCTAAGCCTTACTCAGTCACTAGTTAGCAGACCTCTTCAAGCCTCTTAATTGTTGTGCATTTGTGTGTGGGAGAACTGAGAAGATTGCCCTTTTTTTCAGTGTTCTGAGGATTATAAGTAAGTGCTGGGAAATCCCTCTGCAAATATGAAATGCTATGTCACAAGCTACTTGAGTAAATATTACTGAAGAGATCTTGAGCCAACTGGCCCTTTCTGATTTGGAACAGCCACACACACACTCTCAGACACACACAGTGGGTACCAAAGGATTTATTGATGATGATTCTCATGAGGATGGATGACTTGAGTACAGGCTTACCTCATAGCTGCAGCAAACACTGGTGACCTCTTCAGGTCCTTTCTAGACCTCTTAGCCTATAATTTCATGTTGATGATGCTAAAACTAATGAATATAGAGTGAGGGCCATATCTAAATGCACCCTTGGCAGTAAGAACAACGTTTATCAGTATTACTGAGATTTCGTCTTCATTTATAAAATGTATTAGCATCAACCATTTTACAAATATATATTTCCCAGAACTGCTGCACTATGCAAAGCAAACAAAAGAACTCTAAAAGTTTCAGTAAATATTATAACATACAGCACAACAAATGGTTGTAAAGGGTAACAAACAGTTGTAAAATTATTCTCAGCATGACATGCTGATGCACAAAAACTTTGGTCTCCTTTCAACAGTGTCTGTCAGTTTCCCTACATCAGCATGGGAGTCACTGACATGCACAATTTTATCCATCAGTGTGGTGCCCAATTATTTGAAAAGAGTGAAAACTTTATGCCACTTTCCAACATGACAGACAGACATAACCTTTAAATATTGACAATTGCTGGGATGTTCTCATTTTCTTTTCACTATCAGCTTCACTTTCTATACAAATTATGAAATATTAACAAAGTTTTGCTTGTCTCTCTTAAGATTCAACTTTATGGCCAGGAAGAATGTTTAACTGTACTAGATATATGATTACTAAGGGAGATTGTGGCATCTGTTTTAGGGGATATTTTAAAACAGGAGTTTCCTTGTTTGGTGCTTATATGTAGCATAGTATGAAGACAGAGTAGGGTCTTGCATATACTCTTACAGTCCTATTTGGATATATTATATTATATTATTCAACTTACTATTTTCATTCAAAATTCAGACATAATCCTATATAAAGTAGTAGATGTTTGGTTCCATGTTGGCTTAAAAGAGTTAATAGTCTTTCTCAGATGATATACCAAATTCCCCAAATGTAAATTTGTATAACAATTATTAAAGCTGTATATTTGCATGAGTCATACAATTTGAATATGCATTTATATACTCTGTATATGCAAATGAAATTCATAAAAAAATTCAGGACATGGATGACCTATCAAATGTAACACTCAATGGCCTTTTTCTTTTGTATTTTCCTGCTTCCTTTATGTTACATTTGGCATTCTTCTCTCGGAAATTCCGCCACCCTTAGTGATCTTGCACAAACATGGACTTATCCATGACTCTGTGTTGGGCATTTGTTGGGAATTTTTGACCACCTAATATCTGAATTCCCTTTCTTGTTTAGAGATACCTACTGCAGAACAAATATCTGGTCTTCACTATGTATGCAGTGGTGAAGTGCTGGGGTGGGTGCACATGACCTATGCTTAGCCAATCAGACGGCCCATCTAGAACTCTGAGCCTTCAGTGATGGGTACAAAGAAGCAAGAACTGTTTAACACCCACTGTGGTAGCAGCAGTGGGTCTACAACCAGGGTCTAAGCACGGCAGTGGCAGTGGAGCCAATAGTTCAGCAGTACCCACTGGGAAGGTTGTAACGTGGGGGTTCTAACCAGACTATTCCTGCCCAGTATGCGCCTCTTCGCCCACTCCTTAAGTCTCTTTCTCAGCCTTCTTACTGATTCTCTGAGCTACCAAGTACACCCCAATAAAGCTCTTTTGAACGTAAGTTAACCATTTTGTTTGTTTGCTAACAGCAAGTTGCAGTGCTAATTACATCACTGTTCCACACAAAATTATGTTTCAAATCATGTGCTAAAGTAAATAGCTACTCACCCTAGCAATTTAGGGAGCGTGAACGTCTTTCTCAATTTAAATTCCAACGCCATCTTTACAGTTTCCACTGCCCAGGCAGACTGGAGAGTCTTCACATTTCCTACTTTCCAGTCCACAGTCTCTGACAAGGATTTTTCCAATCAGGTGCCTCATTTTGTATCAAGTTCCTTGGTTATAAAAAGCCCACCTATCAGTCAGGTCCATGTCAATCTGCCTGGCAGTCAGGCCATGTTTAATATCTGCTGTCATTATAGCTACGAGAGGTTTCAGATTCCTCCAGATTCCAACCCCCCCCATCAAGACTCCCCTGATTGCCCCCAACCCATGGAAAACAGATGTGACCTTGATCATACTTGACTTCTTACAGCATTTTACATCTTTCTTATGTCAAATATCACATTCCATGTTGGAAGAAAAATGGTCATTTGCTTTTCAATATCTTCGAGACTGTGAGCTCTAACTAATGTATTAGAAGATGTATCTTGTTTGTTTTTGTATCTGCACCTTTTATGCAGAGATCTTGTGACTCATAAATGTCAGCTGAAAAATGAAATGCATATGCACACATCTTTCTTACTCAAGTAAAAATTAATGCAATTCTGCAAATATACAATTTCCTATGTCCCTAAAATTTCACTCACCCATTGACTAGCCTAAAAGAAAAAATTTAAATTACAGTTTTTACAATTATATTTTATAACCTCTACCTAAAAAAGAAATAATACTTTAATAAGTAAAAAAATAACAATTTGATATTTAGAACTTGACTAAGAACATGAACTATTTTGACTTATTTTATTGAATGTTTAAGGGATTTTGCAAACAGTTGCTGTCTGTAGGCGGAGACTTGGGAACAGACAGTCTACATCAGTGAATATGCATTGTTCTCACGGCAAATACATGCCATGAGAAGGTTGTCCCTGGCCAGTAGTGCTCACGTACTCTTTGATGGACAGAGAGTTTAAGAGAAAGGAATTGAGGAACATTAGACAAATTTAGGGGACAAAGTCCCCCTAAAATTTAGGGGACAATTATCCATGTTCATGCATTTTATTTCTCAGAGGAAATAGGTTTCGAAGAAAGTGTGGTTTTATGCCATCCACTGTTATGGATAAAATAGAGTTATTGGATAGCAAAGAAGAGCTAGAAAAAGAACTCAAGTATCCAATAAGTCCTTGTGAGACGCTTAACTGTGGTCTCTTTGCGAGAAAATTACCATACATATAATGTGTTTCTAGAAAGGTTTTCTGCAAAACTCACTTTTGTGGGTATTTTGTTTCCTTTTAAAAAGAAAATGTGTTTTTCTGCTAGTTTTTTTAAATACAAAAATACATTTAGAAAACAGTGAAACGGTAAGTGCATTGGGGCAGTCTAGACAGAATCAGTTCTGAAGGATCTCTTCTATTATTTCGTCACAATGCATCAATGACAGCTTTAGATGAGATAAGCTGATCACATGTAGGGAGGGTATTATACAGTGAAACCAGTTCCTGCCATTCAGAATTCACACACACACATGTGCACATCTTCTCTCCCTCTCTCTCCTCTCTCTCTCTCTCTCTCTCAGCACTCTACAAGCTGTTAGTTATTTTCCTACCATGGTCTTTGGATTACCTTTTCTTTTTCCTTATTTCACTATAAAGTGCCATGGGGTATTATTCCTGTGGAACATATGGGGTACTATATAAAACCAAGTTGTTGCTGATTTTACTTAAAATCAGTTTTTACCTCCTGTTTTATGTCTACTTGTTTACAGCTTCTTGAAGCATCTTGCAGCCTCTCCTGTTTGTTTGCCCAGTTCTCCCACTCAGAGCTTCTGCCTGGTTCCGAGACGTCTCACTTCGTGATGCCGGCGACCCTGCAGACCCAGAGAAGAGGCGAGGTAATGCCAGAAGCTAATTTTCTAATAAAATGGCAACATGATTGAATGCATTCCTCTAAATTCAGTATCAATTAAGTTTAATGGTCACAAGTCTTTCATCGATTTATAGAGCTGTGTATATCATGATTTTCAGAGAGAACATTACTCCTGAGACAGCTCTCTAATTGAGAGACGGATTCTATAGAGCGGAGACCTTCGATTAATGTTCTGTAGAGATAATTTGTAGCTTTTTGTTCTGTTGGTCACGAGGCCAGCCATACACAGACTTCAGTTAGCAGGTTTGGGGAATTTCACTGCAGCCACGGCAAACGAAGGCAGATAACTATATCCTCTGTGACAACAGGAATCCAAAGGAAGCGTCAGTAACTGACAGGGCTTTTGTTCTCGTCTCCTTTTCCATTATGGGCAAATCCTCAAGGTAGTATGGAAATAGCAGAGAGAAGACACAGAGACTTGTTCCCAAAGGACAAACTAGCAAAATGGGCTGTGACAGTCACTTTATTCAGCAGCATAGTAACAGAAACCAGATTTAGGACTAAAGCCTGGCTTCGAATGCTGGCTCAATGATACCCATGATGAACAGTGTGACGTCATATTGACTATTCATTATTGGTTTTGGACAAGTTACTTGATTTCCCAGATGCTCAGTTTTCTCATAAAATGAAGGCATAATAATTAACTTATGTAAAGCTGAAACATCAGTGTCCTCACATGGTTGAACACTTACCATCGGAGACTTCTCTCCCAAGTCTTGAACATCTGAGAATCAGATGTTCACTGCGCGGGTGGGATGCAGTGACTTTGCTGCGACAGGGTAACCAGTTAGACATCTCAAGAATGGGTAAGGGTAGGGAGGGGTGCCCCAACACCACCCACAGACAATTACATCTTAGTGCCTCTTGGCTTTTCTGTTTTTATTGATCTTTGGTGGCATGCTGTTGCTGGACTCAGTGATTGTTTATAAACTTAGCTTCCCCCAAGAACTAACAAGCTAATTTGAGCTTCCCAAGAGTAGCACAGTGGTGATTAAAATGCCAGAGGCATGAGCCAGTCAAGACTAGAAGAAATCCAAACGGAGAAAAGCAAGAAACTGAGAAAGATGGGAAACCTAGTGACACCTCAGGACTTCACATATGTATTGCCCTGGGCAAGTCCCTTCCTCCCTCCCATGTCCCCAGGTTGCTAAAATCCAATATTGCTCTCATATTCTGCAATGTAAGTGGAATATTTGGGGGGTGGGGTGGCAGGGGTTAGACTAGTGACCACCACACAGCACCCTTGAAGGTGGGTGCTGAGGAAGGTTATTTGGTACCCCAGAAGGAACTGGGTATGGACCAAATGCCTGCCACTGGATAACTGCATGAACTTGAAGTTAGTTAACCTCTCTGGGACTTGGTTTCCATCGGTATAAGGACAAGTACCTTCTTCACTGGATTGTTGTGGGAATTGTGTGAGAAAATGCATTTAAAACAAAGGCCCTAATGATGTGAAAGACATTAGAATTAAGATCATGGGCTTAGAGAGATTCAGAAAAACCTCTCCAAGGTTCCATCTCCTCCTCTGAAAAATGATTATGATAGTAGTTTCCACATTTTAAGGCTGTTGGGACAATTAAATGAACCAGTCTAAAAATAGCACCTACAAATAGCTCCTAGTACATATTATGCTCCACATAAATATTAGATATGAATATCCTCCTCATTATTTCATTTCCTGGACTGTTTGCCATCTCCTCTGCTTACCCATCTTCTAGCACCAAGCTTGGCTCCTGTAGATGTCTCTCTTCTAATATCCATATAAAATTCCCCAAAACCCTTAGACAGCAACCTTCAAATGGACACCATGTCTTCCTAGTGAGGTAAGGCTCCTCCTGCCCCTTTGTCCTGATAGGATTAGCTACTCTGAGGTTAACTACAGCCTTTCCAAAGAGCAATAGCCATTAGCCAAGTGAATGTGACACCTCAATCTCTTTTAAAAGAGTGAAGAGAGTGCTAAAAATACTGCTGGTTATTTCACAGTTAATTGGCTTCCCCTTGAAGAGGTGGTTGCAGCAGTCTGATGCTCACTTCTGGTCACCTTGCTTCAAGAGAAGTGGGACTGAAATTGAAAAACGCCGGAGAAGGGCATGAGCTTGTTCAGAGGTTCAGGAAGATTTATGGAGTATGAGCAGCAGCAAAGAATAGGATTAGCTAAAGATTAGGACGACTTTGATAGCAGGACTCAGCATTATGAGGGTTTAATAAAAGCTCATTGGTCTCTCTTTGTCAACATAACAGCAAAATATGAGTGCAAGTTGAATGTTCAATAATACCAAAGGACAACAAATGAAAATCAATACTAGGAAATGGTTATTTGCATGAAATGTTTACTTGTAGAAATTTCTAATGTCAAAGACGTCTTTGTAATCAGGATCTGTTCCTATATTTCTAAAAGGCTGAACAGATTTGTGCAATAAAAATGTGTGATTATGCAACTATGTCCAATACAGGTAACCAAATTTCATGCTTCAGGGGACAAATTAGTTGTTGAGGAATATCTGGAAAACAACTCTTCAGCATATATGTCATTTTATAACTAGCCAACCTCCCCAGTGGGGCTTTGTTTTCTTGCTGGGAAAGAAAGGGGAGGGGTCTGTCTAGAGGAGCATTTAACAAGGCACATTCCATTTCATTTACTCTGAACATTTCTTACCCTCAATTTGAGTGTTTGCCAGCCCTTGGGGTCTGAGCCTACTCTAGGTGGATCCTAAACTAAAGAACCTTGAAGAGACCAGGTCAGTACTTACAGTTCGTTTTCCAGAATTGCCTGTTATATCTATCTAGAGGTCCTGAACCAAAATCTTAAGATGAACCTGGGAAAATCCCATTTTCCCTTAAAGACCTTTAAGCCTGGAAGCATTGGGCAGGGACTGTCACTGGGGAGCTGTGGTTTGCAAGAATGGGGGTCCAAGAAAAGAACTGATGATATCTGGATTGTGAGCTTTCCAAAGTCTTAGTTAACTGCCTCAGTGAGGAATGTGCAATTTTATTTAGTTACCCTTTGCTGGGAAAATATAATTCTTCATTAAAACTGGGCAGTGAATTGGGAAAGAATTGGCAATAATATTTTATTTCCCAGGAAAGAAACTTGTATCTTTTGAGGAAAAAATATTTTGAAAAGGCTCCAAAAAATGGCTTTGTAGGGGAGTTATAGTAGGACCTCCCAACCAATGATGTTTTGATCAATAGGTGACATTTTCAAACAAACTTCTATCTATCAAATGTAAGTATTAGTGTGACAACTTTCAGAATGTGACATTATTTCAATGAACTGCTTCTTTCTGCTATCTATGTGCTTATATGATTTTACGGGGTTGTCAAGGACAGAGCCATTGTCACTTTTGAACCAACTTTTCTACTGAACTTAGAATTAAACTAAACTAAACTTAGCTCCCAGCACCTCATGTGCCCCTCCAGCATTTATGAAGTTACAAGTCACCAGCTTCTGTAAAAAGGTCTAAAGGTCACTGAATCCTGCCTGTTAATGGTCATATTGGAGTTCTTGACTCACTCAGGTTAGGTGTTATACTGTGTATGCCCCATACCTAGGGAACAACTGTGGTCATGACTTAAACAGCCATAAATGACTCAAGAAGAACCTTGCAGGCAAGTCAGGGAGCATAAGAAAGAGTACTATACTCTATCGGTTAGGATTTTGACCAAAATCCTTTATTTTTCACTACTGCCCATCATAAGTGTATTTGCATTTCCATTTTGTGGATAAAGAAACTGAAGCTTAGAGAGGCTGAAAAACTTGGCTAAAATCACATAGCAGGTTAATGGTAGAGCAAGAATTTTAACTGTCATATGAGTGGACAGCTTCAAAGCCCATGTTCTATTCCTACTCAGATCACAGCAGGAAGGGGACAGTGACGACGGCAGATTATATTTTCAAAAAATGGCCACAGTGATATTTTCCACCTGGCACATGCTTGGGCAACCTTGCCCCTTTTCATCATGAGGTAGAGTCTATCTTCCCTCCCCTTGAAGGCACGTGGGAGTCCGTGACCTTCTTGATGAATAGCCACTAACAAAAGTGACACCCGAGGATTTCAAGGAGAGGTCAGACAGGCAATCTGCTTTCTGCAGTCTCCCTCTGAGTGAGCCTTCAGATGATTCCGCTCCCGGCCTTTGAACTTCTCCAGCTGACACCACATGGAGTAGAGATGAGCTGTACCTGCCAGGCTCAAATTTCAGATTTGTGAACAAAATAAATGCTGTCCTTGTTTTGAGCCACTGTGTATCGGGATGATTTGTTACCCATCCATATAATAGTGACAACCACAGAAAACATATCAAAGCCATACTTCGAGTCATGATTTTGGCATAAAGGACAAAATCATCCCCATACGTAATATATATGCATATACATGTGTGCATAAATGTAAATGCACAAATGTGGAAGCCCTGAACATAGCACTGGTAGAATTCATGACAAGGAAGCAAAAGCATACGCCTCCCTGCCTACTCCATGCCCTCGCCATTGCAGAAACATTTCTAGGGAAGTGGAGGAGTGAAGACTCTCTTGCATGGGATTGTTGAGATCCCTATTTTCTTCAGTGGACAGTGGCAGCTACACATGTTTTTCCATGTCCCTTCTTGCTCCTCTGGAGAATGCCCTCTGTACTTCATGTGGTCCTCAGGAGCTATCATTTATGGTGCCCTGGTACACCAGCATGAATGCCACCTCCTAGGATGGGTCCATCGGGCTGGCCATTCAGATGTCAGCATTCTATCCCAGAGATTGGTCCAAGGATGGGCATGTCACTCTAACAAGGCCTATTTGCATTGACCCTGAGGCTGGTAGCTGGACCCTGGACAAGAGAGATCTTCTGTGGTTTGATTGGGTTATTAGTCTCAATTCTTTGCCTCTCCTTAGGTCCACACCCATTGCCCCGTAACTTTGCAGGTCTTCCAATAAAAATGTAGAACATATTTTCTTGGCCTCTCGACTTTGGGCTTGGTCATGTGGCTTTTGGTCAATGGGATGTTAGTAAACACGATGAAGGCAGGGCCTTGAAATACCCTTGTGTTTTGGACTTGCCCTTTGGTACCTCTGCTTTTGTCTTGAGAAGAGTTTCCTCAGGCAGCTTCTACTGCTTTATCTAAAGCTCCAGAAGGATTTCTGACTGAAGCAAAGTCTCCTCGCAGTAAACCTTCAAACTGATAAGAACTAAGTGCTTCTTTTGTATGCTATTGAGATTTGTGGTTGTTATTCAGCATTACTTTAAAAAGGCAATAACTAAGTAGTATATCTTCTTTCCATGGAGTTGCTAAACCAGGAAGGCATAAATTCAGATTACTCGAGGCTGCTCTGGAAGAGACAGCTCAGCTGAGAAGGAGGCCAAGCTGGGCCAGCTGGGCCAAGACATGGAGAGAAAACAAATCCATTTGAGCCCCTGGATCCAGTTACTGCCTAAGGCATTTGGATCCACTTTTGGAGTTTCCAGTGATGAGACAACAAATTCTTTTTTTTTTTTTGGCCTGAGATAGTTTGACTACAGTTTCTGTCACTTGAAAGAAGAATAGCCTAGGCATAAAAGATTTTAAGTTAAAGTCCCTTCAAAACCATAAATTGTCACATCTGTCCTCCCCGCCTCCTGTACAAGATGCAGCAGGGCTTGCCCTGCAAAGGACATGGTGTGGAATCCATCAGCTGAACAGGGTTTTGTTGTCATTTGAGAAGCCTGGCTAGATGCTGACTCTCCTGGGACCTGGGCAGGACAGGATGCCATAGCTGAATGCAGGAGATTGCAGGTTTCTCTTTCTTCTTAGGGCAGGCAGCAGGCAGCAGCCAGCCAAATTTAGTGCTTGGGATTGGCAGCCTCATGCTTGATTTACAGGTCCTGACCCTAGAAGGTTTGTTTATGTACCTTCAGTATACAATTTATGCCTGAAAGAAAAAGCTCCCCAAATCTATACATATGTATTATTTCTGCTCTTTCCTAGCTCTCTGGGTACTTTAGAAATGCAAGCACTAAGGTATTCCAAAATTACTCTACCCCTGAGTGAGTAGTGTAGGAATGTTTGTAGCGTTGCATCTTTCTTACCGGTGTAGAAGATTCTAGTTTAGTCTGTTCCTGGGTTATTCTTTTCTCACAAGTCTATTTATGTATTTATTTATAGAGAGGGGAAGTGAGGGAGAAAAAGAGGGAGAGAAACATTAATGTGTGGTGGCTTCTTGGGCATCCCCTACTGGGGACCTGACTTGCAACCCAGGTATCTGCCCTGCAACACAGGCATCTGCCCTGACTGGGAATTGAACTGGTGAAACTTTGGTTTGCAGGCCAGCACTTGACCCACTGAACCACAACAGACAGGGCTCTCACAAGTTTCTTAATCTCCTCCTCATTCTGTCACAAGGACCTTCTATCCTACACCTCAGCCATGAGAGGAGAAAAACAGTATGTCACACACATATACTTGCTCCATAAGAAACTGGTGGAGGTTGAATCTGCACATGGAACAAAGGTCCCTGGGCTCCTGCCAGCAAATGGGGGCAGGCCTAGAAATCAAATATGATGTTTCCTGTGTGGCACCCACACCACACACTAACAACAGGTCTAGCAGGCTTATGTTCTTTAAACTTCTATTATGAAGCGTGAGTGTAATGAGACTGTGTGGCTGAGAACCACTGTGGAGCTTGACAAGGTATTTTATCAACATATCATCATATTCCAACAGAGGTGAGCCCAGAGGGCGCAGTAGGGCTCTAAAGCCAACAGAAGTCTTGACAGGATTCACCATTACTACACCCACGAGTGTGCCTCCAGAGAGACGTGCTTAACTTCCTTGTATAGGAGACTGCTTGGGTCTGGAAACAGGGGTCAGCAGTGTTGATGGAAGGTGCTAGAGTCCTTGTGGAACCCACCAGTGAGTGCTGGATTTATCTTCTGAACACACACACCCTCCTGAGGGAGATAGCCCCATCAAAGCCGTATTGCGGAGAGACTTATTACCAAGCATCTGAGGGTGTGTTAGGCATTCCACATAAATGTCTCCTGTAATCTTCACACCAACACTATGAAGGAGATGGATGTAAACACTGCTAGGGTCTCCAGTATCCATTCTCCACGGTTTTTCTGCCCAAACTAACAGTGGCCTGCTTTTGTTCATGTTGACAATGTGCCAACTAAACAAACTTGGTCTTCAGGCTTCCTTGCAGCCATGGGAGACCAGGTGACTCAGCTCTGGCCAAACAGCATTAAGTGTAAGTCCACAGGGGAAGGTGTCAGGAGAGCTATTGCTCCCCTGAAAAAAGAAAGATTTAGCTGGTTTATGTCTCTTGCCTCATTACCTGCCCTTGTCTCTTCTTTCTCCATAGAAGGGGTTTAAGATGCTTGAGGAACAGCAGCTCTTTCATAACAAACTGTGAGAGAATGGTAGGGAAGGGAGCTGGGAGGAGTCCAGAATCTTAACTAATACATCAGTATCATCACCTCCATTTTGCAGATGGAAAAACAGGCTTAGAAAGATGAAGCTGTTTGTATGAGGTCACAGCATAGGTCATCCTCTATCTCTCTAAGTCCAGATTCCCTGCTTTTTCCGTAAGTTCTGTTTATAGTGTTAAGATGAGAGGCTTTAAAGAATATACAGTTAACCTTTGAACTACATGAATTTGAACTGCATGGGTCTACATATATCCATTTTTTTTCAATATATAGCTATACTGTTTTTGATCCACAGTTGTAAGTCCCTTGATGTGGAGGACTGGCTGTATGCACTGACCCATGCCACTTCATAGGGGACTTTGGTGTCTGCGACTTTGGTATTTGCAGGTATTCTACAATCAAGGGACAGCTGAAGTTTGGGGGGTAGTCAAAAGTTATATTCAGATTTTCAACTGCACTGGGGTTGTCCCCTCTAACCTCTGCATTGTTCAAAGGTCAACTGTGTGTGTGCATTTGTTCTTAACTCTAGAAGAATGTACAGAAAAGACACCCTTATTTTTAGTGAGGTTAATTTTCTGGGATAGGGAAGATTATAAGTATGGAGGGAGAGGACAGTGATCATAGAGGGCTCAGAAAATGCTTTTACAAAAAGCCTAGGAACTCCTTGGCATAGCCTTATATTTGAACAAGGACACACACACACACACACACACACACACACACACATAAATGCAATGAGATGGAATAAAAGCTACTATTGGAGAAAAATAAGGGTGTCACAAAGCAGAAGTTATTTGTAAATTTGAGGGTAGTAACTGAACTCCTAGTGATGTTCCAACAATAAGAGACAGGATTTTTCTTTTCTTCCCTACCCATTTCCTCATCCCATTAAAATTACACCAGAAAAGAAAAAAAAAATCACACTTGTGTCCAAGATACTGCATTTTAATTTTTTTCTTTTTCTTTTTGCTATTCCAATGCTTGATCTTCTGTGCCCTTGAAACCCAAGTGGGGGTGAAGTTATCCTGAAAAGTCATTTTCTTTTTACCTTTAAAATGGGTTCTTTTAAAAAAACACTGGTGGGAGGGAATCTTGTCAGGGCTTTTTTGTCTTTAATGAGCTGTGGTTTCCTCATATAGCCTGGATCTGCTTTAAAAGCTTCTTTATTCACATGCACTCTAACTTGAGGAGAATTAAGCAGGTCAAACACAAACAAGTTTTTCAGATATACCAAGAATAAGTGATTTTCTCCTGGAAGTGCCTAGAGAAGAAAATTCTAAGGAGAGATTTTGCTCCTAAACATCATCACCTATGAACCCTGGACTTGCTTTGATCACTGATATATGAAAGAAAAGAAGAAATAAAGACCCAGTATGTTCATAGCTGTGTCTTGCCCTTAGATGGGAAAGAACATATTGAGTTACTTCCAAGAAGTCAGTAAAGATATGCATTGCTTAAAGGTAATTTCTGAAGGAATATGTGGCTTAGTATCTACTTTCCCACATCACCTTTTTCCAACAGAACTGCCCTCCAGTATTATGGGAATATCCAGTAGATATTTATCTAACTCACTAGAGTGCAATTGGAATAAATTCAATGCTACAGGAACTGTGCAATAACTGAAGGTGTATTATCATATGTCAGGATTTCAAAGCCAGTCAGACCATTGGCATCATACATGCCAAGGTGTGAGGTCCAGAGCAAGCTGACCTATTTGCCCTGTCTCTACATTGCAGAATTTTAATTCAGGTGAATTCAGGTAAAACCTAAATACAGCCTGAATTGATGAAATCATGAGTAATGGCTGTAAGCAGAAGTGGTTCAGGTAAAGCAGGCTTTTGAGATAAGGACATCTCCCCCAAAGCAAGGGACAACTTGAGAATAGGAAGGTTGTTGGATTTAAGAGACAAGGCCATTCCCATCCATACTGCCCAAGAGAGGCAGGGGTGGGGGACCACAGAGGAATGAAGACATGGCCCTGGCTGATATATGTTCATTTGGTCAGAGAGTTTAATAATAGCACATGGTTATTGAAACCTTACCTTGTGCCAGGCAGTATGTTAAGAACTTCATCTGGAGTGCCTTCTTTTGCTTTTACGATTCTGTGGGGGAAACTCTATGGGATTCTTATTAGATCCTTTAAAGAAGAGGAGACTGAGGCTTGGAAAAGTTAAGTAACCTGGCCAAGTCACTGTGGTAGTTAGCTGTTGGACCACTTCAGTCTGGGACCATGACTGAAACATGGGCAGCCAGACCCAGACTTAAAGTTTTAATGCTCACTAAAAACCACAATGTCTGCTGCATGCTACACAGTGTCTTAGGCATTGGGACTATCAAGGTGATCAAGACATTTCTCTCTGGTTTGTGGATATTTTTTCCACTTAAATATTTATAAAATCTAGTTATATCTTGAGATTTCCCAATGCTTGAAAACTTTCCTTACACCCAACTCCCAAATCCTGGAGCTGCCCTCCAGTCCACTTGATAGTGACTGTCCCATTAGTGGTCCCCAAGCTTCGCCACAGAAAACTCTCAGTCACCATCTCTGGGGGTGTGGTCAAGGCATGAGTAATTGTTATAAATTCTCAGGTTATCCAAAGTTTGGCCAAAGTTGAAAACCTTTGCAGTTGCCCGTGGGGCAGCAGACAGTCCCCTCTTCTGACTGTGCTCATACATCTCTGCCATGTTTCTGTCCTCAGTTTTATTTTCCATGGCAGGTGGGCCATGTCCATACGTAGGACCATCCTGAACTCTGGGTTCAAGACTGCCTTGCTCTCTGTTCAGCACATGGTGTAGCCAGGGCTGCAGCATCAATTATAAAAAATAGTTAGTCTGGAAGAATTGGCAAGGCCTGGTTCTCCTAGTCTGGTTCCCCACAGTTAGTCTTGGACTGGAGTGGGGAATAAGATTTCAGGTTGTTAATAGAAACCCCAGGGATTTACTTCTATGGAACCCCCTGGGAGGAACCAAAGAGCCAGTGGAAATGAGATGACATTATTTGAAGAGGTCGTTTGGTCCTAATGATGCAGATAAACAAAGTAGGTAATTGTCTCCTATCTAGAGTAGGGTCACTTGGGTGACCCTGGGACTAGGTCTTGTGAATAGATTTTTTTAAACCTCCAAATTTTATCTTTCTTATCATTAGCCTTCCATTACAAAAAAATTTACGTGGTACATATTATTTCCCTTTTTCAAAAAGCTTTCAGTAATCATATTTGGCTAAACAAATCAAAGCGTGTGTGCACTTGGGATTGGGGGAGCATTTTGGTGAAAATTACCACAAGCTAACAAGACTGGGATCATTGTGAGCTGGAATCTGAGACCTTTGGCAGCCTATTTATTTATTTTTCAATTATCTTATCCCAAACACAATGCCAATGGTCTTCAAGTTTTAGCTTCTTGTCAGGTGCCAACTTGAACCCCATCGATAGTTATTAAGTGACTTTTCACCCTCATCCAGTTAAAGACCTCTAGACCTGCTACCCACCCAGCCAAATGTAGATGTGTAGCAGATGCAAAGAGTGCTTAGGAACAACCCCTGAAGGATTCATTCCCATCAGCACATCCTTCACGTGACACTATGACCTCATTCAAGAAACACCTGTAGCTATTTCTCAAGGAATTCAGTAAGAACATGAAATGGTCTCAAGTTCAAAGTTATCCCTTAGTTTTTGTTCTTTTATAGAAAACTGCTGACATCTTGGTCCTATTCACGTGAATTTCATAATAATTACAAGTCAGTGGCTATATTTAAAATGCAGGAGCAAAATCAAGGAGCTATATAAAGCCTGTGCTTTAGTGGATCCATTTTGTATTAAAGTAAAGTTGCAAGAAGCATGTGAAATGTTAAATAACCCCCTAAACTTTCAGTGCGTCATTTTCAACAGCTTTGGAGATCATTTTAGAGACTTTCCCAGCCTAACGAACTGAGTCTATTGGGTACAAATAGAGATATTTCAGAAGGCTTTTGCCAAATATCCTGTTGTTTTTCATAAGGAATTTTGCATTTAATTCACTAAATATTTATTCAATTCCTTGAAAATGTTAGATTTCTGAGTGCCAGGCCCGGGGACATCATCAGTATTCATTGTGGGGAATGGGTGCTGGCCAGTCCTAATGAGGTCGGTGGTTTCCACCCCTCGGCAGAACCCTCACACCAAGAACAAAGCCTCCCCCCTCTCCCCACCCAGTATCTCAACAGAAACTTGGAGTTATGTGGGAGAAGGCAGAGAGACCATTAAAAGCCTGGAAAATGAGACCTATGAGAAAGAGTGGAACCTGTGAACGAGGAGGCGGAGGAGGTATTTCCCAGCCCTTGCCTCCTCTTTGAAACATTCGTTCACGCTGAGGCTTACAGCCAGCTGTGCGGCATCTCCGCTGAAGACTGACCTGAGGGAAACAGGTTCAAGTTCCAGCATCGGGGATTTAGGACACAAGAAAGATTTTCCTGACTTTGAGAAATCTTGAACATCAGGAAAAATTACTCACAAGGGCTGAGGAATCTCTTTCTCTTGGAGTGTTTAAAAATAGGTTTCTTAGCTGTCTTGAATGATTAAAAGGTCCTGGCTAACACTTGGGGGTAGAGGAGATATGACCAGATAATCACTCTCAGAGTATTTTTTGGTTTGAAAAACTAAGAAGGCTTTTAAATTTTTTTAAAACAACCCTTAAACATACACTTACATTCTCCATTGACCCTCCTTTGTCAATTTAGTATAAAATTTATGTTGAAGTAGCAGAAAAATATGAGGAAACACAAGGACTTAGGGTAAAAAAAAATCTCATTTATAGTTTCATCTTTTTAGGCTATTTGTGCTTAAGAAAATAATCACCTCAGTCTAAGTTTTGTTACCTGTAAATTGGAGCCCAAAATACCTATAATGCATGCATCACAATGTTACTATCTCATATAAGAAATGAAAATGCTTTTAACATTGAAAATAATTATGTCATACACATGAGAAACACCATTATATTTTTATATGAGCATCTGAATACTTCTCTCTCTCATTTCGGTAAGAACTGAGAGTCAGTTCTGTCAGAGGAAACCCTAAATTCTCAAGGTACATCTGGCTCTTCTTGCCACACCTCTGGCCCACTGTCAAGAAACGAGTTTACAGAATTTCACTTTGAAGCCTGGCCTTGGAATATTTCCTGATAGGCTGACAAACCCAAGGGCTTCCAACTAGAATTTCAAACCTGGGCAAACATCTGAGCTCCCAATCAACCACTTGGCTGGGCTGGATCCAGGTGAACAAGCCGTCATCCTGTTCCAACCATTCCCAAGTGATTTTTGCAAGGGAAGAGTTGGGGTGGATCACATAGCTTAAAAAGCTGCTAGGGAAAACTGCCAAAGAGACCCCAAACCAGATTCTGGAAAACGGCTTGAGTTACAACCTGCTGCTGCCATTTGCTTGGCTCAGAAGCTGTTAGAAGCCACTGCAGATGAGCCCGTGGAGGCGCAGCCTTCTTCTCTCTCCTCTTACACTGTGTCCTTCATTTGCTGAGTGTCAGCTAATTGGGAGAGTGTTGATTAAGAAGCCACATCACTAGTTCAGGGCCTGTTCCCAGTGGGGCTGGGTTTAACACAGGACAGCCTTCCTTCCTCCGCTGTGTGAGTTCTGCCACCTACTTAAGTCCCCTGTCATTTTCTTTTTTTCAACGCTATCACCCCTGGTGAATCCACTTCCTGGAGTTCTGGACTTGGTTGTTTCCAAGGTATCAGTGTTTTTTTCCCAAAAGAACTTCAGTGGGATTCAACTCAAGAGAAATATAATCTCAGTTATTTTCAGGCTTTCCCCTTGTTAATGGAAAGTTAATTTCATTTCAACAATACCTGGAAAAGAATAAAGAAAAAAACTTTTAAAAATTTTTGTAAATTATTTTATTGTTGTTCAAGTACAGTTATCTGCATTTACCACCTACCACTCTTCCCAACCCCAGCCAGAAAAAAGGCTTTTGAAGGAAGGAGTTGGTCAGGAACTACAGAACCATAATGAGAATTGTCATGAAAACTTCAAGCTCAGGTAAACTCTGTTTCCTGAGTGTGGAAGAAGAGAATGACAGGGCAGCATGTGTACGGTAGCAATTGTGCCACATGACCCACCGAATTCAACAAGCAAATCCATAACCACATGCTGCATGGGTGATATTAACCCCCCAAATCTCCCGCCATCCCCCACAGTCAAACATGCTTCTGCAGCAAGCTGAGTCTTAAAAGGGAAAGCTACTGAGGATTTGCATTATCATCAGAATAGTTTAACTTTTTCTGGGGCCTGACTCTTGAAAAACAAATCTTTTTTTCTCTTCCTGCTGGTCCCTTGGCAATTTCTTAGGTGTGAGAAGAAGAACAAGAGCTAAAACAAATGCTACTTTGGGGGGAAAGACACATTCCAGACGATTTTCTGTTGTTTAGCTCATTTCCACTTTTGCATTCTCCCTTGGGTATATAGCGTGCTTTACCCCATTCTGTGCCTAATTATAACTTGACATAGTGAAGCTCACACTAAATCAAGTGTGAGGGGCACAAAACTATGATTTCTCAAGTCATGCAGTTTTAACTTTCAAATTAATACTTGTGGGGGAAAATGGGATGCCCTCTCACCGTATAGTTAGATACCATAGCAGGTTTTTGGAAGGAAATTACATCGATGAAACGGTTAGACAGTGATTAATATGCGACATAACTCATTGCAATATTCCTATTTCAGCATTCTCTTCTTCCCAGAGTGATGTCCAATTACTCACTATTGATCAGCAATTGCGTTGCGCAGAGTAGGATGGCAGCATCAATTCATTTCATCCTATTGAGTTTCAGCCAATAACAATTGATATCTGGCACATGTTTCCCAGAGACATTTGTCTGCCATCAGGGAGTTGATTAACAGGTTGGCAGTTTGTTTGTGAAAAGGGGAGGAAAAGTGTAAAATCTGCTTATGAATTTGTTCTCATCTCTAATGTAAAAAAAAAAAGAGGCAATGTCCTCCCCTCCTCATCTAAATTTAGCCCGTACAGTTGCCTGTTGGCCCCTGTCAACCCGTTCACATTCAACACTGTTCTGGTCTTATTTTTTATTGATGATCATGTGAATAATTAAAGTCCAAGTACATGAAACCTGCATAAATCATCTTCAATGGGCACACAATGTACCTGGACTCAGCCATTGCTCATGGCATGAATTAAGACCAAAATATTTACTATGTAAACTAAGCATATCATTGCCTAGTTTACATGGTAACCTGGTTATCACTCAAAACCTACAACCTTCAAGGGAGTCAGCAAGCAAAGGACCCTTCTCTCCCCAGCCATCACAGGGACTACTGAGTACTCTTGCCTTCCATTGGCCTCACATTGGTGTTACGTGAGCAGATGACATGCTATTTGTTTTGAAAATCCCACTTGCTTCATTTGGCCATTCCTGTGGTGGCTGTAGCATTGGTCTCATGCTTATTTTTGAAAACCACCATCCAGAACTATTAACCTCTTGCTAATGTCATCAATCATGTGCTTGGCACATGGGCTTTGCTAGACAAACCTAACAACATCTGCCATGCATTCTGCCACTTCCTTTTGATTCCTCTCACTTTATTTTCACTTTTGTCTCCACTTGCCGGTGAGATCTAGGCCTGATCCGACTCAGATGCCAGGGAGCTGGGAGCATGCCATTCCTCCACAGGGCAGCATGCTTTGTGAGACATTGGGGTGGCCACTGGTGTGCAGCTGACAGGCAATCCTGGTGCCAATATCCAGTGGCCACTGATTTTTCCAGAGAACCTCCTTGATTCGGAGGACACTGCATCCAGGGAACCACACATAGATGGCACATGTATGTAGCATATTATAAGAATCTCTGGAAAAAATAATTTTATTTAGAAAATAGGTTACACATTTCCTGCCCAGACCTAGGTCCTTGCCCTGCTCTTGGTTCATCCGAATCCTTTCCCTGGCCACCCTCACAGAGAAGCCCCATTCTCCTTTTGTTTCATCCTTATGCTCAAGGCCAGTAGTTGCCTGGCATTACAGGGTCATGTCAGCCACCCTGATTGTGGCTTTCAAACAACCGAGATGACTCTGAGCTCTTTGTTCTGATTGAAATGTCGAGGAGCCCAAAGATCAATAGCTATAGCTCCTTCTGGAGGTTGTAATGACACCCACCCCCATCTATTTTCTTACTGGCAGACGTGTCCTCTGGCCGATATTTTTAGGATGTTTAGATTAACAATCTTAAGAGAAAAAAAATCCAAGGTCTTGAAATATCCATCAGGACTATTATTTTATTAGTCACCTTGTGAAAACTTGTTGTCAGCCTTTTGTGATGGAAGATGAAAAGTGTGCAGGAGACATAGATGGACTGTTAAATAAAAAATATCCACTTTCATGAAAGTGTCATTAGTAATGAAGAATACATTTGAAAGTTCTCTGTAAGTCATCCAGGGCTATTGAGATGATCAAGGGAAATGGGCACTTGTACCTCAATGTTCTTCTTTTCTTTTCTTTACCTTTTTTTAATATTTAGTAACTTCACTCTTGGCTTACTAATCCTAATATTTGTCCTTTTCATTGAGTATCATAAATCGTGGATCTTTTTCTAAGAAAAATGCATGTTTGTATAGTTTACAAGCCCATTTATCTTCACTGAATACATTTATTTTTTATGATAAGGCTGTAAACTAAGGGTTCTCCTCATCTTAAAGAAGTCTCGAATGGCCAGTGTGCCAGTGACAGAGAAAAATGAGAGAGCTGATACAGCCAACACCAATGCAAGTGTATTCTAATTTGAAAGAGCTCTCAAATATTTTTTAAAAAATTCCATAACAGGCTTAAGTGAAGAAGGCAGCAAGACACACATCACGTGATGCTTGCGACACAGAGGCCATAATGGAGGTGAATCGTGAGAGCGGGCACTGCCCGCAAACGCATCGAGAGCACAGTTTTCCACTTGGATGCCCTCCCCACACACACTAATCCCTGGATCTGAGGGCCAATAATCCACTGACATCCAATTTTCTGGGAAAATTTTTTTTTTCCTTCCTGAATGAGGCAATTTGTTCATGAAGTGGTGTAAGTATTAACTCTTGCTCAGCTAAATGGTCCTCACAAAAGGAAGATTACTTCTGGCAATGGAGAATAAGGTCACCAAATCACAAAATCTAATCTGCTGCCCTCAATTTCTAGCCACATCCCCTGTTGTCTAAAAAAAGATAAATAAATAACAAGAGGAACTATGATGTTCCAGTGAAGCAGAAATAAGAGTGGTTCAATACTGGACCCACAAAAATATTATAAATGAAACTGGGTAGCAGCTCCATCAGACTCTCGTTCTGAGTATTTCCTGCCTCAAAAGGAGACCTAGAGAAACATATATAAATTGGCAGTTCACTGATGTGTCTGAATTGTCTCAGTCCCTGTGATGGATTTGGTTTATGTTGAAGCTGAGACACCCTCCCCTCAAGTACGATAATTGGGGACATAATATGGAGAATTCCTTCAGAAACCCCATTGAGTCTGAGAAGAAAGGTTTATATATTAAAACTTAGTTATGAGAGGTAGAAAAACTAATCTAAAATAACTTTTTTTAAAGGAAAGTTTGCTGGTTCATGGAATAAACCATTGAAAGAATCCATGTCTATACAGCACAACCCAGCACTCAAACAATGGGACCAAGACCCAGCTTCTCACCTTCATTTTTTGGCCCCACTCTTTTGGCTCTGTGATCGGACTGGCTGGGACCAGGGGAGCTGACAGCATATCCCAGGACTGTATCATTCTCTATGTATTACCACAGGAAAAAGAAAAGGTAAAAACTTTTCTTCCCCAGAAGCCCCAGCAAAATATCCTTTTCTGTCTCACTGGCTGTGCATGGGGTACTTTCTTGAGTGGCTGTGATGGCTACAGTATCACATGCTGAATGACTACGGCGGTACCCTTGTTCTACCCCCTTATCTGGGGATGGAGTCAGCTCTACTCTCACCTGACTGAGGGTGGGTAAAAGAGCTATTTCTCAGAGGAAAATCAGAATACTGTTAAAAAAAAAAAAAAAGAAAAACCACACCACACAGGGAAAGATGGAAATTAAGTGGCCCAAATTAAAAAATCAATAATACACAATTTGTGTTTCTAAAATATTGTGGTTGTGTTGGCAAAAAAGGTGATTTAATAACCTGGAGTAGAGTTATTTGCACTGTTGAGAGATCTTGATGGATATTAGCACTGGGTTTGCTACTGAGCGAGAGGTATGTGGGAGTGGGCAAGCAGGGAGAGGTGGCTTGAGCAGAGAGACTCACCTGGGGCTCTGCATACCTGGGAAAACATCCAACCCTTCTCCCAGTGAACGGGTAGGTCTAAAACTGCTGGGATCAACTAGGTCAATCAGATCAGAAATCAGAGGCCATAGAAGAATCAGCCACAAGCCAGTCAAACTATACGAGATAAAAATGGTGGACTGTAAGGTAAAAAATAAAACAACAATATTTCAGAAAAAGGTAAGATACTACATTATATATAATCTACAGATTGAGGAGAAATTCTTAACCAAGATTAGGAGTTCAGAAGCAGGTAAGAAAGGATAGACATATTTAAATACAAAAAAATAATAAAAAATATTTGTATGGCAGAAATCAACACAGAAAATCACAGGCAAATATCAGAGCTAAAAGTAAATGTATCAGATTTTAAAAGAGTTGGTATCTGTGACATATAAAATCCTCTTAAAATTGTCAAGGGTAAGTCAAACAATCCAATAGGTAAGAGATACAGATGGACAAATCACTGTTGAACACATCTAAATGGTCAAATGCATTTTTTAAATGCTCAAATTCACTAGCAGTCAGGAAAATGCAAATTAAAGTAACAATGAGATGCCATTTCACAACCATCAGATGGACAAATTAGTAAGAATTATCTCACCAAGTGATGGTGGGCTGGTGGGGATGCAATGAAAAGGGTATTCTTATATATGATGGCAGAAATGTGATGTTTTATAGCTGTTTAGGAAAGCAATTTAGCAATAATTATAAAAATTGAAATTACATTTACTATTCAACTCAGCAATTCCACTCTTGAAAATTTATCTCATAGAAATAAAAGCATCGATGCATGAAGACATTTATGTGTGTGTATGTTAGCATCATTGTTCAAAGTGGCAAAAAATGCTAGAAACAAAGTGAATGTCCATCAATAAGTTAACAGCCAAACCATTATGAATATTCACAAATGAGAGTATGGAGGACAGTGAACCAGAGCCACACCAGTTGACTCGATTTTCTTCGAATTTTTGTTAGTGGGCAAGTCAAGATAATTAAAAGTGTATTATAATGTAAAATAGTATAATAATATATAACATAACAAAACATAGTGTGACCTCATTTAATAAAACAACAATGACAATTATAAAACCTGTATTATATTAATACAAAGGAAAATATGAAAGACACACACGAGATTTTAAAAACTGATTACTTAGGGGGAAAACACAGGGGTGTGGAGAGGGAGGATAACTAACCATGTCGGTTTGCCTGAGGCTGAGGGATTTTCCAAAATGTGGGCTTTTGACTGCAGAAATTGGGAGTGTCGGAAGGAAACTGGGAAGATTGGCCACCGTAGGGGCACTAATGCATACAGCAGAGTGGAGAGGAAAAAGCAAACAAAAAAGGCAGGGAGGGAAATATGACTAAAATTGTGTAAGCATAGATACATTCATGGGAAGTTATTTATCTGGTCGATATTATAAAAATAAGTTTTAAAAATACTTACTTTCCCAAATCTCTGTAGACCTGTGGAGAGGGTTAAGTCCTGGTCACAGACCCCTGGCATTTAGAGGAAGCTTCACCAGAGATGTGAGGACCAAAAGCAGCTTCAATCAACAAAGAAATACCATTTCTTTATTCAAGAAATACATGTCCATTCTGTGTATTAATTTACCTGCTGCAAACACAACACATAAAAGGCAACCTGTAAATGTGCTGAAAGAGTAAGAAAATCTCTGACCGTAATGACGATACATGTAACTATTATAATAACCACAACATATGTAACATACATACAACTTGCTATGTCACATTAACACATGTTTTAATGGAGATAAAGACAGAAGCCTCTGAGAACACAGAGGAAGGGCACTAACTTTGCCCAGTAGAATCATGGCAACCTAACTGAAGAGGAATCCCGAGGCTTTGAAAAAGCCACTGAGAGTCTGAAGAATGGAGAAAAGAGGAAGGACAGTCTAGAAAGCAAGAACACCCTGTGCAAGGCCAAGAGTCATGCAAAGGGGAAGTGTGTTTGGGGAAGAGTAAGAAGTTTCCTGGGACCTGTAGATAGGGCCTGAGGAAGGCAGCGGAGCGGAGGCAAGAAGATAAAGCCACACAACCAGGGACCTGTGCACCTGGCCAAGGACTTCAAATTCACTTTGAAGGCGCAAGGGAGACAGAAGGAGTTTCACATCAGGGAAGAGACAAAATCGAATTTAGGTTTTAGGAAGATAACATGAGCACTAAGATGGCCAATTGACTTTATGTCCAATGCCAGTTCCAATTGATTGGTCGTGAAAGCTTGAAGGACAATGTTAGGAAAGGCTGTGATCCCCCATGTCTAGGCTTAGCAGTTAAAGTGCCATGGCCAATTAGCAATGTCTACTGTAGACAGGGAAGAAGGGAAATGGTGACAAAGTTGCAACACACACCAGGAATGGGGAGGAGGAACCATATGGAAGGAATCATGGTCAGGGAGAGCAGGTGATTTACGAATTCACACAAGAGCTGACAGAGGTTGCTCGAGTTGTCCCAGAGGCAGCGTGCAGGAACCGGATTCAGCAGAGATTTCAAAGGCGAAATGGGTGGGCCCTGCTGAAGGAATTTAGGAATGGATGAGACCCAGGCACTAAGGGCATCTCTGGCTAACAAGCGAGTTTCAGATGAAGATTGCTTTATGATATTGGAACCAAACCACTTGGCTTCCACATAGGCATTGGGGAGGGCACGATGACTCAGCAGCTCCAGGAGCTGCCAGGGCACATCCAATGATTCTTACCACCAAATCACTTTCCGGTGTCTGTGGCCCTGGCTGCTCACCCCAGCAGTCCTCGTGATTTATTCTCCAGAGCAGCTCTCGGAAGTTGAACGGCCCTCCTAGAACTGAAAACAGGAAGCCTCCCCCACTCACCTGGCCAAGGGGCCAGGAAGGAATATGTGCACTCCAACACACCAGCCGTGCAAGTTCCCATTATGTCAGCACTGTTTACCATCACCAGGCACTTCCTGTGACACAGGAGCCTGGCCAAATCTCTAAACCAGCACAGAGGAAATGACTAACTTCAGGAAATCATCCCTTCTCCCTCCACCCCCCACCCCAAAATGGAGACACTGTTGGACTTTCACTAAAAATATCAATACCATCTAAAAATAAGGTTCATCAACTCTGCCCTTGCCCCAGGAAATCCTGACCGAAGCTCCTCTTACATCACCACCAGCCCTTGTCCAAGCAGGCTCTCAGAGCCACGCCCTATCTGTCCTCTTAGCTTAAGTTCATTTCCAAATCAATCTCCACCTGCCTCCTACAATAATGGGAGACTGAAGAATTGCTGGCCACTATTGTATCAAAAAAACAAGCATCTTCCCAAGGGATAGATGGTCTTCCAAAACTTCCACAAGCACACGCACCCATGTGGGTTTATTTCCTGTCTAGTTGGCTTCCTCCAGGCTCATTAAGGGTTCAGTGTCATTTTCCAGAGCAGGAAAGAGAGCGCAGGATCTCAGCCTGTAGCAGTCTCGAGTGGACACGCAGCGGCTGACCCAGAGGAGAGAGAGTCGATGAAGCCATTTGTTAGGAAACCACTGACAGGCCCATGAAGTGTTCAGTCAGGACACTGTTCCTGCGGCTGGTTCTGGGGCACACGCTCTGCTGCGGAGTTCATGGCCAGTCTTGTGCTCAGGAGCCACTGCCAAAACCTGGCATTTGCCTTTCCAGAAGGGGAGAGGAGGTTCCTGTTGGGATGGATGTACCACTCTCAGGGCCGAGTTGGGAGGAAATGCCTGAACCCCAGTCCAAGAGGGACAAATAGGAGAAATGGGAAACAGTGTTTGATTCAGCCCTTGACTCCTACATTACTGGAAGATTCCCTAAGAACTGAACTGAGTTATTAGTTTTACTTCCCAAACAAGGAGGCAGGAGGGTCTCAAACAAGGACCCTCACTCCTGGGGAAATAGCATAGCATGGTGGACAAAGCCTTTGCAGTTCGACTCCTGGGTTTCAATTCTGTTGTCACTAAATTCAGTTGGGTGATGCTGAGCCAGTTACTGAGATTAAGACTCACGTTTCTCACCTGTGAAAGAGGGATTGTTATGAAGATGAATTAAAATAAGAAATAAACAGTATTCCATGCACAGATAGTGTGCCATTGATATAACCATAGTTTCCTTATTGAATATGTTATGAGGTGATGGGTACTCGCCTAGATCTGAAGATTCCATAAAGAGCCGAACAAGCGAAGCTGACCTGCAGCAGAACACAATCTGCAGTTAATGGATCAGGAGTGCCTGGCAGATAGAAAAGAGTGTGTGAATTCCGTATTTGAAATTCAGCAGAACTGTGTGGTAGAAGACATTTCCTCATTCCGCATTCTGGGTCCCAGTGTGTGAGTCCTGGAGGAGGAAGAAGGAAACCACGGTGTGCAGGGGCATCCAGGAAGGCGTGCACACACACATGAGGGGTGCTGGACTGGATGACGTCCCCACACACCTCACTGCCTCCTCAAGCTCTGTCCCAGGTAGGCCTCTGGGGAAGGGTTCAGGGGCCACATAAATCCCGGCCCCCAGTGACTTTGCAGGCCAAGGGACTCCAGCCATCTCCACAGCATGCCAATGGCAAAGGGGCCTTGGCTGGTGTGCCTCCAAAGTGATGGTGGGCAGGAAGTTATGAACTATCAGGAGGCAGCTTTGGAAACCAGGAGGTGAAGACAGAATGAGAACGTGATCATAACTTAAGAGAAAAACAGCTCACCAAGTTTGTGAGTTCCAATGAAGCCACTGAACTGAAGTTATTTTTGTCTTTGGGGAGCCTCATGGAACTGGAAGTCAGATTGATCCTCCTGAGGGCCTCAGGGAAGCATGGCGGTAAAAGCTTCCTTGCTCTGTGGAATCTCATTGTTCTGTTTCCCCAACTCCAGGTCCAAGACAAGGATTAGATACCTGGGTGTTGCTCTCTCCCTCTCAAAATGAACAAACAAGAAAGCCCTGCAATGAACAAGGGGAAAAGGAAAGAGACAAACATGTTAGGTCGTATGAAAGAGACAAGGTTGTCTGTGAGCCGCCTTTGGAGTGACCAGCACACACTGTGTCCCACTCCAAGGCCAGCTGGTGCCTCCCCAGGACCAAGGAAAGCACACTGCCGCTGAAAGGGAGTGCAGGGGGACGAGAGTGGGCGCTCTCTGGTACTAACTAGAATCTGAGAGCAGAGATCTGTTTCCTGTTCACTGAGGAGCACAGGAGCCTGGAACACTACCCGGTACATGGTAACCTCTCAATAACTATTTGTTGAATGCATGTCATAGCATGCTAACTTTACCCTAGGGTTCTTTCTACATCTTATGTTTGGGGACATTATATGGGGTACAATGTATTATCTTCATATCAGCAAATACACTGTAGGTAAAGTTTTGTTTCAAATGTAGGTCCTCATTCCAGACTCTCATTGTGGTCAATAACTGTATTCCTGACATTAGAGGAAATCAAATTTAAGTCATGCAATTCTGCTTCACAAATTCTAGTGAGGGCCCACACTGGTGCAGATGATTATTACTTAACACTCGCAGTGGCCCCGTAGTAATTTGAAAGGTATACAGACTGTCGGAGCCAAGGCTTCAGCCCTTTCCCTCTCAGCTAACTACACACACCGGGAGCAATTCGGCTTTCTTGGTTTTGGAGGTCATGACAGAGTAGATCCCCTAGGGGGCAGTGTGTGCACATGTTTCAGCCAAGCATGGAGCACATTTTTTATGGCCGCTGATGTAATTGCCACAGCAACAGATTTGGGGGTCGGAGAAACGAAATACACTATATGAAGTTGTTCTTTAGGTGGAGCAGAATAAAGGCGGCCTGAAAGAATCGCACAGCAGAGGAAAACCTGGTGGTGACACAGCAGAAAATTGGGGGATGGTAATTTTAAAGACTCCAACCACCGATATGCTTCAGGTTCAAACAGGAATGATCTGAAATGCTCCTTAACATTTGCTAAACGGTTTTTAATGTTTTTATTTATTACCTTTTACATTTCATGTTTCTGAAGTCCATGCAGAACTGTGTTTCATTCTCTTATCTATTCTGGGTGGCAGTTCAAATTCAATTGAAGTGAACCAGTTTTACTTGAGTAATAATAGTTCATACTGCCTTATTGAGAACTTGTAATGTTCTGAGTGTTTACTTATACGACTTTACTTAATTATTTACACCACATTATTTAATGCTCCCACACCCCTATGAGGTGAAGACTATTCTCATTTTATAGATGGGGAAACTATAGTGTAGAGACCTTATGTAACTCACTCAAGAACCTGAGCCTGAAAGCTGAGTCCAGAGCCCATTCTCTTAATTATTTTGCAATTTCACCTTCTAAAGCAATGCCTCTCAGACTTTAACATGTACTCATATAACTTGTTAAAAAGAAGATTGGAACTTAGGTCTGGGTGGGGCCTGAGAGCCTCCATTTTTAAAGAGCACCAGGTGATGCCAATGCTGGTCCATGGACCACATTTTGAGTAGCAAAGACTTAGTGGAGTGTGTGTGTGTGTGTGTGTGTGTGTGTGTGTGTGTGTGCGGGGGGAGGGGTGTACATAATGATGTGCATGGTACAGTTCCTGCCCTCGGGAAGGTTATACCAAGTAGGTAAGGTTAAGACAAACACACAAACAATATTGTGAGAGAACATGTATGCCAAGGGCCGCAAATGAACAAACAAAGGACAACTCAATAGGTAATAAACGAGGGACATCTAGGGTAGAATAGTGCATCCCAAAGTTCTGGGGAAGATGAGCAGGATGAGTAACAACACAAAGCTCCTTCCCACAAGGTACTTGCAAGCTGGTAGGGGAAGGCCAAGGGACACAGGGGTAACCCTACACAGACATGAGTTTTACAAAAGAGGCTCCCAGGAGGGCCGTGGGGATCGGAAGGAGGGAGAAGGTGAGGTCGGGGAGACTCTCACTGGAGACTGAAATTAGAGAGGAATGTAGCTGAAAAACTCAAGACATGATGCTCTTGGATGGCCAGAGGCCTAGCAGAAGGCTTCATGAAAGGGATGGTGTTCCAGATAAACCACGAAAGACAGATGGAATTTTGACAATGGATAGAGAAGGCTATTTCAGGGAGAAAAACCAATTCAAACCAAAGTTCTGAAATGTAATAATAGTACAAAGCTAATTTGGCGCTGAGCACAGTCTGATTTTTCCTTTCTGGACATATGGAAAGTTATGCTGGAAGCCATGGTTTAGAGCAGTGATTCTCTCTTCATATCAAAAAATCCTGAAGGAGTTGAAAAATACTTTGATGCTGAGGCCCCATTCCCAGAAATTCTGATTTCATTTGTCCGAGGGTAGAGCTGGGAATGGGTGTGTTTTAAGGTCTTTGCATTTTAATTAGGTGACATGTGTGTGCAGTCAGGTTTGAGAACTGTCAGCCTGGAGCAGTGGTTCTCAGAGTGTGGCCTCTGGACCAGCAGCCTTAGCGTCCTTTGGGAACTTGTGAGAAGTGCAAATTCTTGGCCTCCTTCCCCAGACTTACTGAATCAGAAACTCTGGTAGTGGGGCCCAGAGTCTTCATTTTAACAATTCCTTCTGGTGATTCTAGCAATGCAAGTCAAAGTTGGAGAATCGATATTCTGGAGACTTGCTGCTCCAACCATGGCCCATAGACTATCTGCATGGATATCACCTTGAAATCTTATTACAGATGCTGAATATCAGGCCTCACCCCATGGCTAATGAATGCGCCAGAACTCTAGGTTAACAAGATTCTCCTGTGGTGGGTATGTAAAGTTTGGGAAGCGCTGTAAATTTCAGGATGAGAAACCTCAACTTTTTAAGACAATAATGGAACACAGCTGAAGGTTATATAGAGTGGTAGGAAAAGCAATCTGATAATTGTATGTGAGATGGATTAAATAAAACAGATCCTCCACAATACACCTTATTTGCTCCTGCAAGATAATCATAGAAAATTCGCTTGCCACTTAGCCGCCCCCAGACTTTTTTCCTCCCATTGTTCCTTGCGCTAGACTCCAACAGAGAACCACAGAACGGCGCCCTGGGGCCTTGGGTGCAAGCCCGACTCTCTGCTCGGAGCTCCTTCAGTGGTGGAACCCTGCCAGCCATCGATCCAGCAGTGAGAGTTTTCTCAGCAGAACAACCGCACTCAGGCCCCAACTCCAACTTGTATAATATTTCTGGTAACAAGAGAGCCCACATGAAGCATCCTTTAAAAGGTCTTCACTGTTAATTTGGCACAGGGAAAAAAGCCAGCACATTATCCTAGGTCTTCCAGTCATTCTGCTTGTGCTACATAGACTCTTTGAATAGATGTCCATAATGAGATTACTCAAAATGGAAATCATTACCTGACTTCAGATATATTGCTTTTTAACTAGAAATATAAGGCTATGCACACTCTGTTTCCAGAGTTGGCTGTGTGACCACTCGGCTTCTCCGTTCCAGGCTGGGTACACGAAACTGGGGCAAAGGAAATGCTGCATGAGTGCAGGGTCCTGAACTAAGAATCCAGGGAACAATGTGGCTTCATTAGGACAGGCATGCGGAACCCCAGGACTCTGTTGCTAAGTTCTGCTTCCAAGGGCTCACCATGGGCGCCGGGGATGAGCCAGTCACCTCCCTACCAGTGTAATTGGAAAGACTCTAAGGGGCCTTGAAATGCTGAAGTGCTGTAAATTAGCAGTGTTCAATTCTGATGAACATTAAAGGGAGTGTGTAGTTAATTCCTCCATGCATGCTGATCGCCACGTCTTCCCACTGGGGGCTTCTGGCTCAGAGCGTTACAGGCCCATTTGTTCTGCCTGGCTTCTCCGCCAGGGCAAGGACCTCAAGGTGAGTTAATAGGCTTGGCTTCTCAGCACTTCATTTTAATCTGTATTTACCATCATCATATATATTTTAACGAACTGCTGGTGCATGGCATGCCATTGAACACTGCATAGAACAGATAAGAGACAATAGGGCCACAACTACAATCAGGGGGTATTGAGGATGTCCTGCATCACACTGTTTATGATGCTGCTTGGTCCCCACGTGGTCTTCTATCTGCCACATCTTCCCTAGGTCTTCGCTTCTTCATACCATGTGCCATCACCTCCACTGCACTGGTGGGAACAAAGGGAGGTCACATCTAGGCCGTCTTCTCTTTCGACCACAGGAACAACCGCCATTTCTCCCGTCCTCTCCCCCTTCGCTTCCCCAAACACGCTCCCTCTGGCATGCAATGTGAAAATATTGCTGATGGTGGTTCTCCACGAGATAATGATCTTAAATAGATGATACTTACATGGATAATAGGATAAAGTAAAACAGGATGGGAGAATTGATAATTGCAGATTAGGAGGAAATATAATTAGCAAACCAAACAAAAGCCAAATTTAGGGGTAATAAGCGTGATGTGTTGGAGTTGTGAAGAGTGAGACGTTTTCCCATCCACACCGTTACCCCCGAGGTACTGGCATAGCAGCTCTTTATATGTTCCAGACGTGTATCCAAAACGGCGTGTTCTAGTTGTTTAAAGATTTTATATTCCCAAAGCAAAAGGAACTATTGTTACAGATGTTTTTCCCCAAAGCTTTCAGAACTAACAAGAGGGAAGCTGTCATCTGAGGCTGTAATAATATTGCCCTGGACAATTGCAGGACAAGCCACTCACCTGAATTCTGGTTATTATTTTAATTTGGATATAAATCTTGTCAGATAGCCAGACATATTTTTAAAAATGCAAACTAATAGCCGTCATCAGCTGATGTTCCTGAGACAAATATGACAATGGCCATGTGCTGGTAGAGGCCATGTTTGCACTGGCAAAATAATGAGTCCGTGGCCCGGGCTGCCTGATAATTTCAGCTGTCTTTCAATCCATTTGGATTGTCACTTGAGCAACATTATAGACAGATCTGGGATCAGCTGTTTACATAGCTGGGAAACATTACATTTTCCTCTTTTCATTGAATGCAAAATGGTACAAGCTTTGTTGCGTCCCACGACCAGCTAATCTAAAGCAGAGTGTACCTCTAACACCAGCCCTCCATGTGGCCTGGGGTGCTGGGATTAGACCACATGGTGTGCTTACCCTGGCTTGTAGGCGAAATGGTCAGGTAACCACTTCCTAGCATCCCAGATGCCCATAAATATGGATTCTGTGAGTGCCCAGGGCAGGGTTTCCTAGGCCATAGCATTCCTTCTGTAAAGGCCTTCTGTCTTCTCCCTCTCCTTCAGTCTGAGACTCTTTGAAGATCAGGAGGATATTTTTGGGGCCTCTAGTGAATTTCCAGCACTCTCACAATGAAGTCAAAAACACAGGCCAGTGAGTCCTCACTCGCTCTTGCTGGGCTGGGGTCCACATCTAAATGTGATGTGCCCCATGCATATTAGTTTGTGAAATGATTGAACAGGGGACCTAAATTGTTGCTTTTTATTATTGTTTTTGGATAGTCTTATTCCTATGTTGTAACATATCACAGAGCAAAACAAAGACTCTTATCTGAAATAATTATTAAATATCCATTTCTGCAATATGCTTAAATTGCAGAAATTGGGGGAGGGGTGGCTGAAAGTATTTAACAAAATCCTAAAAAAATGAAAGAGAAAATATCTTGTATACTACATATCTTAAAAGTTTATGAAAATACCAACACATTTCTGCTATGTGATTTTAGTTGCTAAAATGTCCACTTTTCCATCTTTGTTACATTAAGTAAATAATGAGTCCTTTCACACTATAAAAGATTCAAACATTCATATAAATTTGGAAAGCAAAAATTGAAAGTTTCCCTTTATTCCCCTCCTTGTTTATTCTAAGCTCTCACCTCCCTTCCAGAGACACAAATGCTTCCGTCCAGTTTTTTTCTACAATTGTGTACCAGTTTTTCCCCCATCTCACAATCCCTGTCTTCCTTCCAGTTTTTTTTTCTATGATATATACATGTCTTTTAAAAAACAAATGGGATCATCCAGTACACACTGTTTTGCAACTCATTTTGACCATTCAATATGACTCGAAGATTTTTCTCTATCAGTACATAGAGCACTACCTCATTCTCTTTAACAGCTGCCTAATGTTCCATATCAAGGATGAATCACAGTTTATCTGCATATTATTCTATTGGATATTACTTACAATTTTATTTTATTTATTTTTGTGATTTCAAACCCTGTTCAAACATTGTGGAGTCCATGTGTAAATTTATCTTTAGGTTGTACCCTAGAGGAGAATTGCCTTTACAATTTTGATAACTAGGACCACTTGCCTTCCAAAAGAACTCCCCAATTATATCGGAATTTTTGCAGATTCACAGGGAACTCCCCGAATATATTCTCTTAGAGATGGTAGGCTTAGTTCTCTGGAAATAAATAGACCTGAGTTTACATCTCCATCAGTTCTGACACTTATCTCCCTGGCAAGTTGCTGAAACTCACTAAGCTTCGATTTCCTTACACATAAAATGAGGATAATGTTACCGATTCTTGAGGGCTGTTGGGAGGGTAAGTGTGATAGCATCTAAAAAGCACTTGGCACACAGTAGGTGCCTGATAAGCCATAGCTATTATTAATGAGTCCAGACGTGACCCGAATTTCACTTCAGAGAACACTAACCTGCAGTTTCTGGAGACAGAAGCGACATCCTGAGAACAAAATATTTCAGAAGCCACATTTTGTTGGTTTTGAATTTTATCAGTGTTTCTATTGCCTTCTTTTCAAAACCAGGAAAAGCTACTACTCGTATTTGCTTCTTCCAGGCGGATCTACACCTGCAGTTCAGCCTCAAGAAATGAGCTCTGTACAGGCCGCATCCCTGGTTTACTTCTGGATATGTTATAGGATGTGATTTATGCAAAAAATTATACTTTGTTAATTATAGTATGTTCCCAAGTTAAAATTAAGATTAGCTGGTATTCCCTGAGCACATGCCGATGTACATGTCAAACCTAATTAACCACTCTGGTGTACCTCGGAAAGTGGTCTCCCCCGCCTCACTTCGCACTGTTTCCGTGGACAGTTCCTGTTTACAGTTCTCTTCCTTCAGCTTCTGGCTTTGGATAAGGGTGTAGTTGCTGGCACCAGTTGCCCTTAATATTTTTTATTGGGGGGGGGAGCTTCTGAGAAAAAAACTTATTTTTAAATAAGTGGGCCTAATTTTATTCCTAGCTTTCAGTTGCCAACCACTCAGATTTAGATAGAAATATCAGCCTAAGCATTAGCTAAGACAAAACCACTCATAGATCGCCAAGAAGTCATTTGGGGCTTACAAATGAGGGATGGCTCCCAAACCTCCATGTTCAGTCATTTCCATTGCCATACACTTTATCTCTCCTAATTAATTCTTTCTCCTGGGTGCCAGTTGCCATCCACAAAAAGCAAAGCAAAGGCACATACAAAGGGATATTTATCAGAAAACTCCTTATTTTTAAAAAATGGCTTTTCATGATTTTATAAAGAAAGATATTAATTCCAAACTGACTAAATGCAGCCGATGCAGACCCTCAGCAGAGGGGTCGTGAAGCCTTGCTAGGTGCTCGAACAGCAGGGAAGGGGGAGGAGAGGAGCATCATGGTTAGAACGCAGTCTCGGGGCCCCTCCGCCCTGCCATTTACCAGGTGGGTGACCTTCGGCATGTTACATGGCCTCTGTATGCTTTGTTCCTCTCATCGATAAAAATGAAGTTAATTTTAGTAACTACCTGATAAAGTCAATGTGAAGATTAAATGTTTCAAAAATGTAATGGGCTTTATATACATATTGGCCATTGTTATTTACATTGAAGACCCCAGGGTCTGGAATAGGCTGCCTGCATTCAAATGCTGAATCTGCCACTGATGATCTTGGTAGACTTGGGCAGGTTACTTTCCCTTCCTGAGGGGCTTTCTCGTTTGTTAAGTGGGAATGATAGTGGTATGTCAGGGATTCTTTGAGACACAATGGATATATGCAGTGTTTGGCATTTAGACAGTGCTCATAATACCAGTGCACATTCTTTGTGGTAAACTGTATCACCAGGTATTTGAACCACATCCATAGCATTTATTCTGGAGTGAGTGACTATGGATTCCTGTACTCTCTCTTTTAGTTTCTCATGGAGTCTGATTTTAAAATATACCTAGGGCCACAGAAAACTATCTGGAGACATGAAATGCCTCTCCTTATTAATATGTTAGGATTTTATTGATGAGGCAACATGCAAGTGGTGGACCTTGGAGCTCAGCCAGAGCAGTCATTTCTGATGTAACAAATGGACTTAATTATAAGGTGGTTTTACCTAAAAGGTCAGTCTATGCCGTGCAGCTGGAGCCTGGCATTACAGAAAGCTTCTAGTGTATTATATTGCATGTCAATATTAACACATGTTCTATTACTGCTGTGTGAGGCCTTAGCTCTCTGCTCTGGCTCTGGGGAGACAGTCACACACACTTGCACACGGATGCTTTGAGCTGGGACTGCTAGTCACCCTGAGTCCCATGGTTCTGGAAGCTGCCTTTGTTGCTTAGGAACTCCTGTTTTCCAGGCTAGTTGCACTGTTGAAATGAGTCCTTGGTGCTTGCAAGTCTTGTTCCATAATTTCATTTGGCTAAGGCAGGAGACAACTACCTCATTTTAATTAGAATTTCAAGCAAACTGCGTTACGTTGTTGTGTGTTATTCCAAAAGGATATAGTGCATCAAGGACAGCTGTTGATGAACTAAAACATCCTGTTTATTCTGCTTAAGAAATAACAATCCTTTCATTCACTTCACAGGCTCTCTCACCGCGCAGCTCCTAATACACCCTGTGAAACAACAAGTGATGCCCTGAGGCTCTCCAAGACGGTGAACGTGTCACACAAGATGCCAGGTAGTAACCACGGGACATAACACGCAGCATTACTGTGCCCATAGAGGGCAAACCACAGGCCCTATTCTGTTCTCTGTCTCTGCTGGCTTCCCACACATCACAGCGCCCTCCGAGGGACCCACATCCCACCTGTTGCCCCGAGAAAGGTCCTCACTGGCATTAAAGGAAACTGGAGGCTGCACTGCCTTAGACCTGCAGTTATGTTCCTGCCGCTCTCCACCAATGAGTCCTTCCAGTCGTAATCTAATTTATTTTCCCCATTTTCTAAGCAATGCCAGGGTAAGCGCGTTCATCACTTCAGACTCACTGATTCTGATTCCTAATTCAGACTTGTTTGTTCAGTGGAAGGTAAACAACCCCCTAGCTATCACCCACCCCCATCCATTTGGAAAGAGAGAGTTTCAGTAGGAGAAGATAAATAGCATGTCAAACATGGTTTGGAGGGGCTGCAACGGCATAATTTCTAGTTTCCTACGCCTGTCTCCAGCTGCTGTGGCCCAGTGCGACTCTGGCAGCTGTGCGCTGGCTTGGCTGAGCTGCTATTTAGTCAAATTAGATCAATAGTTTTTAAGTATTTGTTTGATATGATAGTCTCAGGCTAACCCAGGAATTCACACAGTGAACCTCATGGATGGGGAGGACTTGTTTCTAGCTATCTCTCTGTGAACACAAGATCAGTCGGTTGATACCTGTAATCCTAAGATCCCTCAGAAAATAAAAGGTGGGCCACATTTAGAAGATTGGTGGACTCAAGCGGCCCCAGGGATGCATCAACTCAATCCCACAAACATTTATTGGGTGCTACTATGTATAAGGAAACATAGGAGATATAAAGATCAGCCAGATATAGTCCCAATTCTCAAATATAATTTAATACCTGGCTATAAAAACATCAGTAGTTAAATAATTGTTATTTGGATTTGGCCTTGTTCCAAAAGGATCTAAGATGGAAGAATGCTTGTGAAAATACATACAATAGGTCCAAATGAAATAAAATGGGATTATGTGAGAAGGAGTTGGGGAAACTTAAGGCTTGGGGAAGTTCATAGGAAGCTGGAAGTGAATTAAGTTCAGAGAATATGCACCGTGAGAAATAATGCTTACCGGGGCGGGCCATAAATTCATCCTGGAGTTTCCTAGAAGTCAGCACGAAACCAGAAACAAAATTGCTTTATTGTATGATTAGCTATGTCTTTACAGATCTCGTTCAGAGTACGAGGTGTGGAAACCACACCTGACGAGGACTTCGTTTGTGCTAGTCAGTATCCATGACTGACTCACAGAGAATTACAATCATGATTTTTTACTGGCTGGGAGCAGGAACTGTTTGCTGCTATGCCCCAGCCATTCCCTGTCACTTTTTTTTCTTGCTAAAAACACCCCTTGCACTGTCACACAGACACACACAAGGGGCTGAAAATGCTGGTCGTTGGCTCTCCCAGGCTCGCTTGACCATGTGACCCAGTTTTGGCCAATGGAGTTCGAAGAGGAGGATTCTGGGAAACTCTCTATTAATAAACACTAAGTCTGGGTCTATTTATCCTTATGCTAAAATGAGCAAAGATATTATGAACATAAATGGGGTTCATGAAAAAATATCACAGTGTAAAGAAGTGGAAACATTTGACTCAAAGAAGGAGCTCATCTCTAAAAATGATCTATCTACTGCATGATTCAGAAGACAACATCGGGAAAATGCCAGAAATCCTTGAAAGACTGCAAGAAGACAAACCACTATAAATCAAGAGCTTAAGGAGTCAGAAATCTGAGATTAAATGTGAGATTACAATTCAGATCAATGGAATTGACAAGGATCCCAAAAGATCTAATAAATTGATGGGACTTCTAGGCAAAGATGGAGTTTTGGACTAACATCTAACCTCACTCCCTCTGAAAGACCTTATAAAAATTACTATATGTATTTTTATATGTTTTTAACATGGATAGAGAAACAGAAGAGAAAATAATGGCAAAATTTTGAAGCTGAAAAACAGATAGACACATGGAAACTGACTTAACAGCTCTGAGAAATACATTCTAAACTGCACATGGGAAAAGCTGACACCAATGCATTGTGTATCACAGACTCCCTCTGAAGACTCGGGGCAGCAGCACCACTTCTTGTTGTAGATGGGATGAGGGAGCAAAGGCCAGAAACTTCAGGGGAGTTGCGAAGGTTTAGAAACAACGAGATTTCTAGGTTACCCTCTCCGCAACGTGCTTCTGCTGAGTGCTGCCTCTTGTCTCCAGTGAAGCCTGAGGTGTGTGTGACTGGGTGAATTGAAGAATCTGTAGACTTGGGGACACCAGTGGAGACCCACCCCCAGAGTCTGAACCAAACCCAGGAGGGTTAAATACGTGTTTGCATACTGAATACTGAGCTCTGGTCTCTTCTTCTATTCGCTTCCAGAATGTGAGCCTTTATTTTTTGGGAAAAAGATTAACGAGTTTTCTCTAGGGGGTGCGACCATCCTGTGGTACAAACCAACAAGCAAACAAGCAAATACACAAACCGACAGTGGGGCGAGTGAGAGCTCCTCACTGACTCACAGAGGACCAGAGGACATGCTGCACCAAGAACACCAGAGAGCTCCCCGCCAGCCCTGGAGCACCCGCCACTTTTACATATGAGCAAACATCAAAGTTTTGCATAAATTTAAAAAAAAACACCTAGTGTAAAACACAAATGTAAAAAACAAAGGCAAATAAAAGAAACTGGAATAAATACACTGCACAGAGAACATTAAAAATTAAACCGTAATTAATATCACCCAGAAGATACAAGAGTTGCATATACATAAACAAGAGCAGGTTGCTCTGAAACTGGAACCGAGACACAGCACCTAAAAGATCCTTTGAATTAATGTCATGGAAAATGGAATTCACTTGACTAGTGGTAAAAATATGAATCCTGTTGGGAAACTTTAAGTCAGTCTTGTAGAAGATGAACTTTAAAAGCTTTTAGAAATTCCGGAAGCAAAAATAAGAGAGATTAAAATGACAGATATAAGATAGATACAGAAGATACATAATGAAAAGCAAACACAAATCATGTGTTCTTAAAGGGAAGATTAGTTTAAATAGAAGAAAAAAAAATAGCCAAAGCTTAAAAGAAAAACATTCCTGAGCTGTGAAACTATCTTCACTTGCTGGTTGAAAGCACCCATTGCATCCAAGCAAAATGAATTTTAAAAGACCGAATCCAGGCATATTCTGGCCAACTTTGGGACTGGAAGAATGAAGGGAAAAATTTGCAAGACCTTGGACAAAAAAAGAGAAAATTTAACTACAAAGGAATAAAAATCAGATCTGGCCTCAAACATCTTTTTTATAACTTGAAATACTAGAAGACAATAGACTAACATCCACAGAATATTTTCAAGAGAAGCAAGGTCATCTAAGAATGTTGTACCTAGCCAAATTTTGTGTGTGAAGGCAAGAAAGTACTCTCAAACATGCAATGTATCATTCATGTGCACTTCCTGAAAAAAAAATTTGAAGATGTATCATCTGAGAGAGGAAACATAATTCTGTTTCAATATGGGAAGGTAATTGTATGAAAGGACTGGTCACAAACACCGAACCATTTAGAACTGAGTGATGTCCAAATTAGTTTGTGTAAGTGTGGTTATAAACGTGGTTGCCAATTTCACAGTATTTTCAAAGTACAAGATGTGCAATGGTTAGGAGAAAGAGAGGAAGGAGAAGAGGGGAGGGAAGGAGAAAGGGAAAAGAAGAGACTGTTTTAATTATGTTAATGATGATGGAGAAATGAGAAGAGAAGAGGATGGGAAGTAAAACTGGGCTGCAAGTCAGTGGTTGTCGGGTTTTCTGTGCACAGAGATCCCCTGGGGATCTTTCTGAAACAGTGAGGCTTGCCTCCCACCCTTGGACATTTTCATTTCTTTGGTATGGGACATGACAAAAAGCTCCTCATCTACCTCCAGTGTGTAGCAATGTTTGGGAACCACTGGCCTAACTCATTAAATGGGAAAAAGCAAGGATGGTAAAAACATTTCAGCGTATGTTCCAACTCTTAATCGGCCATGACTTCCTAAGGGCTTTGCTGAGGTCCTATCCAGGATTGGTGGGAAAATGGGAAACTGTTCAGATGCACTTACACCAACTTCACTGGGAAAGAATGACATTGTGCATTCGCCACCCCTGGACTGAAGTAGGTTTTGAAACTGAAATAACTATTAGTAGCTTAAGAAAGAACATGGATCACTTCCCAAATATTAGAGACAATGAAAGCAAAGAAAATACCGTCCGTCATATAGTTGAAGAAAGGTAGTAGGCAAAAGGGAGGAGAAGGAAGAGGATAGGAGAAGCTGCAAAATAAGATAGAAAAATAAGATTAAATATGTTTATTAAGCCTATAAATGCAATTGGGAAAATGTCCTACATTTAAAAAGTATATCTTCAGACTGCATAAGAAGAAAAGAGAAATGCATCTAGCATTTTCTAAAGACCCACTTGATACAAAATTATTAAATAAAAATATATTAAATTAGAAAATGGGCAAATATATTAATTAGGCAAATACCATAAAAAAGAATCATAATACCAATAAGAAATATAAAAGAAAGTAAAGCATAAATATTAAATGGGATGAAGATGTCTTGTCAGAAAGTAAATTTCACAATGAATATAAAACTGTCACAAAATTTTATGCATCAGATAATATACGAAAATACAAAAAGTGAAATCTGTGTAAACTGGGAGAGATGGATACAAGTACAGCACTAATAGATTTAATAATAGCTTTCTCTTTTTGATGGCTGATAAAAATATTAAAACATATATAAGTCTAATTCATACCCCACAAGGATAGGCTCTACCTTTATTTCCAAAACTAATAAGACATCTCCCAAAATATATAAATAAATAAAAAGATCACATATCAATAAAATTACAAAAAGCCAAAAGTATACAGTTTACACTCTGATTAGAAAGTGAGAAGTTATTATTATCGAGTCAAGGAGAAAAATTAATGCTGCAGAAAATTTGAAATTAGCAACAGTAAGAACATTCCCTAAGAAAACTTACAAGATGTGCTAAAGCAGTATTCAAAAGGAAGTTCATAGACATAATTTTTTCTTTTCATGATGAAGGAAAAGGGAAATAAATGTCCCACAACTGATGTGACAGGGAAAGAAATGTCCCCGTCAGTGGGAAGTGTCGGTGGATGTGGAGGGCGGGGCGGTTTCAGTGTAGGACGTCTGCCCCTCTCTTCCATTCCTTCTCCTGAAGAAAGGACGTCGGTCCGAATCCCAGCCCTAGAGCTGGAGAGCTACTTCTCCCCATTGTTCTGTCAGTCCTTGCATAGGTGGAAAGTCTAGGATTTACATATGGGATTTTATTTTCTGTTTTAAAGGAAGCTCAATTTGTTTTAAATCAAGCTTAATCATGCATTGTAAGAATTCATGAGATGTTATTGCTGTACTATTTCTAAATCCCTTCATATGGTGCTAATCATTTCTTCTCAACTCTACTCTGTCTTTGAGGGGATAAAACAGACCCAGGAAGAAAAACATGCTTTATCAAATAAACTACCATTTCCCAAAGCCCAGAGGCCTAGAAAATCATATTATGAGCAAATTGAAACTTAGTGAGACTAAATGTAAAATATAAAATTGTATAACTTCTAGAAAAAAAATAGGAGAAAATGTACATGACCTTGGGTTTGGTGACAAGTTTTAGAACTTAATACCAAAATCATAATCTATGAAAAAAACCTTTACTTTGTGCTTTATTAAAATTGGACTTGTAAAAATATATGGATTTTACAGAATTTTAAAATTCTCCCTTTAAAAAGGCCACAGACCCGGAGAAAAAATTTGCAAAACACATGTCTGATAAAGAACATGTATTCAAAATATACCAAAAATAAAATAAAATAAAAAGTAAAAGAATCTCTTAAAATTCAACAATAGGAAAACAACACAATTTAAAAAATGGGCGAATCATCTGAACAGACACCTCACCACAGAAGGTAATCTGATCACCGATAAGCATATATAAAGATGCCCCAAAACATTTGTCATTAGGAAACTTGGCATGAAAACAACAAAGTAACACCCAAACACTCCTGTTGATAAATGGCAGAAACTGAACAAACTGGTAACACTAACTGCTGGCAAAGCTGCACAGCAACCAGAACTTTCATCCACCAGAAGATAGTTTGGCTGCGGCTTCCGAAGCCTGACTTAGTGTTACTGTACCACACAGCCACCATGCTCCTGGATATTTACCCAGCTGACTTGAAAACGTATGTCCACACAACCATCTGCGCGAAAATGCTCATTGCAGCTTTATTCGTAATCATGAAAAACTGAAGGCAACCGAGATGGATTTCAATGGGTCAGTTGACAACAACCTGTGGGGCATCCATGCAGTGAAGCACCACTCGGGGCTGTAAGGAGTGCGCGATCAGATCGTGCAAAGACAGGGGTAAACCTCGAGTGCCTGCTCTAAGTGAAAGACACTGGTCTGTAAAGGCTGGTGCTGCATGATTTCATTTCTATGGCTGATGGAAAAGTCGAAACCATAGAAAAGATCAACAGATCAGTGGTTGGTAGGGCTGAGGTGGAGGGCAATGGGGGAAGATTGAATAGGTAAGGCACAAGGGGTTTTTTAACTTGGTGAACCTATTCTATACGATACTGTAATGGGGGATATCTGACATGATACACTTACCAAAGCCAGTAGAACTTTACAGCAGAAAGAGTGAAGCCTAACATAGGATAATTTAAAAAAATCAGGCAATTAGGTCATCTCAGGATATAATAACAGATTAATCTAACTGGCTGACGAAAGATTCTAACCATATTACAACTATATCAAATAATTTCACTGAGGAGGGTAGGAGGAGAAGATGCTGAACTAGTAACTGGAAATCTGTAAGGCAAATAGAACTGCCCAAAAACACCATACTCTGGGTGATAGAGTTCTGTTTCTCGAAGAGTATGAAACACCATACCTGTATACTGAAACTGAACAATTAAGTAAACAGACGAATGATTGCAGGAGGCAGGTTTCCCACTGCTGGAGTCCGACGTTACAGAGGAGCAAGGGTAGAGACTAGAATGACCCACATGGAAATGGATTAAAGTTGGAGACATCAGTGTGAACCCATGCTTAGCTGGAGAGAGAGAGGGAAAGACTGGGAGAGAGGTAAGTATAGACATGCATGTATACATGTGTTAGTGTACACACGTATATTTCCTTGTTCTGTCAGCTGAGAGGACCGAAAACAATGACACTCTAGTAGCAAGACACATACATAGATTTGGTTTCTAATACTACTCTCCGGTAAAAAGAAGCAGGTCTCCACAACATGGCTTATTCTGGGCCTGAGGGAAGAAATACACAAGATAGGTCTGGAGCTTTTAATAACACCAGAAGGCAAAGAAGTGCTCAAAGAAAACAAAGGGATGGTGGAATGTCAGAGACATATAGGAGCCAACTTAAAAAGTTCTCCTTGGCCAAAGCTGTAACAATATTACAGAAACAAAATAAATAAAGTAGTATTGTCACAAATTGGAGAATAGACAAATTGTAACAAACTGAAGAGTAGACAATTCTCCCAAGAGAACTCCAGCTAATTTGCATACAGACCTGCTCCCAAGGAGGTGAAGCACACCAGTTCTGTGAGTGTGCCTGGGCATAACGACATCGCTGCACAGGGAACACACGGAAAGGCCAGGGGAGAGGGGTGTGACTCTATGGTGGAGAGGTGTGAGGAATACTGGCCACCTTGGCCAGGTCATCAGGGTTAACGGCCACAGTGATGACATGTTGACAGAATATCCCTGGCTATGATGGGATGAGACAGGCACTCTTCCTCTTGGTCTTCCTCCCCCTAACACATAACCACATGCTATCCGGAGAAGAACATGAGGCAATCCATTAAAAACAAAGGACGTCTGAGAGACTGTCACAGCCCAGAAGAGCCCGAGAAGCCATGACAGAGTAACTGTAACGTCACATCCTGGGTCCTGGAATAAGAAAAGGAATGAGGTGAAAACTAAGGAAATTGGAGCAAAGTATGGGCTTTGTTTAATAACAGTGTATCAATATTGGTTTATTAATCATGACAAATGTACCATACAAATGTAAAATGTTAATAATAGGGGTAACTAGCTGCGGGGGAGGTGTATGGGGACTCTGTATTATCTTCACAACTTATCTGTAAATCAATCTATTTAGAAATCTATTTAAAAATCAAAATCTTTAATAAGAACAAAAATGTAAACCTCTATAGCACAGAATTCCCTAGATTCCATTATACCCACAGTGCTTTGCTAGAAACTGCATTCTCAGATGTCTCCTAACCACCGGCCAAGAAGAAGCAACCCGGAGCCCAGGCCAGTACGTGTGAGGCTCTGAGCCTGAGCCAGATGGACTGGAAGTTTCACTCCACACCTGTTTATTGTTTTCTATGTCCCTCGCGTCATGCTTAATGAATCTCCATAAACTAAAGCCAAAACCAGGAAGGGCTGCTGTCCCGAAGTGCCCACAACTGCTCCCTCCAATTAGACCCTCAGACACAGATAACAGAATGAATCAGACTCAATGGGTCATGATGATGCGTTAATTTCCCTCCTCTCTGACTCCCGCCTGCTTCCCTGCGGCGAGTTTCCAGTGTGCTGTGTGGTCACTGCCAGGCTGCTTAGGATAAAGCTGATTAACCAGATTAACCAAGTGCTCTTCTTGTGCACATTTACCTCCCACTGTTTACGTTTTAGCCATTTTATCGCCTGTAAACATGTATTAAACGCGGCAATAGCAACCAGCCCATATATATGGTCTGTTCAGAAGGTACCCAGCCATGTACTATGAAAAATAAAGGAATTTATTGAAGAAGATACAAGAAACATTGTACACAGGACAATGATAGTTCAGTCCCCTTCAAAGTAGGCACCTTGGGACCTCACACAGTTCTCCCAATTGCCATCAGTTGCTCCGTCGTATTTTCCTGAATCTCATCAACAGTCTGAAATCTCTTCCCTTTCAAAGGTGATTTTAGTTTTGGGAAAAGACAGAAGTCACGGGGCACCAAATATGCACTATAGAGGGGCTCAGTCACCTGGGTGATTTGATGTTTTGCAAAAAAACTCTTCATGAGACGTGATGTATGAGTGGGCACCTTGTTGGGATGAAGCTGCCAATCACCAGTTGCCCAAAGCTGTGGCCTTCTGAATCATCCAAATAGTTTCCACAGAGAAATGTTCAGGCTTAATGTAAAATTTGATGCAGATTCATTGCTCTACTCACTCAGTCATTTTGAATGCTACGGTCGCACAATACATATGCTTACTCAGTGGTGTCTACCACCCCTACTGACTAGCACAGTGAAGTCATCATTGTTCACGCATGCACATTCTAATCCCCTCTCCTTGGCTGCCAGGTAACGCTGATGTCGTGCAAACTGTTCTCATTATATTAACAATGGCTGGACTTTTTCTGGACAGGCCTGTTGCTCTTGGTAAGACCTTGCTTCACTTCTCATTGCTAAGTGCTGATGACTGTCTGGAGGGGCATCCTTAGAATTGTGTGTGATTGTGTGTGGCAACAACGATGTTTGCGCTCTTGGCAACACATACAACAATCAAATATCAAAAGTCAAAAGGAGCCATGGATCTCCATTAAGGGAACCTCTTCAATCCATATGGTGTTGGCCCCTCAGTGGCCATGGTTCTACTCTGCGAACCTGTCCTTTTGGCTATAACTGATAGAAAAAGTCCTAAGTCAGGCTGATCAGATACAGTTGAGAGGGTAGAGTCGTGTGATAAAAATACAGCTTCTGAGAGCTCATACCTTTAAGGAGGGGAAAACATTGCTCACAGACGAGGGAGGCACCTCCTATGGCAGTGCTGTTACAGTCAGCCCTTGGCGCTCTCACTGGATTAGTGCCACACCCCTCTGACCCCAAATCTGAGGGCACTCAAGTCCCTTATCTAACATGGTGTGGTACTTACGTATAGCCTATATTTATGTATAGGCTATGGTAGGTTGTACCAACACATCATTTTATTGGTGTGGAGTCAGCATAGTGCTCGGTGCATGGCAAATTCAAGTTTTAGTTTTTTGAACTTTCTCAGCTTTAACAATATATATTTTTGATCCATGGTGGGTTGAATCTGCAGATGCAGAACCTGTGTGTATGGGAGACCAACTGTAATTTTAGTAAAGTTATTCAGTTGTATATGGTGACACCAATATAGTGTTTTCCTTTAAAAAAACATGTAAGAAAATGTAACAGTGCAGGAGATAATGATTTAAAGTTCTCCCAGAAAGGTAGGTCTGTATATAATATATATCTGTGTAAAATGTATTTATAAGGTATATGAATGATGTAATGCATATAAGATTTTTCATTGCTTAAATAGGTATATTATCTATCTATAAAATAATCATTTTTCTACAAAAATCAAAGCAGATAAGGAATGAGTTTGAGAGGTTAACAGGATAAGAATATTTTTTTTGTTAACTCAACTTTAGTGAGATAAAAATTTATGTGCAATCAAATGTGCCCATTTTCTAGTTAATTATTAAATGCACATTAACAGATGAATACACTCATTTAATACACCCATTTAACAATCAATACAATCAAGACAAAAATATTTCTATCAAACCCAAAATTTATTTGTGGCCTACACACTTTGCCCTGGACCCAGGCAACCACTGATGTGTTTTGTCTCTATAGATTCATTTTAACTTTTCCCAAATTTCATTCAGAAGCAATTACATATTATACTAACATACTCTCTTGCATCTGGATTTTTTTCTAAGAATAAAACTTTTGGCCAGATTGCTGTATGTACCAGTAATTAATTTCTTGTTATTATGGAGTAGTATGCCATCATATGGCCCTACCTAAACTTGTTTGTCGTCTCATTGGCTGGTGCACATTGTGGTTATTCCAGTAGTTGATGTATATTCAGTATATGTGTACAAGTCTATATCTGGAGATACATTTTTATTTTCCCAAATTCCCAGGAGCAGAATTTCTGGGGTGCACGGTGCACGCACAGAAACTGCCAAGCTGTTTTCCGAAGTGCACCATTCCACATTCACGCCAGACTTGTATGAGAGTCCCAGTTGCTCCACATCTTTGCCAGCAATGTGTCAATTTTTTCAATTTTAGTCATTTTAGTGACTTATAGTAGCAGCACGTTGTGCTTTTAAAAGGCAAAGGATTTATATGATCCAAAGAGAAACCAGAGTATACACTGTACTTTAATTTACATTTCCCTGATGACTAATGAAATAGAGATTTGTAAAATGCGCTTATTGTCCATTCATATATATTCTTTGTCAAATGTTGGTTCAAATCTTTTGCTCATTACTTATTATCTTCTTTTCTAATTATCAAACTGTAAGTGTTCTTTACATATGTGGTTACAAGTCCTTTGTCAGATATGTATATGACAAATATTAACTACCAGTGTGTGTCTTGCCCTTCTACTTTCACAATGCCACCTCACAAAAAGCAAGAGATCTTAGTATTGATAAATACCAATTTATCAATTTTTCTTATATTTAATGCTTTTTCTTTGTCCTATTTAAGGAATCTTTCCAACTCTGAGGTAAAAATGTTTTGTCTGTATTATCTTCTAAAGTTTATGAGTTTTAATTTTTATGTTTGGAAATTGAGCCATTAAAATTAAAATGTCAAGTTGTGAGGGAAGGGTCTAAGCTTATTTTCTTTATGAATGTCCACTTTCCAGTGTTCAATTATTGAACAGATTTTTGGACAGATTTTTCTTTTCCCATTAAATTACCTGGAGATCTTTGTTGGAAATCATGTGTGAGTCCATATCTGTATTCTCCATTCTGTTTTATTGATCTATAGGTAAACTTATTTTTACAATACCAGTGTTAAACAATTGTAGCCTTATAGTAAGCTTTAAAATCAAGTAAAATATGGTCTCCAAATGTGCTTGTTTTCAACATTGCTTTGGCCATTTTAGATCTTTGCATCTAAATACAACTTTAAGAATTATCAATTTTATATAAAATTCTTCTGGGATTTAGACATGATATGTAAAGATCAATTTGGAGATAAATTCTATTTGATCCACAGTATACTTTTCTATGTCTATCTATGTCTTAATTTTTCTCAGCAATTTTTTGTGGTTTTCCATCTATAGATCTCACACATGACATGTTAAATGTGTGTATAGGTATTCCACATTCTTTGATGTTTTAACACTATAGTTTCTCAGCTGTTTGTTGCTAGTATATAGAAATATGATTGATTTTTAATATTGATCTTTTTACTGTGACCTTGATGAATTGACCCACAAATGGTAGTTGCTTTTTCCCCCGTTACTTTAGGATTTTCTACGTACATGATCTGAAAATAGAGAAGTTTTTCTTTTTTTCAATCTGCATGTCTTTTAATGTCTTATTGCATTGGCTAGGTATTCCAGTAAAATCTTAAATAGAAGTGGTGATAGCAGATAACCTCTCTTTATTACTGATAAAAGGAATGTTTTTATCAGTAATATCGTCATTAAGAATGGAATTTCCTCCATTTTTTGTAGATGTCCTCCACCAGATTAAATAAACTATCTTCTATTCCCAATTTGCTGAAAGATTTTTATCATAAAGTAATATTGAATTTTGTAAAAAACAATTTCTGCTTCTATTGAGAGGCTCCAATGAATTTATTATCCTCCCTTCCTTTTATTCTGTTAATGGTGAATTATATGAATAGATTTTCAAATGTTAAACCAAACTTGCATCCTGGGATAATCCCTACTTGGTCATGATATATTATAATTTACATAGATTATTTATATTCTATATCAAGAATAAGCCAAATATATATATTATAAACCTTAGAGCAACAACTAAAAATAACCAAGCAAACAAACAAAAAAATAAACAAAGGGAATAGGATAATTTTGCAGGCCGTTTCTCTCCACCAGTACTATGTCTTGTAAGTTGCAGCTGCCTTAACCTGTTCAAACTCTAATCTCTCTGTCTTTTTAACTTAGCAAGGCCACTGTGCTCTGCCTGGGTTTCCCTTCACTGAGCCACGGTCTGAAAATTACCTTAGGATATTGCTTTGGGCAAAAAGTTCATTTAGTTTTTCCATACAATGGCTCTAGTAGTGCTTAATTGTCTTTAACTTCATTCAAAACAATTTTGTTAGATTGTATTGTGATAACTGTCATATCAGTGTGCATTTAATAAAAACTTATCAAAATTGGTGATTTTTTGTGTAACCATTTTAATATTGAAGATGGAAGAAAATAAGCAACATTTTTGGTGTATTACACTTTATTATTTCAAGAAAGGTAAAAATGCAACTGAAACACACACAAAGATTTGTGCAGTGTATGGAGAAGGTGGTGTGACTGATCAAATGTGTCAAAAGTGGATAGGGAAGTTTCTTGGTACTACTGACATTTTGGCCAAGTAATTCTTTGCTGTGGGGCTGTCTTATTCACGGGAAGATGCTTAGCAGCACTCCTGGCCTCTACTCACTAGAAGCCAATAGCGGAAGATAGCTGACATAGTCAAAATATTCAAATCAATAAAGTTATTGGTGAAAATGAAAAATGTGTCTTTCATTTTACGGAAAAACCATAGAGACTTTTTGGCCAACCCATAGAAGGCCAGTGTGATTCTAGGGCTCACCTTGTTCATTTGCCTTCCTTCCATCATGGATTACAGTCCCACGCTTCCTGCTATCCAGTGTCTGAAAGCGGCTGATGAATAGGTCTTGTTTGCTAGTTGATTGCAGTAGGAGGACCATCTCCTACTAGTAACTACAATATTGCCAAAAGTGAAAGTCACAAAATAGTTACTTTTAAAAACAGTCACCCTCCGGGTGTATTAACATACAAGTAAGCAATCTTAACACCTAAACAGGCAATATTACTGTTTCAGGAAGGACAATACAGTATCGGTAATTCAGACTCTTTTATAACAAAGGTAACTAAAACCTCATAAAAATTAACTACCTTGGCCCAGATATTTGAGGTCTTGCTATTAAAATAATGTATGCGAAACAATGGATGGCTTGATGAGAAAATTTCAACTCAAGATGGAGTAGGTAGCCTTTAGAAAGCAGTGAAAAGAAAAAGCCAATTAAAAACATATGTGCTGGTTGCCGAGAAACAGTGATGAAGTGGGTGGTGTCTTGCAAATACAAAAGTAAGACAAAGACCAGTGACTCTGAAGCAAGCCACCGAGGAGAAGAAATGATGACCATTAGTCTGAGAACCTTTAGGTGCCAATGAAGAGGAGCACCTCTGACCACTTGGGAAATTTCCTGGTTTAAGAATTCTGTGGTTAAAATCAACAACAACAACAACAACAAACCTTTCGAAGCCATTACATTAATAGGCCTCATTTATAAACCATCAACTAAAGTATCACCTGTAGACATCTGGGTTCTAGCTTTTAAGAAAATGAAAAGTCCTTCATATTGAAGTACATTCATAGATAGGGACGTGTACAAATCAGGGACCATAAATGCAGATTGAACCAGAAATACTTTCTGTAAGATACTACATAAATTGCATCATTATTATAAATACCACTTTACTTTTTTCCCCAAGAAAGCAACTTTCTCCAGAATTCTCCCTGCCTTTAACTCGTGCATTTTTCTTGTAAAAAGCTACCATGGCTAGCAGCAGAAGACTAAGGGGTATGTGCTTCTCATTTAAAAAGCAAAGAGTGTAACTAAAGGTTCTTTTACATTCATGCATTAATGTAGTTTTTCAACAAACATTTGTTTCTGCTGGATTGGGAATGACAAATAGATGTCATGTTTAATGTCATCATCTGTTGACTGGTAGTAGCTGTAGGGAGCTCTGTACTGAGAAGGAAGGCACTTTTCTGGTTTAGCTAGATTCACCTGCAGTTGACTTTGGCCCTGGACAAAGAAGGAGGAAGCAGCACAAAGGTGCATTGCCGTCTCTACATGTCACCATACTGGACTCAAGGGGTATTGTCGTGTATAAGACCAGATCCTGTTCCTAAGACTGGGGAATAATTCCAGCTATAATGGCATCTGTAATAATAATAGTGCATCCATCAGGGCTCAGTCAGAAAACCAGAATCAACCCCAGGTATCTCAAGCAGGAAGGAATGTAATGCAGGAGACTGAATAATTGTAAAACTGTTGCAAAGGATGAAAGGAAAAAAGATTAGGGAAGGCCACCACCTGACCTCAACTTTGCTACTAGCTTTCAAGTAAAGTTGTTGACAGTTGCTGGCACTGAGCATAGCTGCCTGCAGCCCCCAGGCTGTGAAACTGAGCTCCAGGGAATGGAGCCTGGAACACAGCTCAGGTCTTACCGTGTATGGGTTCATGAACCTTTCTGTAGCACAGCCTTGTCCTCCTTATTACCCTTGGGCTGTCGTCATTCTGATGTACATACTCACGTCTTATAATTATTTTGTTAATTGTTCCCTCTCATTTTTAAGTCCTAGGCATGCTTTTCACAAAAAAAGAGCTGCCTTTTCTATTAAGAACTTTGTGGGCCTTAAAAACTCTTGCTTCTGGAGCTTTCAGTCTATCAAATATGTTAACATACACCCATTTGGGGGTAAAAAAATCCAATTTTGCTTGTGAAATAATTTGGCTACTGATAGCTAATTTAATTTGAAGTTGGCTATGATTTCTTGGCAATCCCTTTGCATAGTTGGAAATTCTGGCAAAGTGAGT